>OX359270.1:43361605-43961605 GCA_947179155.2 Hedera helix | reverse complement strand
TCCCTAATTTGTTTATCAAATTTCTTGTTCTATTCCCATCCCATTTCATCTATTTTTCTTACTTTGGGAAACCCAAGTTTGGTTAGTGAACCCTAGCAAAGGATGCATTTGAATTAGGCTTAACTAAGGTTATGTTTGTTTAGATCTTAATGCCTCTTAATGAACCTATGTCTAAATCGGTAATAGGTAAACGTTGATGGTAAACATTTTGCTTGCCTCTGAATCGATAAGACATAAAATGAAGTCTAAATTATTAAGAGCGGTCTCTTAATGAATTTTTTTTAGTAATTTTTTTTTATATAAATACATTCAACAATATTATCCACTCATTTTTATTAAATTGAATATTTAAAATTATTAAATAAAATTTTATCATTTAAAGTTGTAAAATAGTGTCATTAAGAGACATATTACTTTTTAGTTATCAAACAATTTTTTAGATTCAGATACTATTTCACTCATATGATCTAATTTATTAAGATATACTAACTATGCAAATCTTAATTATTTAGTTTTATCAAACATAACCTAACTTGTCTTATATAATTCACCTCCAAATACTAACTAATCATTAATTTTTCTCTTCCAAAGCCAAACATTTTGTTTACCTTAATTAATTGCCTCATTTCTTTTAAATTTTCATCATTTACACTTTAAAGTTCAAATAAAAGAATATATACATTTATCACATCTCTTTCTTTTTACTCATTTAATGTACTTTAGTGCGATGTACTTTCATTTCATATATTTATATAATGTACTTTACTCTCACAGGAGTGGATCCCATTTTACCCGGCTAGAAACTACGATACTCCTATTTATAAATGTAGCAATTATTTGCGAACCTAATTTGGTAGGCGGGACTCAGTTTATGATTGTGACTGTGCATGGCTCCGCCTCTGACCCTTGCTCCACTTGTTTTAAAGCAAGCAGGTTTCAAACTAACAGCTGGATATATCTTGTTCTAAATGAGTGGTGCATAATAAGCCTAGATCAACAACTCAACCAAATGTGATAGTTCTTTCTTAATTTCTACCGGTGTTCCATCAAATTTTTCCTTTTACAAATCTGAATTAATTTATGATTTAGTTCCTCTCGCACGATTAATTTATCCATTTTGGGGGATGGCTTAATTAATACTAACATATTAATTATGTACTCCTATGCATGTAAATTACGTATGAAGGTTGATTTAACAATATAAAGCAAGGTACATCCACATTTGGGGACTTGGGTTCAACAAAATTAGTTCATTGTGATAAAGTGTCTTAAGATTTGTTCGTTTTGTGATTTATTTAGAGCTTGAGGTGTTTGATGGTTTCAAATGCACATCATCTTTGTGCAGTGTAAGGTTTGACGCATTTTGAACCCCCACTAGAAATCAAAATAACTGTGTTTGTAGAAAAAACAAATTAAATTTTAAGTGCGTTCGAACACTCAAATGCAAGTATCAAACTAAAATATGCATTTACGAATTTTATTATATCACTTTATTATTTTTATGAATTAATATCAATTTTGTCATTTCATTAGTTAAAAATATAATGTTTTGAGACGTGGTCACAACCAATTATATTGTGAAACTTACAACTTCACTTTTCCCACACTATAATTTAACACATTTCATTGCTTTAATCAATGTGAAAAGAGGTTAGTAGCAAAATAAGCTTAATTATGAGTGCAAAGAAGAACTGACGCGTTAAAATTAATTAGATTGTTGAAGGTTTGGCAGTTATTGAGACGGGCTTGTCCCCATTTGGTGTTGTTGGGGAGGTCTGTTGCTAATTGCATTATTAATATGACCGCACTTAATTTGTAACTTTAGTTTTCAATATTTATATCTGTTTTCCTATTTCCCACTCAAATTCCAAATTCGATATATATGTACGTAGCCTTGAGAACTAAATATAAAAGATCCAGCTGGATTCATTAAAGTTTGAGATTTAAAACGTTAGGAAGTTTAATAGTATATATATAAAAATACACTTGTATAGTCGGAGCTAATTGCTTAAACCTTGAATTTTATTCCTTGACACATAATGGACTCTTAAAAAAAAACAATTAACCTTAACCTTGAATGAAATAATTTGAGCTTCTAATCGTTAATGATTAGTTGGAGGTGGATGGAAAATGCCAGCAATGATAAAAATAAGAGTGTTTTAGCCTCTAAATTATTTTATTTTATTTATAATTATTAGGTTAAGCACATTTAATAAAAGGGTCCACCAACACCAGTTCAAAATTCAAGATTTAAAGATCAAAATGAGAACAGATAAGATTCATAGGAAACAGGAAGAGAGAAGACTAGTCACGAGGAATCCTCTCTCATTTTAAATTTACAATTTAAAATTTTTAAGCCAGAGTTCTTCTTTAACTCGATTATTAAAATAGATTTAGACAAATACAATTAAAAGACTGAAATGTCCTTTTTTGGACAGTCGGTATTTTTCATACACCTCTACTCAATTTAATGATTACAGTTTAAGTGGCCCGGCAAACTTTTCTGATCATATTCGTTATGTTAAGGAAATATATTTCTAACTTTAATTTGTAAAACAAAATTGGCTTTTTTTTTAAATTTAAAATTTTTAGTTTTATTTTTTAAGACTGTTCAATATAATATATATATATATATATATATATATATATATATATATATATAAAAGTGCAACGGCTTAGTTATCCAAAAGTAATGGGACGTACAGCGTGTCAACATCCATGGATCTTAACGAGTGGCCAGAAAGAAAGCCTAGATAGTCCTGTACTAGTTAAGTTGCCAAATTAGAATGGGTTCAGCAGCTATGACCCTCTTTCCTTTTAAATGATCCAAACACCAAACTTTTGCTTAATGCCTTCGCAACCAACATTTCCCTATATTTGATCGAGGCATTAGGCATTAATCTACTATTACAGTACTACTTAATGTTGGTTCCATTATTGACGAACCGAAAATACAATATGCAAGTAAATTTATGTTATTCGAGACAATTATTATAAGTGTATTGTTTAAAATTACATTAATTTTAAATTTAAAAATATCACAAATTTATTTTAAAAAATTAATATGAATCCTGCATTTTACTTTAATCAAAGATAAATATATATTTTTTCACTTGAAAAATGACTAATGGACCGTAATTATTTTCATGGTGTCTTAATAAAAAAAATGTAATCTCAGATAAATTTATGCTATTTATGACAATTATCACTTTGAGTCAACCCCTCGTGTTGAAAATTATGGTGCTCGTAGTCAAGTAATTGGTTATGCATGCGGGCACCATATATTTATGAGTTCGGGCGTTGTGACATTTCCTTATTCATAATTTGGTCACTAAATTACTGTCCGGCCTGATATTGACATTGTACAGTAATGTCTCCATCATATATTAAACAAAACGCTATGATGTAAGCTGGCAACTACAAATTAATTACAACTCCATTGAACACGAATAGACTTGAGCAGCTGTAGTTGGTCTATGGAAAAAGCCAGTTTAATCTATATGAACAACGTAACAGAATAAAATGCACTTTTGTACTTTTTTTTATGACTGAATATTTGAAGTATCGGTTCTTCTTCGTACTCAATATACCGTGTCAATAATAATATAGTAATTTTTATTTTTTTGGAAATAAATATTTCTAGCAGTTTGATTAATATCAAATCAACCCGTAGCATGTCTATATACGTACCAGAGTTCTTGTAAAAGATGATAGGAATTTCTTTAGGGTGGAAAAGTTTAAAGTATCATAGAATTATAGACTAATAGTAAATAAGTGAATAATTTTAAACTTCATAAATTTACAAAATCATTGTTTGTTTACACCGTGATTTATGTTGACCTCATAATGTGAGTTAATTTTGATTATTTATTAAAAAATACATAAAAATAGTATTTTTTCAAGTTGTAATTTTTAATTTTTTGTCATGAAAATTAAAAAAGAAGAAAAGAAAATGCGCACACACACATATCACACATGTGTGTGACATATGTGTGTGTGTCACACACATATCACATGTGTGTGTGTGTGGGAATGAAATACATGTTTTGGATTCCCTGCTGGCTATAAAAAGTAGAGTAACATCTTCTTTGGAGGATTTATTTAAGTTGTTGGCCCTCTTAAATACATCTTGAAAATCCTTCACACAGATTATAGAATTCACTTGAAGAATTAATTATCTTTTAGTCCTAATATATGAAGCGATTTAGTAATTATTTTTTTAAGCACATACTTAATTTTAACCACTAAATTAAGACTTTAATGACATAAAGCCATGTAATCAAAATAGATAACATGCATGCAATTAAGTTATGGAAACTAAAAACTGTACGTTATCATGCATACCTGACAATGTTACGAATCCAACAAACAATTAAGCAATATATAGGGATAAAAAAGTCAATAAGAATAAGAAGAAGGGATGACAAGCTACGTAATTTAAAGATTAATAATATATGAGGATTAAGAAGTAAAGAAAGAAAGAAAAAACGGTCCAGCTAAGAGAGCGTTGTATGAGCCATGAGGTGAAGTTGGATCATTTAATCCTCCCATCTACCTCCCATTCCATCTCATTTTTTAGCCTTTAAATCCCCCACCTTCCCTCCCCTCCCACCCTGCCACCATATCCCGGCCTCCTCTTCTTCTTCTTCATCATCATCATCTTCTTCTAATCTTTTTCGTTTTTTGGTTACTTAAATCTTTCTCAAAATGCCACAAACATTACCACCAGATTCCTCCATTAAGTCCGTAAAGCTCAAGTATGCGAAGCTAGGGTACCAATACCTAGTGAACCACATTTTGACCTTGTTATTCATCCCAATCATGGCCTCCATATCTCTTGAAATCCTCCGTATCGGACCCCAACAACTCCTCCAAATGCTTCAATCCCTCCACTTCGATCTCCTCCAAGTCCTCACTTCCACTTTCCTCATCGTCTTCATCTCGACCCTCTACTTCATGTCCAAGCCCAGATCCATCTACCTCGTCGAGTACGCCTGCTACAAACCCCCATTCACCTTCCGAGTCCCCTTCTCTACCTTCATGGAACATTCTAGACTCATCCTCAAAGAAAACCCCAAATCCGTGGACTTCCAAATGCGCATTCTAGAACGTTCCGGCCTCGGCGAAGAAACCTGCTTACCTCCCGCCATTCACTATATCCCTCCTAACCCTACCATGGAAGCAGCCCGAGCCGAAGCCGAGCTTGTAATTTTTTCAGCCATCGATTCGTTGCTTCAAAAAACAGGCCTGAAGCCTAAAGACATCGATATACTTATAGTCAACTGCAGTCTTTTTTCTCCCACACCTTCATTATCCGCAATGGTGGTGAATAAGTACAAGTTACGGAGTAACATAAGGAGCTTCAATTTGTCCGGGATGGGATGTAGTGCAGGATTGATATCCATAGATTTGGCTAGAGATTTACTTCAAACCCATCCGAATTCCAACGCTCTTGTTGTTAGTACGGAGATTATCACTCCGAATTATTATCAGGGTAAAGAAAGAGCTATGCTGCTCCCAAACTGCTTGTTCAGAATGGGGGGAGCAGCTTTGCTTTTGTCCAATAAGAGGCGCAACAGAAGTCGCGCCAAATACCGGCTAGTCCATGTCGTCCGGACCCACAAGGGCAGTGATGATAAGGCATACCGGTGCGTTTACGAAGAAGAAGATTCGCAAGGCAAAGTAGGTATAAATCTATCCAAAGACCTTATGGCCATTGCCGCTGAGGCTCTCAAGTCCAATATAACTACTATTGGGCCGTTAGTCCTTCCGGCCTCGGAGCAGCTCCTCTTTCTCTTCACGCTCATTGGTCGTAAAATCTTTAACCCGAAATGGAAACCCTACATTCCCGACTTCAAGCTGGCGTTTGAGCATTTCTGCATACATGCCGGCGGACGGGCCGTGATCGACGAGCTCCAGAAGAACCTCCAGCTGTCATCGGAGCACGTGGAGGCGTCGAGGATGACGCTGCATCGGTTTGGAAACACGTCATCATCTTCGCTTTGGTATGAGATGAGCTATATTGAAGCAAAGGGGAGGATGAAGAGAGGGGATAGGGTTTGGCAGATTGCGTTTGGGAGTGGGTTTAAGTGTAACAGTGCTGTATGGAAGTGTAACCGGACTATTAAAACCCCGACGGATGGGCCTTGGCAAGACTGCATTGACAGGTATCCGGTTCATATCCCGGAGGTTGTGAAGCTCTAATTAAATTAAATTAGTTAGGGCGGTCCACGGATCATATATCGTTCATTTTACTGTTGCTGCATGTTGCATGTGCATTTAGTTTTTAGCAGTCATAAAAATTTACTGCTGTATATTAAAGCTGTAGTTTCTTCGGTTTTCGGAGATACCCTCAAGAAATTTACGTGTAATATATTATGTATAAAAATTTACAGTACAAATGATCATGAAGAAACAAAAAAAATCTTCATTGAAGCTGTAAAAGTTAAATATATATGAATGATGATGTTCTTTTCCCTTGGTTTTTCTTTTTGGCCTAGTAAGTTTCTATAGCCTGTTCGATCAACCGACTAGTGATGCCACAGGGTGTTCTTTTCCGAATAGTGTAGCCTAAATTTGTTTTTAATGAAATTCAAGTTAAAAATAATTTAGTTCTGCAGAGGGTACCAAGTGTTGGGGTTGTCTATACTTTGTCCTTGTTTATAATTTGTTCAGTAGTAGTTTTTAACTATTTGACAAAAAAGAAAAATAAAGGACTGCGTAGTAAAGGTAAATTGGTCTAACATGATTACTGACTCTATTTTGTTACCTAATATGTGAGTTGGGCAAGTAAATTTTTAGAATATATTGTAGAAGTCAGTCACCAAAAAAAAAAAAAAAGGTTTCTGAGACATTTAGTACTTTTTGGTAACGATGTACCAATAGGAGGAGGAGGTAATTAGTTCTTTAATTGCTGTCACATTAGATGTTCAAGTGTGTGGCTAAATTGGTTCTTCTAACTTTATGAATTGGGCTACAACAATAAATTTCATCACCAACTTGTTTAAATGTTAGAAACTAATTTAATCGACTCTTTGATCATCTACATGATATATAAATAGAAAATTATTATTTCACATTTAAAAATAATGTATCATAAAGTTCTAAGGGGATTCTCGCATACTTATGTGAGCCAAAATTTCGTAGAAAGATACATTTGATATATCTTATCGAAGTAATTATATTATTTTTTCTGATAAAATATGTTAAGAAACTGATATAATAATATGGTGACAATAAGAAAGAGTTTAGGATTTCCAAATACCTATAACTAAAAATTCCTTTGAATCCCTGTTTGTCAAAGGACCTACAGAAAAACAAGTATTCTAATCACAGAAAATTTCTACACTGATGATCCCTTCCTATAGCCGGACTCGTTCACGTATTGGTGTAACCATTTATTACAATTCTGGTAGGTGTTCGAAGTTTTAGTTTTATTTATTTATTTATTTTTATATTCTCAAGTGCCGTTATAATCACGTGTATTCTCATTGGATATGCTAGTACTGTTATGATAAAATGTGCAGTTTCAATTTATTTTATTTTATATTACTAAATGATATATAATCTACATATAACCAGTCAAAAGAGATTACTCAAACAATATGATCATGTTAAATTATTTGAAATAATTTTTTTTAGAATTAACACCTAGCTAATTAACATTATTCATTTGAGAATTATTTATTAGGCTTGTGAATTACTCGCATTTGAGATACAGTATCTATCTATCTATCTATCTATATGAGTATGGAAGAGCAAATAGGGCCAGTTACTTTTGAACTCTTGGTCTCTAAGTACTCCATTATTCATTACCCTTTAATTTTCTCACTTATTTATTTATACATACATAATTGTGTGTCAGATAACCAAAAATTAAGAAGCAAAGAAGATATATGTGGTTTAATTTCTACAAGTACTTTATCCCATGTTTTCCTTTTACAGTACTATAAATCGTGTTTTCATCGAGGAGGAGTTTTCACGAGAATATAATTAAGATGGAGTCACGATAAAAAAAAGGTGGAAATTAAAATCAATTACGGTTGTTGTCTTTCCTCCAACAAAGAAAGTAAACGTCCGGAGCTTTAATTTCTTACTTCATATTCATTCCACTACAAACCTTCTTAGTTATGGGAGTGATCATATATAATTACTACTACATTCAGAAAATTTCACACCTTCATATGAAGGAGTTTTACTTTGGTACGTAGGCATAAAATGGAGATAGAATCCCGCAAGGACTCTTTTTTCTCTATATAAATTCTCTTCTTTAGAGCTCATTCAACATATAATTAAATAACACTAATTAACAACTTTTTTTTGGTGGTAAAATACGTTATAAACAATGCCTTTCTAAATGACACTCTCACTGAAGATGTATAAATGACGTAACCTGCTGGTTTTGTTGATGATAGTAAACAATCTTATATTTGCAAATTGAAAACGACTATCTATGGCCTCAAGCAGGCTACTACCCTCAGTAATTTTTCGCTTCAATATGGTTTTCTACAATCTAAGTCAGACACTTCTTTATTCATCTGCTGTCATGGGAGCATTGTAGCATGCTTTTTTGTCTATGTTGACGACTTAATTTTAAGAGGGAATGATTTACAATTCCAAAAAGCTTTTGTTCAAGCTTTGACTTCCAAATTTTCATTTTAAGATCTTGGCAATTTGAATTTTTTTTCTTGGTATTGAAGTTGTCCCAACCAAGCAAGGGTTATTTTTGAGTCAACATCAATACATTTGTGATCTCCTTGACAAAACAAACATGGCCGGTGCAAAAGAGGTCGCCACACCTCTAGCCACTTCTCAAGTACTGCAACTTGATGATGGCTCATCGAAAACTAACGCAAAAGAGTTCAGGTCTATTGTAGGAGCTCTGCAATAGCTATTATTAACTCGTCCAGATATTGCCTTTGTTGTCAACGAACTTTCTCAAAAAAGGGGTGTACGGTATCTCAAGGGTACACTTCTTTTTGACTTGTCCATATCTGGTACAAAAGATATGTATCTTCGTGTCTATTTCGATGCAGATTGGGCTGGCAATAAAGATGATCGTAGTTGTACCACTGCATATGTTATCTACCTTGGTAATAGCACTCCTGTTTCGTGGTCCTCTAGAAAGTAGCGCTCCATAGCTCATTCATCGACTGAGACTGAATATAGAGCTGTTGCAACTACTGCATCAGAACTAGCGTGGCTGCAATTGCTTTTGGGTGAGCTTGGAATTTCCATCAAATCTTCACCTACTATCTATTATGATAATATTGGCGCGACGTCTGTGTGCGCTAATTTGGTTTTCAATTCCAAGATGAAGCACATTGAAATTCACTATTATTTTGTTTGGGATAGAGTCTCCAAAGGATTGTTCAAAGTTTTTCATGTATCCTCCAGATACCAACTGTCGCTTGACAACAATTTCTCTCATGTCGGTCCAAGCTAGGCGTGCTTGATGGCTCGCCTATCTTGAGGGGGCTTCTAACAGAGACTTGGTCTATGCCATAACTCGGATCAGATCACATAATCCTTTTGGAAAGGCTTTTATTCTAATTATAAATGTAATCTTATCTTTTAGTTATATATAGATGTACATGTACCGTAAATTATGTGAATAGAGTTAATATCTTTACTATTATATACGTAATTTCTCTTATATATACGTCAATGTATCAAATATTAACCAATCAATATATTAAAGTTGTGACATTAATAAGCATCCTAGTCAAAAATATTTTTTTATTTATTGAAAACGACTGCGGGAGTAAAATAAATGAGAAATTTTGTTTTGCTTATAAAATTGCTGGGAATATAAGTTATAATACATGGTAATTATCTTAGAGTGGCTTTACGTACATTTTCGATGTAAAATAAAATCTGATAACAGCTTTTTCGCAGGTCAACTTCATGATTATATAGTGTGTTTTTAATGGATCGAGCCCTTATTCTAGTTGGGCCTTGGAAGTTTTACTATTCCTTTTAAATCAGGTTGGGCTTACCTTGCTGGACAGACATAATTCACTGTGATAGTAGCTGTGGTTGCGTATTGGTTTAATTCCACTAGATTACTATGGAGATGGTATTGAAAGCCGCGCATTTTCCCTGGCCGGCCCAGGATAATGTTAATGAACCGCACAAAGCCTTGTCCTTGCTCGGGTATTTACGGCAATAATCTACACCTTTTTTTTTTGTTGTTGATTATTTTTAATATTAAAGGTTATATAGGACACTATTAAATATATTATTTAATAGTTTTGAAATGTTACATTAATATAAAAAAGATTGTCATTAAAAAGACGAGAATTATGTGCACAGAACGCTTTATTTATTCTGTTTAAATTTGTCATTGTCATTAAAATAGCGCATCATCACAACTACAAGAGCTTTGTCCAAAACAAATGCAAAAAGAGCACTCTATTAAAAAAAAATGCCTAAATAAACATGATATTCAGAAAAATAAAGTTTAGGGAGTATTCACTTGTCGTGGGGGTTTATTTAATTGATTCCGTGTTTGTGTGTATAATGCATGCAATGTACGATTATGGTGAAACAAAAAGAATGTATACTGTAAAAATATGCCGGGACCTTCATTTAACTCCCGTGTCCATTGGTTTTAGAATAAATTTACATTTATAATTTTCAAATACTACTCCAAATACTACTATTACCTACACAATTAAAAAAGTGTGTATGACACATGTTTGAATATAAAACATATTTTTTTATTAGTATAAATAATAATAGTGTTTGAAAGTTGTAAGTGTAGACTTATCTCCAATCTCAATCGTACAAGCACCAAGCTCTCTACACAGCGTATGGCCAAGATCGAATATCTGTCTAAGATTGTTCTTCCAAGTGGACCAAGTCATTAGTAGGACACCACTGCCCTTAACAAGGGCACCCCACGAGAATATATATGTTCTTTTCTTGTTTTCAGAAAAGGGTTCCAACCGCAATGCACACCCATTACGCCTTTCTCTTCCTTTTTGGACTTATCATTCAGTCAACACTCTCTATATATATCTAGATCTCTATCGAGCTAGGGTGAACAACATTTATGGTATGCATGGCTATTTTCAGATTGATATTGATTTGGTTTGGACTTAATTTCAGGTCAACAACGTTTATGGTATGCATGGCTATTTGCAGATCGATATTGATTTGCTTCGGACTTAATTTCTGTCATTGGTGATATTATTCATATGTCCTTTTAACCCGAATCAATTTTTGATGACAGTTTTCATGTCTTTTTAACCCAAATCTTGCATTTGATCATGATCTGCATTGTTATTATTTTTTTGTGTTTTTGTTGATGGAATATATATATATATATATATATATATATATATATATATATATACATATATATATATATATATATTTTCTTCATTGATGACATTCTTCATGTCTTTTTAAGACGAATCTTGCATTTGATCTTGATCTGAATTGTCATTATTTTTTGTTGTGTTTCTGGTGATGGAATAATATATATATATATATATATATATATATATATATAGACCTGTGCTTATATGGATTTGGATCATATTTTGGTAATGTTTAGGCAAATGTCTCTCCATACATAAGATTTGATAGTTGAAACATCAAACTCAAAATTAATTGATATGGATTGAGTATATCACCCGCATAATATAATTTATGTACGAAAAATATATAGAACTTATGTGGTGTGTGACATTAATATTTTCAACATATCAGACATTATATATATTGACAAATGATAACGGAGAGAATCTATGTTTAGATATCTATTGCTAGAAAATCATCTGAGGCGTGCGTGCGTCCCGATCGGTCCAAGCATATAGTATCATTGATCAACACTTTGGGATTAATTAAGCTATAGAAATTAATTAACTCAGATTCTAGCTAATCGATCTAGCCAGCTAATGGTCCTTGTTCTTAATTAAGTAGTCATAAAGAGGTCGATCAATGCACGCCCACTCAAAGCAAAAAGGGCAATATCTTGTTCGCATAAAGAGCTGATTCCAACCGATCCAAGCCTTATTTAATGTTATCAAGTGTCTCACAAACATGAGATCCTAATACATATCAAACATGAGATCCTAATTAATTCACCAGATTCGCTTTAACAAAAAGTTTTTTGTTAGTAGTCTTTATTTTTATTTTCAGTTCATGGTCCGGTCCTCCGTACATGCCATATTTGCTCCCTTTCTTCCAAAAGTAGCAAGTGATATCTGCATTTACTAGTTGATTCTAAATCTTAGAGATATATTTTTAATTTTTCATCATAAAGGTACTAACATATAATGACTTATCCTCTTGATAAACTGATTATTATCAAGTTAATATTACTGCATTTTTAGCTAATAATAGGAATACAAATAAAATTTTCTTTAAAAATCATTGTATTAAAAGTGAATCTCTAATTTTGAAGCAAAATTAAATAATTTTTGATGTATATTTTTTAATTCTCTTTTGTTTAGCAGAGGTACTCTTAGTCACTATCATTTGGTGTGCAAATGTAACCTCTACCCCCAAGCCCCAAGGTGCTCATATAGAGTCGTTTACGGTACTTTGAACGACCATCCTAACACAACTGAAATGGACATCAAAGGTAATGGATTCAAGAGCCTCAGTTTTAAAAGGAAAATAAAAAATAAAAAATATTAATTTTTTAAAAAGTTAATATTAATTTCTAATTGTTTAGAAAAATTTATATGAATTGTTAAAATCTAAAATTTTCACAATTTTAGGATTCACTTTAAAAAGACAAATATATAAAAAAAAAATTGTGAATGGAAGAGTAATAATATATTAACATATTTCGTTTAAGACCTAGCTCCCAAGTTCGTTTATGCCTATGCAGACCGCCGCGTCCAAGATGGGAAAAAGTTATTAGAAAGAAACAAAAAAAAGATATAAAACAGCTATGGGTGGGGGAATGATCATAATTTAGCAGAACTATAAAGTTAAAAGATGGAGGATAACTAACATGGAGGAATGGCACACAAAACTTCAGAAGAAACTATTGTTCGCAACAAAACAATACTAATTATAATTAATATATATTAAGTAAATATATCTTTGATGTATACCGTCTTTTTTCATAAAAATAAATAATTCATTTATTAAATTATTTTATTTCATATAAAAAGTTGTGTTTTGATGAGAATAGTATAACAAATAATATATCATCAACTTTGTAATTAAAAAGCACGTCACCACAATTAATTTAATGTATATATTTTTTATTTTTAAAAATAAATGTAAAATAAAAATACTACTATTTTATAATTTCTAAATGCATGAGATTATTTGATTCTGCACTGACAACCACCTTCAACTGCTCATTATTCATCGATCAGTGCACGTTGCTCGCTGGCCTCCATCATTATTTATTCGCCAATCAAAAACTCATCATTCTTATAGTTAATAGTATTTTAAGAAAAATAAATAATTTTTAATATAAAAATATTTTAAATTAATTTTAAATAATTAAAATTAATTTTATAATTTAGAACGTTAGCATTAACAATTAATACAGATGGCTTTACAAGATCGAATGAAATTACCAATAAGCGTTGCTCTCGTTTATCATCATCCATGACATGATGAAATAATTAGTACGTACATAACATAGGATTGGTGGAAATGTATGATTGAGCACGTAGCAGCTACACACATAATCACGGCCACTCCCCATTTGAGCGAGTGATTAGTAGGTGTTATTGGCAGGCCGGTTGGCGACAGACAGACCTGCTAAGATTTACCGGTGGTGGTGGGTATACAGCTCATCACCTTTCAACAATTTGGAAGGGAGGTCTCTAGATCTCTATATATATTACTCGATCCCCCCTTTCAACATTTATCATTGAAATAGGAACAAGTCTATAAATATAATTTTAAAAAATAAAATTTATTTATATTATTAAAAAAGTAAAGTTTAATATAAATTTTTGTGTTAAGTTTTACTCCCTCCGTCCCATAATAAACGTTTTAGTTTAATTTTCATGGTCAAATTAACTATTTTTAAAATTAATAAATCTTTAAAAATATTCAAGATATACGTTGAGATATTATGATTATAATAAACTACGAAATATATACTATTAATGTAAAGTTTCGTAATTTGAAAATTCTATATAAATATTTTTAATTATTTATTTTTAAAATGATCAGTTTGACCATTGAAGTCAAATTAGGACATTTATTATGGGACGGAGGGAGTAATTTTTAATGGTAAAAATAAAATTTATGTTTAAAATTGTGTATTAAAATTTGTGCATTTAGACTTATTTTTAAAATAATTTTTAGTTTTATTCTAAAATAAATGTGTAATATCACTTTTGAAAGTATATAATATATATATATATATATATATATATATATATATATATATATATATATATATATTAGTGCGGTAGTGCTTAATTATTTTTAAGGAAGATTAGTGATTCCCATAATTCTTACTTCATTTTTATGTAATTTGATCTTATATTTCAATACAACTTAAGTACTAATTAAATTTTTATAGATACTAGAGAGTAGATAGAAAGAGAAAGAAAAAAAGATAAGGAAAGAAGAGATTTTTTCTTTTTATGTGAAACTTATTTTCTATTTATATGAATTTTGTTTGTGAATTTATTTTTTCTCTTTCACTGAGATTTGATTAGTTCTTAATATTATAATAGTGTGATGATGTACTTAAATATAAAATTATATTATATTTCTCGAAAAGTGAAGGAAAAAAGAAGAACAGATTTTCTCTCAAGATTCCCAAAATTAACTTTACATGACTATTTAATCGATAGCACTAAGAGTTCCCTTTTTTGGGCCTGAATTCTTCTATAAATACTAGTATCCGGTGATACGTTGTCTGTATAAATTATGTGAGATAAAATAAAAAATTTAAAGGACTAATTATTAGAAAGATAAAAAAATAATATAAAAAAAATAAAATTAGAATTATTTTAAAAGTTGAAGGACATTTTTGAAAGCCAAAATGCTTCAGAAAATTGTTTATGCGAAGTGCCCCTCTGACTTTATATATTAGATAAAAAAATTATCTTTAGCAAAAAATTAGAAATATAAATGAAGAATGAGATATAATTGTCCTCGATCAATTTATTACTAATATTGGATAGGAATATACTAGCTATGGTATGATAGTATACTCAATCAACAAAGAAAGAAAATTAAAAGCAAAAGTGATGACATATTACTATATATATTAGAAACTTTAGTCATTTTATAGTTTAAAATAAAAATATATCGCTAATTTTGAAACAAAATGAGTAATTTTCAATTAACACAATAGCACCCTTATATAGATAATTTTCAAAAGCTTTCATTACTTTATTTTTCTACATAAAATTGTACAGGCTTGCTGCCAAAAATAAGTTTTTTTCATTATGTTGCTCTTCTTTTTATTCGATCGACACCAAAGCATGCATTAGTTAGGTACCGGTTCGTATACCTGGAAATTTGAAAGCCTTTAGACCTAATTGCTTTTGCTTGTCCAAGTCTAATACTAACAGTTTCAATATTTGGTGCTTCAAATTAAAAGAAATAAAATATTAACACTAGCGTCATATATAAAGGTTGAGGGTGATAGTTTTCTAAACTCCATTCATATAAAAGAGGTACAAGAAATTAAAAAAATGCCAAAAATAAGAAAAAGAAGAATCTTAAACGATCTTTGCTTCTAAATGCTTTACCTTTGGTGAGAATATATACCTATCAATAGGGATTTGTCAAACTCAACTGATAAGAATTAGGTATTAGGTTCAAGAAAAATAAATTTCTTGCATGTTCTTTGAAAAAAACTTTTAGTACTTCAGTTTGATACGAAATTACTAATGTTTTAGTTATTTAAGCTCAACTTGTTTAGCTTACTTTGACATGGCATATATATAGCATTATATGTAGCAAAGATAACACTAATTATTTTGAAAATTATTGACCGTAGAGGGCCGGTTAATTAGATTGGGAACTATTTCAACATGATGTTAGCTTGGTAAGACATTAAGTCGTATCCATATTTCAAATCGAAAATCTTACTTACAATGTCTTTAATTTCTTTGTTGCTATATGATAATTTTTCATAGTTATTCCTGCGATTTATTTCCTATATTATCCTTTTTTTTATATATATATATATCATATAAAGAGAATTAAGAAAGGAAAAAAGAAGTTGGAATAGAGAAACAATACTATCACCACTCCAAAGCATTTTCCTCATTAAATCATTGTTAACATTACCCAAAAAAATCTCTTACTCATAATTTCCTAATAAGTTGTAAGGTGTTGAACGGTATATATAACACATTTCTAGGATACAATACTTTAAACTTTTTTTTTTGGGTATAAAGCATAAAATATATTCAGACCTTAATTGATTTTTTAATATATATTTTTAAACGTTTGTATTGTACGTTTTCATACATTTGTTCTTAAAAAAATAATCATCCTATTTTTATACATTTATTCTATTTATATTAACCCAATCTTTGATTATATTTTAAATTTTAAGTAATTGGTTCTCTCCCATTGCAGTTTTATATTTCCTCCTTCAAGGGCAAACCATTTAACAAGTTGCATGTATTACTTCTTGGAACTCAATTTGCGGCTTCTTCCCTCAAAGATCCAAAATAAACGTTATTAAAAAATCAATGCAATTAACATAAAAATTGAAAATGAAAAATGTATAATTGACCAAAAGGAATTCTTTGTCCCTCAAAGTATGAAGCGACGATTTACATGGTCCACAAATAAAATAAAATATTGCTATACCAATTTGGTATACTTCAAAAAAAAAAAAATATATATATATATATATATATATATATATATATATATGAGATCGATTCATTGATAAATGAGTAAAAATAAAATTATTCTTACAATAGATTTCAACCGTCTAGATTAAGATTTGTAGATTGAGATCTGAGGGCTTGTATGGCCTTCGCTCCCAGTATAGTATCCAAGTATCCGCAGTATTATACTGCGGATGAGTGATATATTGATATTATCCAAAATGCACCCAACATTAAAATGAATAAATTCACTTTCATAGTATAATATTGTGGACGGGTATGAACAAACTCACCGTCTGCAGTATAATATTGGGGATGGGTAAATCAAATGAAAGAGTTTAAAACAACGTCGTATAGGGATTGACCTTTTATTTTTTCTCATCCTTAGTATTATACTGCGGACGCTAGGTTATTGTTGCAATCAATTATTGGGAATTTCAACCGATTATGTTGGGGTAACAATCATTTCATCATTAATGGCGAAAAAATTGTCAGGGCTATTTGAATCTGAGTAATTCAGTCCACTATAAATAAGACGTGAGATTGTTTACTTATCTCCAATACTAAAAAGTTTTAGAACGAAAAGAAATATATATTCTTTATGGGCATGATTGTTGTCTATGTTTATGTTATTCATTGTTTAAATATTGTTTATTCTTGATGGACACGATTGTTCTAATTGTTTTGACAACAGATCTGAGTAGTTAATTTTTTTTTACCGTTTGTAGTATTAAACTGCGGACGAGGTCTATATTTGAGGAGGATGGAAGAAATATGGGTGAAACGTTGTTGAAGAATCTCTGTAAAAACGAAGCAACATCGTTATGAAAAACTATGTTGCTGTTTTTTTACAAAGATTTTTTAAAAATTCTTCACCTAGATCTCTTACACTTACTCGAGTAGACTTCGTCCGCAGTATTAAACTGTGGTCGATTAATTTTTTTAGTTATTTTGTCCACAGTATTATATTGCGGACGGTGAAATTTTAAAACGTCCTCGCTTAAAATAATATCATGCATTTAATTAAACTATGCATGACATTATTATAAATAAGTCCGTCCGCGGTATTATATTGCGGACGGAAGTATTTACAATAATGCCATGTATTTAATTAAACTATTAGTGACATTATTATAAATATGTCCATCCGCAGTATTATATTGCTGACGAGTCTTTTTAAAGCTATAAAGTTTTGTTCTTCTCATGCGTAGTACATTTGCAAATTCATGTTATCTAGGATACTTGACAAACATGAATCAGTAATAATACTACACAAGAAGAAGAAGAAGAAAACTTAAAAGCCTGAACAACCCAAATCGGTACTGTTAAAACGAGATGACGAACGCAGTTTTATAATTAGGGTTATAAATCTTCTATTTATCCTGCATATCCTCGTTAGAGATTCATGTTATCTGCAAGAAGAAATAGAAAATTTAATAACTCTAATTATAACTACCAAATTCACTACTGTGAAAATGAGATTAGATCAAAATGATTGCTATAAATAATGACGAACGCAGTTTTATAATTAAACTAACGTCCGCATTATAATACTGCAGACGGTGAGTTTGTTCGTACCCATCCGCAGTATTATACAGTGGACGGTGAGTTTGTACATTTTGATTTTTATGGCATTTTTTAAAATATCACTCGTCTGCAGTATAATACTACAGATACCTGGATACTAAATTGCGGACGACGGCCATATAAACCGTTAGATCTCAGTCTAAAGCTTAGATCTTTTGTAAGAATAATTTTATTTTTATCTATTTGTCAATGGATCAGTCCCCCCCCTCCCCACACACACATATGTATGTATATATATATATATATATATATATAATATGCTGGCTTTCTTTTACTAGTTATAGACTCATTATTTCCATTAGGAAAAATCTATGCATACACACTGCTTACTTCCCACCTCCCGAGACGATTGTGTTTTGACCAAAAAAAAAATTCTCGATTTTTTGTTTTTGATTAAAATAAGATGAAGTAAGATGGAAAAACATGGATGTTTTGGGATATGGGGAGTAAACAGGGTGTATATATAGATTTGTCCTTCCCATTACGTGCGAGCTTTTATCTTGATACCCTTAGTTAACTAGCTCAACTCAAAAAGTAAAAAATGAAAAATGAAAAATGAAAAATTGCATGTGTTATCCCATCTAGAGGTGTTACTGTACCGAACCAGACTGATATCGAAATCGGTACCGGTGGAATCGGTATACAGAACCGATTAGTTGGTTCGGTACTCGTTTCTACCGAAATATATCGATTATTATTATTAATTATTTAATAATAAATAAAAAATTGAAACCTGTATAACCGACACAGTTTGGTAAATACTAAGCCCCCAAAATTTTGAACCGGTTGATACCGGTATACTGGACCAATCCTTTTTGTACCGATCGATCCGGACCGCTTTGATATACCCTATATACTGAAAAAATTGAATAAGATTGTCACCCCTGGTAACATCTACAATATATTCGTGCGAGTATCATTGCGGCAAATAAAAAAATGCAGGGCTTAATTTCTACCTCTATAAATTGAGTTTCGTAGCTAGTCTCCTGACCAAATCACAAATTCTCTCTTTTTTTCTAAATTCTCCACGAGTCATACTTGATATATACGTAGGCGAAAAGAGAGTCAGAGAGAGTAATTATATTAAGCATGGCCGGCGTTTTAGTGTTTTGGGGTTTATTAATTGTATGCCTTCACTTGTTGTTGAGAGTTGCTTATGAAACTATATCATGTTACTGGCTAACCCCAAGACGCATCAAGAAAATAATGGAAAAGCAAGGAGTACGTGGCCCCAAACCTCGCTTTCTTGTTGGTAACATCTTAGACATGGCCTCTCTCTTTGCTAATTCCACCTCCAACCACATGGATTCCATCAACCACGATATCGTTCCCCGCCTTTTGCCGCATTTTGTCATCTGGTCTAAACTATATGGTACCTAGCTAAAATTATCATCAATAATAATATTCTCATAATTATGTTTAATTTGTATCAAATTTTATTTTATTATTGTCTGCTACAGGGAAAAGATTCATATATTGGAACGGTACAGAGCCACGGATGTGCTTATCGGAGACTGAACTGATTAAAGAGCTTCTACTAAAGCATAGTAGCATCTCTGGCAAATCGTGGCTGCAACAACAAGGTTCAAAGCATTTCATCGGCCGGGGGTTGTTAATGGCCAACGGCAACGATTGGTATCATCAGCGTCACATCGTTGCACCCGCATTCATGGGAGATAAACTCAAGGTAATTTAATTTAATATCTATGTAACAAAGTTGATATATATGTACAATAAATAAAACCCCACTTACAATTTATCTATGGGTTAATTATTATATATGTTAAAAAAGTAAATAGTATTGGTTTTATTTCTTTTAATTTTAGAGCTACGCGGGGTACATGGTGGAATGCACCAAGGTGATGCTAGAATCACTAGAAAATGCAGTAAAGTTGGGAGAAACTGAGTTCGAGATTGGCGAGTACATGACTCGGCTCACTGCCGACATCATTTCTCGAACTGAATTTGATAGTAGCTACGAGAAGGGAAAGCAAATATTCCATCTCCTCACTCTTTTACAACACCTTTGTGCACAAGCTAGCAGCCATTTATGCTTTCCCGGTAGCCGGTCAGTACCTAGCTAGCTACCACACACACATATATATATATAGTCAAGTTTTGATGAATACATAGACCATGTTTTAAATATTGTTTAAGAACGTACTAATAGTACTTAATATGTTTTTGTTGTATATGTATATATAGGTTTGTTCCAAGTAAATATAATAGAGATATAAAATCATTAAAGATGGAGGTGGAGAGGCTGCTGATGGAGATAATCCAGAGCAGAAAGGATTGTGTAGAGATCGGGCGAAGCAGTTCATATGGGAACGATTTACTGGGGATGTTGCTTGATGAAATGCAAAATAAAAGATCAGGCGGCCGTGCGTTTAGCCTAAACTTGCAGCTGATCATGGATGAATGCAAAACCTTCTTTTTTGCCGGACAAGAAACCACTGCTCTTTTACTTACATGGACTATAATGCTCCTTGCAAGCAATCCTTCTTGGCAAGACAAGGTCCGAGCTGAGGTCAATGAGGCCTGCAATGGTGCTTCCCCCTCTGTTGATCATCTCTCCTTACTTACTCTGGTAATTAATTAATTTACCTCGACTTTTTCTAATTTTTTCAAAAAAAGTGTATGCTTTGACAAGAATCAGTACTTGTGTCTGACGTCCACGCTTAATTAGTGTTGACATATAAGGACATCACTAACTCCCTCTATTGCTCTTTGCCAAACCCAAAAAAATAGTAATAATCATTATGATTTCAGTAATTGAAGACAATAGTCCTAGTGTCCTGTTTTGGCACCAAAAAATTTCTTCATTTTCGTTGATGTGGAGGAAATAAAAAATTAAATGCATAAAGTTGAGAGAGCATGGTTCCAAAGGAACATGTAAATTTTCATTGCTGGTGGAAATATTCAGTAGATTAAATAGTATCTTAAAAAAAATTCTATGCCTCCAATAGCTCACAGCTGTATTCTTTAATTTAATATATTGCTTTCAAACTGCAACATTAATTTGATTACTTACCGTCTTCCTGTAAATCAACAAATGGTGTTGTACAACTAAGTTGCACTGAAAACTAGTGGGTTATAAATATGGTGCTATTATTTAATTCTGGCCATGCATGGTTTGGCCCGTAACGTGGCTTCTGATGATCGATGATAGTTCCTCAATTGTCTGGTGGGGAAAGAAAATTAACAAGAGAATCAAGAAAAGGCTAGCTAGCTAACTAGTTGTCACCTTGGCATTTGATTCGAACCATTTAAAAATTTACGCTATATAATATTATACGTAATAATGTTATATATGTTACTTCTGTCCAATTTTATGTGATCGCTATTTTATATTTTGGTAAACATATTAAAAACATAACTATATATATGCAATAGTATTAATTATGTTTTGTTATATACTTTATGATTATTGAAATTCATGTTCTGATTAATTAATTTAATGTTTGTGCAGTTAAACATGGTGATAAATGAATCACTTAGGCTTTATCCTCCAGCTTCCGTACTTCCTCGCATGGCCTTCGAGGATTATAAGCTAGGTGACCTTCATATTCCAAAGGGATTATCGATATGGATTCCGGTGCTAGCCATACATCACAGTGAAGAAATATGGGGGAAAGATGTAAATGAGTTCAAACCAGACCGGTTTGCGTCCAAGTCATTTGCCCCCGGTAGACACTTCATCCCTTTCGCTGCCGGTCCAAGAAATTGTGTTGGTCAGGCCTTTGCATTGATGGAAGCCAAGATCATTTTAGCCATGCTAATATCGCGCTTCAGCTTTAATATCTCAGATAATTATAGGCACGCCCCAGTTATCGTCCTCACAATAAAACCCAAGTATGGAGTTCAAATATGTTTGAAGCCCTTGAATCAGTGACAATATATATATATATATATATATACTGGCCGATCGAGCTGGTTAAGTTTTGTTCTCTCTTTTCTTTTCCTTTTATTAAGAGAGCTTGAAATTGAGCCTTGAGAGAGAGATTCATATGCTTGTGATAGAGGATTAAATATGTACAAGACATAATATTTTTAAAAATTAAAATGCATGTGAAAAAGCACACAAAGGGTGATTTTTGCTTTAATTTGGGTACGCGTTATTGTCAATGGGGGCTTAAAAGGATGATTAGAATGAGAATTTAAACAAAAGAGGGGAATGATTAAGTTCGGATAAGCCCACAGAAGAGATTTAAAAATTTACCGCACAAGTGATAAGTAAAGGTTTTCTTCTTTATTGATAAATGCTTAATTCAAACACGCATATATATATATATATATAATGATATCATAAATTTCTTTATTCTTCCTTCTTTTTTATCCAACTCATTTATTTTACAAAGTGCTCAGTTTGCATCTATTAATTAATTTGATAAATAACAGCCTAACTTGTTGTTTGACAAAGGTCGCGCTATAAAGGGTCATTAGGATCTTTTCCTTTTTTTTTCTTTTCTCATTAGCTCAAGCTATGATGCTTAATTTCCTATCGGCCACCGCCATCAGATGCATGCCTACATGGCATTCTGCTCCTCCCATTACTCATGATTTTCTCTCCCCTTTTTTCATTCACTCCACTCTCCATTTTTTTTATACTCCTGTCTCGTTCACTATATATAATTATATATTTGAGAACTTCCTTGGCCACGCGCATTAATTCCAACGTGTAGCTGCCTTCTAAGCCCAAGAATCATGCACGCAAACGTTAATGAAGAATATATCATTGTGAGTCGTGCACATTTAATAACATATCTAAAAATACATACTCCCTCCTTTTTATTATATAGATTATTTTAAATTTATTTATTTTTAAAATATAAAACTTTTTATATATATCTAGGAAAAAAAAATCTAATCGTTTCAAACTTTATCTTCAAAGATGAAGTAATTGAAAGAGAGAGCAGGATGAGTAATTAATTAGTGTATGAGTAGTAATAAAATTTCAAACCAATATTAATTGCCTAATATTAGTTTTAATGAATTTTTTTAATATGTGTAATTATATCTTAAACGACCTATATAATAAAAATGAGAAAGTATAAAGGTAAAATATATAATAATAAAAATAAGAGAGAAAAAAGTGTTCAAAAGAGAGGAGAACAAAATATTTTTACAAGTCTACAGACACAATAATCAAACACTACATCCATCTACACCATTAAAAAGTGGGACATGACACGAATTTTAAAGTCATTCTCACTTTTTAATGGTGTAGATGAATGTGGTGTTTAATGAATTATTTCGTTGTAGTGTGTTTATACTTATTCATCTTTAAATGTAACACTGAATATGCACATAGATATATGCATTTATAAAATCATCTTATTTTAGATTAAGGGAACTGATAAATCTACAATAAAAAATGATATTTTCAATAACCCTCTTAAATGAACAGTAAGTAGGCCCCACATCTATATGAGAGAGGTTGTTACGAAAATATTATTTTTTGTTGTGGATTTAACTATTTCTGTGATGCTCCTAAATTCGAGCCCACGCATGTACAGCCCGAACTTGAGACGTCAAAATACACAACTAATACAAAACAGTAAAAAACACAAAAAATACAGAACTCAATAATACATAATTAAGTTTTTCCTATTATTGTTACACTATTATACAACATGGTAAAGATTATAATCTACAAACTAGGATCATCACTTCATTCCCCAGTTAGTTTCAGCTACACTCTCATTACCTGAAGAACAATGGAACAAAAAGAAAGGGTAAACTCAAATAGCCTACTAAAAAAATATTATGACTAAGATAATGACGAATAAATTATCATTAGTCTTCAGCAGTTGAGCTCTTAATAAAATATAATAAACAACAAGGTTTAAATCAATAACTGCAGTTAAGTTCTTAAACAAAGTTCAGATCAATAGCTACAACAGAACAACAACCATTAGGAAAATTATGTCGATCATGATGTTGACTAGCTTCTCTTTTTCATAAAAATCACCATAAACCTTAATCATATAAAATGTCACTGGTCATGATCATATAAATTCATAGTTTCTGATCATAATCATGCAAGTCAACAGTTCATCATTGCAATACGGGCCAAAGATATTCAAATATAACACCAATGATCATGATCATGCCAGTCTACAGCCTTTGGTCATAATCATACCAAACAACAGCTCATCTTTGTACTACGGGTCAAAAATATTCAAATATAACATCAATGGTCATGATCATACCAGTCTACAACCTTTGGTCATAATCATACCAAATAACAATTCTTCTTTGTCCCAGACCAAAGAGAACAATCACCACGTGCCCTAAAAGACACTCAACAATTATATCGCCTTTATCCTATCATGAATCATCCGTGCCCCAAGCCTCAAATATTCATCAATTATCTTTGCATTCAGGCCAAAGATATTCACAACAACTTAATTTTTGATGATTAGTATAAATGACAGTGAGATAAATGATGAATAGAAGAAACGTGATAAACAATAAATATCAGAAGTTTACAATTTTAGTTTGTGCAGATTTAAATAATGCATGTCCAAATTGTCAACATGATGTGGAGTCAAATTCAAGAATGATAGTCAAGATTTATAGTTCAAAAATAATGGTTAAAGTTCAATAGAAATTATCAGAAAAATATGAAGGTTCAGTTGAAATGATATAAAATGAAACACAAATTATTAAGGAACATATAATCATTTTCGAAAATTTTACCAAATAGTACTTACCATAGTAAGTTTAAGAGTATGAAAGAAAATGATATCCCTTACAAATAAAAAGAAAATGATATCATTTTACGAATATGAAAAGAATGATACCTCTTACCTTGATATTGTGAAATAAAATTTATGGCCGAACAAATCATTCCATGTTTGTTTATGTAGCAGTAAAGAATCTGACTTTTGGGTCTTTTAGAGTTTTCAAAATAATGTTACTCTAAAAAAAATACACGGTATAGATTTAAGATTCACTCAATTCGGAGTTAATATGAATAAGTTATGAATTTTCAAAACTAAGACTGAAAATAGTGACGAAAATCATGAAAGGTTATGATTTTTAGCATTTTAAGGTATGAAGATGACTTTATATGACTTTTCTTCCTTCTTAAAAGTTGTAAAGGACAAAAAACTAAAGGGACAGGCTTTGAATTCATTAAATTCTGACAAATAATGACTTTACTATGATTTTTCGAAAGAGTTATTGTACATAAGAAAATTTCACTCGGGAATTCAAATAAGAATGCAAAAGATTTTAAAACTATGAATGATTTGGAATATAAATGTAGTACTCTAACTAATATTTACCAATACATGAGGTAACCTAGCATACATAGAGAGAAACTTACACTAAATTTTTTTTAGAGAGTAGAAGAAAATATATGTAAGAAATTTATGAAAATTTTCTTAAATTAAGACCTCTATTTATAGTCAAAATTCAAGATTTTTTAATTTAATCCAAACCGTTCATTTCATTATCTTTAATCTATACCATTCGTTTAATAAAATAACTAACTTTATATATAAATCAATTAACTTTATATATAAAACCAATAACTTTACATATAAATCAATTAACTTTATATAAAATAACTAACTTTATATATAAATCAATTAACTTTATATGAATCGATTAACTTTATCAATTAACTTTATATATAAAATAATTAATTTTATATAAATCAATTAACTTTATATATAAAATAATTAACTTTATATATAAAACAAATAACTTTATAAATTATTTTAACAATAATTCACCAATTATTCATTATTATAACCAATTGTTATAAATGTAGTGCAGTTGACTTTCTGAATTAGAGACTCATAATACCAACAGAAATACCACTAATAATGAAATACAACAGTTAAATCAACATCATAATAATGATAATAATAACGCAGAAAATAAATAAAAGAAAGAACACGTTACTGTGTAATGACAATTATTGATTCAGTAATGTGAATTACTGTACATATGTTACTGTGACAATTATTAGTTCAATAAAGTCAATATTGTACAATAACTACTTTATCAGTTCAATAATATGAAACACTGTGCAATACCATGTGCTACTGTGCAATACCGTATACTATTGTGCAAGACCGTATATTACTGTGTAATACCGTGTTCTACTATTCCTTTACCATCGGGTAGATTAACAGTTTAGAGTGATAGTACTATTCACCATTTTTATTTAAAAAGGTTAATGTTGTCGTTTTTTATATCCGACAATATTTCGCTGTGGGGTCTACCAATGTTTGGTTATTTTAACCCCGTCATGCGAATCGAATATTTCCCGATAAAATGATTATTTTTCGACAAAATGAATATTCTCCGACAAAATAAAATTTACACAAAATATTTTTAATTTAACCTTTGTTTATTTAACCATTTACCGTTTCAAAAAAAAAATATGAAGAAAAATTTAAATTGTATCTCATAAAAGTCGGGGTTTTACAACTTCCTAGATTAATTATCATAAAATAAATTAACCAACCAGATTTTATGTTATTAAGTCTTGATTATATATATAAATTCTGTACTAATTATTACCACTAAGATGATGACTAGTTTCACTTAAATCTAAAGTTAATACGATTAACTTGTTCTTTTTTTTTCTTTTTTTTTGTTTGAACGTAATAATATTTTCGGATCAATTTAAACGTCAATTGAAACTAAATTAACTTGTAGAGTTTCTCTCTCTCTCTCTCTCTCTCTCTCACACACACACACACACACACACACACATAAAGTAAGAATTGACGTTTTTAGTGTTAAAATTGTCAATTCATTGTAGTACATGCATTGTAAAATTGTACTATGTGTGCAATATAGGGCAAAATATACTTTTGTTTCACCAAATTACACCCTCTTCATAATTCGGCCCATAAAATAATTGGAATTATACATTCATTATATCAACTACTTAATTTCAGGCAATGTCCCCCCTCCCTTCCAATTCAAATTATGGCAGAAATTAGGGCCTTAATATATAATTTTTCGGCAAGGCAAGTAGTTTTATACGTTTGATCGTATTAAAATATGATTTGACTTCAATAAAAATCACTAATTAATACCTTATTTGAATAAACAACATTCACCTTAATTAATTACCTTCATAATCTTAGTGAATTGGCTCAATTGAGAAACAAATATAGCAACAAGTTTTCAACAACACATAAAAAAAGGGGAAAAAACTAGGAAAACAAACAATTCCATTCAAAGGCACTCGTCATGGTCAGAAAATACACCAATAAGAAATTATTTATTTTTCGAAAAAATATTACATGCAAATGATAAGAGGAGTCTACTAGAAAACTTTATGCGTTGACAAAAAAAATAAAAAAGAAATTTAATACATGTTTACCTAAATTTCAGTTCCCCTCCCATTTTATAAGATACCTAAGTATTCCATTTGAGGATATACTAAGCAAGATCACTGTTACCTTGGCGGAGTTGCAATCGGAGTAACGAAATGGAACGTTCTAAAACTTAGCCTTGCTTAAAATGATGTTTGAGGGATTTGAGCTACAATTGGAGTAACGAGATGGCGCGCTTAGTGCTTTATGAGTATGTGAGAAGCCTTAACTTCGTCCAATAAAGTTATTGATGACATTTTATTCCTCTTTTTTTGTTTCTTTGTCTAATTTGTAGATGAGACGACATCTTCTATCTCTTCCAATCACCCTCTATCTGTACTGATTTTTCGATCTACATATGAGCCTTGAATCATTTTTAATTGGAGGAGAGAAAATTACAAGTGTGGGATAAAAGGGAGATGAAAAGGGAAAAATGAATAATGGTAAATATATAAATCATATTTTGATACACATATGATATTAATTAGTTTTTTTTTATGAAATCAAATTATATTTAAATACGGTCAAATCGTATCAAATCAATCGAGTCTTATTAGGTTATCAGTTGGGTCGAGTTTTTCGACCAATTTCTATCGAAATTTGAATGGAAGGGGGGGGGGGGGGGGGGGCATTTTATGAAATTAGATAATTAATTTAACGAATATCTAAGTTCAATTATTTTAGGAATCGAATTAGGAGAATAATGAAAGTTGGTATAATATAAGTGTATTTTACCTTATATTATATTGTTAAATTGTGCTAGATAGTTCTTTCTTGCCTGAAAATTAATATCTCCCTAAAAAAGCGGAAATACTACTACATCAATGCTCGTAAATAAAAGTTGTTCGATAGTGCACTAAAAACTTGGGGGACATTGAATTGAATAAAACGTGTAGCACAAGTATACTAAAGAGATACTCCATGGCAACAAGCTTAAGTTTTATTTGATGGGGATCAGCAAGAGGTAGTAGTGTGGGTGCAAAGTCAACTGTCTTGTCCATTGTGTGATAAAGAAACGTGCTATATACATATTTCGATGCCGACAAGTGGCACCATCCATATTAATTGAGATTAATTTTCATGGAGTATGCAAATTAAAGGCTGTCTGATCCCTTAATTCTTTGGAGCAATCACATTCTTATTTCTTCAATGACCGAATCCAAATCTCAATTAAATAAAGAAATTATGTTGAACTTTATCATAATCTTACTCTTTGAGATGATAAACACAAACTCTGACAACATAAGGCCGAAATAAATAATAATTTACCAGAATTATTTGTGTTAATTTGCATTATATATATATATATATATATATATATGTGTGTGTGTCTGTGTGCGTGTGTATGTGCATGTGAAAATTACTACCACTAGTACTAAACCATTGTCTAAGTGTATGACTATATACAGCTGTCATGTCCATAGAATACCCGTCACCGTGCTTCATTTTGTGAGTTCGTACGGTTGTCACATTATAAATTCAAGTCGACTCAAATGAACACTGAAAATATATTCTACTCCTTTATTTCAGAATATTTTTTTTATTATTTTAAATTAAATATTTATTTATTTTAAATAATTTATTTTTTATAATAATTTAACTATAATATTCTTAATATTAATTGTTATATTTTTATTTTCTATACAAATTTATAGAACATCACTAATTATGTACAGAAAAATTATGTAATTAAATAAAAATTTAAATATAAATAATTTTATCATTTTATCTTTTTTTTAATATAAAAAAAAAAATCAACTAAAATTTTTATCGTACGGCGAAAGGAATACTTTTTATCATTTATAGTTGTCTATCACAAACTTAAAACATATATATTCTACTTTCATTAAATTTGCCACCGCTAAAAATCTACCTGAGGCAGACGTACGTTCTTGGCTTAGGAAAAAAATATTGAAGTCTGGTAAAAAATTGTCTTCTGATTAATGTAGTCATGTGGACGACAAAATCAAATAAAAGAACAAAGGATATATAGGATATACTTGGGCAGGTCTTGGAATATTATTTTCGATATAAAAATAAGGTCAATGGTGATATAAAATTGTCACTGAATATGGCACTTTTTCTTGCACCCACACATGTGCAATTAAAAAAAATTGAGATTATTATCCTATATATGATACACTATAAGACTTTCTTTTTTTTTTTACGGAATTTATTTTTGAGAGAATAAATCTTTTAGGAAATAATTTTTTTTTGACGGAAAGTGAAATTTCGTCGTAAAAAGTGTTACATTGACAAGAAAAATAGGTCTATTATGAAAGAAAATAAGTTTATTTCTGACGAATTTATTTTCGACACGATTATTTACGACCGAATTTTAAACAAAAAAATTTATCAAAAAAAATTTATTTATGATAGAATAAACATATTTTCGACAAAAAATATCCTAAAAAATAAGCTCTCTTTTTTTGTAATGATAATGGTTAACTTTTCATTACTTATTTGTCTTCTCTTTAATGTGCACGAGTGGGATTTAGTGGCTTAAAGCAGTGGCTTCTTAAAAGTAAAATCTTAAATATCTCAATCTCTGTCTTGTCCTAGTGGAGATTTGGCGTCTTTCCATCATCTTCCTTTTTAATTTTTATTATTATCATATATTATATTTATCGTAATAATTTGTTAGTAATAATCTAAATATGTCAATGTAAGATATTACGATCATGTGATTAAAATTAGAATCATTAGATGTATTTTTATTGTTAAATATTAATAAAAATTCTCATATTCATCAATGGTAAAAAAAATATCTGATTGCTCTAAAATTTTATGTAATGATACAAATCAATAAAATAAATCAAGTGGCAATGGTTGATTTCATTTAATAAATTCTAAAGTTATAAATAATTGTACAATTGAAAGAAATCATAGAGAACTACTTATGAAGAGGAGTGATAAATTGAATGCAAGTTTTCATTAGTTTTCTCTCTAGTTTTTCTCCGGACTTTTTTCTCAACACCCCCCAAGTATAGAATGAATTTAATATATTACTAAAATTAAATTATATAATATTATAATTTCTCAAACAAAGAAAAGAAAAGAAAGAGGTTGGAGCTAGGGTATTAATTAGACTTGACAAAATTGACTCAATCCCGCTAGTCAACTCAGTCTGCCTGCTAAAACTTAAGCTTTGAGTTTATATTTTTCAATCCAAAAAAAGCGAGGCCTTTTGGCTTCGCCTAAATTTGGCCAAGCCCGTTGTGACCAGCCCCGCAGGTGGCCCACCTTGTTTATGAAATTCATTTCATTTCGTATGTTCAAGATTTATCCTTTAATACTAACGATTATTTTATATTATTCTACAAGTGGTTCACCCACTCATTTTTTTCCTAATAACATGAGTAACCTATTTATTAAAGAAACAATAAAAAAAATACTTACCAACCCACACTTTAAGTTTTTTTAGCTTAATGAAATAGTTTTAATTTATAAATTTGTTAAAATTATAATATTTTGAACGATATAATTATTGTTACTTGTAGGATTATTTTATTTTATATATTGTGTTGGTTTATTTCTAAAATTTATAATACTTAATATAAATTTTTGAAAAATGAATTAAATAAATTGAATGAATGAAAAAGTTAACTAAAAAAAGAAACAAAAAATATGAAAAAGCACGCAAACCACCCGACCTATCATTTTTTAGATTGCGAATCTCTTATTTTAAGCTTACAAAAATTTAAACCGTTTAAACTCAACCCAAGTTTAATTCGATCAGTTTGAAGTTGACCCGTACATTTGTTAAGTCTAGTCTCCATCATAAGGAAGGCGTTAAAAGGAGATAAGACTACACCATCTTCTGTGGACATTAATCACATATTTATTTATTTATTTATATATAAATTGAAAACTTCAAATAAAAACCGGAAACATGAGCATATTTGCACAGTTGTGTCCGGTTGTTGTTAACTAAAATTAATAATATCGTTTTCCCAATGTAAACAAAAAAAAAAGGAATAGAGAATGAAGAGCTGCATGCAATGTTATCATCCAGATTTCGTTGGAAAATTCACGAGGTTAAGTTTAGTACTGGTGATTTAAGCTTTATACAAGTATATGGCTTTTGGGATACTTAGCGTCTTCTTATTTGACTAAATAATGGTGCAGAAGATCTCACCAACATCCACTGAACATATTTTGTACTTAATTATTTCAAAACTTTTTGTTGAAAAGATGGGGATAAGATTAGATTATTCATATCTACAACTCATGATTAATGATGATCAGTTGGGAAAGGTTAATTATCTTTTAATTATTTTAACATATAACCTCAACCTTTTTAGGTCAGTTAGGAGTAATTGCCTACAATTTCCAAATTTGTAATTAAGTGATAATAATAATAATAATAATAACCATAATTAATTGGAAAAAAATTAATTAACCTCATATGTCCCATGCATGTATATTTTTCAGCACTACTTTACGTTTTCTGCACAATGATGCATTAAACATTTGTTTGGGAGTATTCTTTAAATTTTTTATTTTTTTCCTTTAGTAATTATTAGGTAAAAATTATGTCTTAAAAAAAAGGCATTCTTAAATTTTATATCGAAATTTAAAGAATATGCAGGTTGTGTCATGTTTCCTATTCTAATATACAGGATAAAGTGTAAATCTTCATTTCTCATATATATATATATATATATATATATATAGGTGAATGATGATGGTGTTTAGGGAAAGTGGGGCGAGTATGAGTGCATGCATGATGAGCAGTAACACCATTTGACATTTTAGAGAATGATGGATGAAGAGATCAAATTAGATCGAAATTCGACTCTGACATCTTTATATATATATATATATTGATATTAAATTATTATTTTTTAATTTTATTATACATAATAATTTATATAATAATTTTTTATAAAATAATAAATTTTATATTTTAATTATTTTATAAAATTTATTATTTTATAAAAAATTATTATTTAAATTATTACGTATAATAAATTTCATCTCGTATGAAATTAAAACCTCATTATTATTTATACGTACGTACATGAAAATGATACAGTAGATGCGTTGTAACTAGATTCTTAATGTGGCTGACGACTTGTTTGCATGCTCAGGCCCTCATCATTATTCACTGTGACAAATCTACGTCAATTTTGACCTACGAGTCCTCTAAATGTTTTAACTTTTATATTCCTTTCATTCCAAAAATAAAATAATTTATTGAATTAATATTGTTCTTGCCCATTATTTTTAAAGATAAATAAAAACAAATATTCAGCTTTAATTTTAATTATCATAAGTTCATAAGTCATTTTAATATATATATATATATATATATACAATTGCTGCATATTTTTGTTCAGCAGCATAAAAGAGAGAGAAACGTTTGTTTGACATGTTAAGATGTATTGATTTGACTTTTATGTGGCTGACAAAAAATAAGTTGCCCACAACACAAGATAATACTCATATATGAAGATTTGCGAAGCAAATCATTAAATTCGGCACGGAATTGTAGCACAAATTCTCTATAAACACAGTTTATAGTGGAAATTGGGCACACCCATATGTGCACCCAACATAAGATGGTGGCTACTGCCTTTTTGTTCTGTGAAACTACCAACTATTAATTTAACCAATAAATTGACAAGTTGTGGAGCACCAAAACCAGGTATAATATTCAACGCCAAATCTAAAGTCGTGTCTCAAATACACTCATTATCTCAGTAGATCTCACAAGTTATCATTTAAATTTACGAATCACTCAATTCACTTTTTAAAATTAAAAGTTTTAGTATAAATAAATATCATTAATTAAAAAGTGAACTTTTTTGACTCAATTCATTTAAACACAACCCATAACAAGTCAACACGATGGTGACTCAATTTGTTAATTAATATTTAGTATTATTTTTATTTAAATTTCCCCTATTAATATTTATGTTGAATTTGCATTGCTAGAGGAGCCTGAAAGGTATAAATCAAGAGAATCAAAGAACCAATTCTTCAACAGGTCAGCCAAATGAAGAGCTAAGAAAGTGTTTAAATAGGTGTTGGATTTTTATTTCAAAGGAAAGACTTCGAATGGTCAATATGAAAAACTATACGATCAATAATAAAATATAATATTGGTAGACGGGAGAGATGATAATATTTTATTTTATAAATAATTTTACGAATTTTTCATTGTTATCACTCAACCCATTAACATGACCCATTAAATTAAAAACTAATTTTTTTAATTCAGTCCAAAAAAGTCTTGACCAATAACAGCTTGGTTTACGGGGTGACCCAACTCACCTGTTTGCCAAGTCTCATTATTATTGTATATTTACTGTTCAAAATAAATATTAATATTGAATAATCAATAAATTAATAAATTGTGCAATATTTGAGACAAAAAAATTTAATAACCAGTATAAGTATTTACTGTTCAAGATAAATGCCCAAAAGCAAAGGTAACAAAAACATCATTACTACAAGCAGTACATTCAACACGATCTTTCCTAATTTCAAGTAGCTAATTGCCTAGCTTGATAGTGGAAAAACCACGGGATTAGATACCTAAATCATCTTCGTATCTAGTTCTCTCAACATCAACAGTCTTTTTCAACAACTTGGGACTAATCCATACTGGTAGTTGGTTACATCAATCTTTAATTATCATGCAGTATGTAAGTTACATTCCTCAAAACAAGGTCAAAAATCTATCTTTAAAATGCACTAAGTGCGACTTATTTTATGAATCACGACATTCCTCAAATCCAGGTCAACCATGAAAATGAAAGATAAAAGAGATCGGAGATGTTTAATTTCCCATATAAATTTACATACACAATATTTAAATATAAAATTAAATACTATATCTATCTTAATTATTAAAAAATAAGATATAGTATGAATTTTAATGTCATGCTCTATTTTTTAATGATTAAAATAAATATAGTGTTTGAATATTGTGTATTTATTCTTACCACTAACTAACTAGTTCAATTAAATTTCAATAAGTTAAATACTCATTCCATTCCACAGAAGAGCTTCATATAACTTTGATATTAATTAATTTACGAATCTTAAAATTTAAATTATGATGTAATTTTATCTTAAAATGTTCAATTTGCTCATACTTTGCAAGTAGTTTCTAATATTAATTTATTAACTGTTGCATTAAACAAAATTAAATAAATTCACATCAGCTTTAAATTTTCAGATTTTATAAAATTGAACAGGAAAAATATCAAATAGAATTTTCTGTTGAACGGAGAAGAAGTTTGTTTCATCTTGCTTCTCATATTTTTCATTACTCTCAACTGGCCGCTATGTGCTGCTTCGCAGCTCTAGCAGATGCTACTAGCACTAGAACCACGCCGTTGTAGCACTAGAACCACGCCACTGTAGCTTCTTAAGAAGAGACGTGTAGTATCATGCAAATCTGAATCTTCTTAAACCTTAAATGCTTCAAAATTTTAAAATAAAATCAAATTAGAAGGAGATGGAACGTTTAGGGGGCCGCCTGCAGTGTGACAATGACTTTGGACTGTCCTCGCCACAACAGGGCATTAGCTACACTACCTGACAAGAAAAACTCGAAGCAATGTTCTAAAAATACTAGGCAGACCTAAGCGACCGCAGAGTTTCAAGGGCTTGGGCCTTGTAGGCTACGTCTAGGCTGTACTAATTTTATTTTATTTTAATTTTATTAATAAAAGTATATAAGTAAAATTTGAACCATATCAAAACTATTAGTTGAAAAGAAATTTTAAAACATGTATCTGTAATATGACATAATTTAAATTATATAATACACTTACAATAAGAGACATGATAGGTCTATTCCGCCACATGATCATCTTTCTTTTTATTAAATTAAATTTTGGCTTTAAGTCATAAACTGTAAAATTAAAAACGAAAGACCAATAAAAAAAACTTCTCTCTTCTCTCCCTTTTTTTTAATTTCTTTTGTTTGTAACTGCCATGCGTCCCAAGTGCTTTCCAAGGTTGGGCAGGCGCCTAACCCCTTTTTTACAACACTGACTCAAAATAATGGCAAGAACTCAAAGTTAATTACCTTGCCGAATCCAAAAACTGTCCTATTAAAACAAATTATGTTACAAAAATGCCCAAACTATGTTAATATTATTAAGAACCTTGGGCACTGATGTTCTGGTACGGGGCTTGTGGAGTGCTGACGTTTTGATAGTTTTGGTAAGGAGCCTGCTGAGGAGTACTGCTTTGGTACGGGGTTTCTGAGGCATTGGGGGTGAGGAATATTATGCTTACCACCGGCATTGAAATCAGGGTAGTAGTCGTGTTGAGGTGCTTGAGGATTGCGGTGTTGGCCAGGAGCATTGAAATCCTGGGAGGAACCATGAAGAGGATTGTTATATTATTCACATAAACTATGAAACGTAGATGTGATTATGCTATGTTTGGCAACAAAATTCTAAGGACTGGAATTGGAATTGACAAAAAGTACATCAGCAATTACATAGAATTGAAATTTAGTTAAATTTGGTGCTTAATTCCAAATGCAAGGTTTGGAATCATGTTGCCAAACATAGCATTAATGTTACATCAGCATGTTGACTTACAACAAAGGTTCTAAAATGTAAACTAAACTGTTTTTCTCCTACATCTATTAGGATCAAGACCCCTAATTTAGATAAGTTTCTGTGGCTACTTAAATCACTGTGTACCTATAAGTGACTCTACATAAGGACTCAACTAACACAGTCTGCTCCAAGTAAGAATCTCAGAAATTTGGCAAACTTTGACCAAAATGTAATAGATGCTCTACTAAGTACACTTTTGATCAAAGAAGCTTCCTAATTTCAGACCCAACACCTTCGTTTTAGATCTCCAAAGTTCTGATACTTGTTCATCAATAAGCATGTAGTCACTAAATTTAGAGCTTAAACTCTGTGCTGCCCAGAGTAGTAGTCTCCCAATAACATCCGCAACAATCCCACATAATTTCTATAATTCGATTTGGATGCAAGAATGTAGTAAAAACTCACATAGCTTGAGTTGCTCCGTCCCATGCCCATAACAGAACCTCTGGGATTCTTTGGCATCTTCACCTCCATAAAGCTGTTGACATTTGAGTAACTGGAACACAAATAAGATATAATACATTCAATCTCTGGAATCAAAACATGAAACCAGAAAGAACGACAAAAATAACATAAAATGGATATATATGCATATATAAGCAATAAATACCTAGTAGCGTTTTGATGAACTGGATAACTTGGAGGGTCGTACTCAAGTCCACGATCCTTCAGAATATAGCATCAACAATCATTCAGTAACAGGAAGTGCCAGGCAATTCGAAGGAATCATCTCAAACACGAGAAAAAGAGTAAAGCAATAAACTTAATAAAACTCATAAAGACAAATACATAAATAAATAAAAGAAAAAAAATAATAATGAATTCCAATCTTCCTCTTTACTATTTGGTACAAAATATCCCACACAAGAAGACGCCTTGGTGAAAGACAGCAATAATACTAAACCAAAAAGACTTGGCACTGTAGAAACAAAGTGGCAGTCACGTGATAGGGATCATGGGTGGTTTTCCATATCTATTGTATACTCTGTGTACCAGGATGGCATCCCCTTTTGATGCCTTTTAATACATGATTACTTATCAAAAACAACTGACAGATTTTTGTTAAATAAACAAGAATTCGTCCATCCCAAGTAATTGATCTTATTTCCATTTTGGGAGTCCCAATTTAATTGACCTCATTCGACTATAAATGCACCTTTATATATGATTTTGTTTATAGGTACCTTCATACATAAAAATTTTAAAACCAGAGTTTGAATCTTTGTAAACCTCACTATAGTTATCATTATCTTATGATACGCAATACCCATCTTAAGATCCAATACATGAGTAATTTAAAATCATATTGTCAGCTTATCTTAAACTTAGCCATTTCTTACAATACGATGCACTGTATCTTATGAAACGAGACATTAAAGCGTCTTTTCCATAGAAGAGGTCCACTCTTACCTTCAATAAGCCATAAAATGCCATCTAAAATTTCTTGTCTTCTTTAAAAACTTTGTCAAAACATTCTTTTTAATGTCTCTCTCACATGGAGACATAAACACATAGTTTTGAAGTTGATTTTTTCACTCCACTTCGTGGCCTTGTGTTATCTAAATTTTTGCTGATGTATGGGAAATTATTCGCCAAAGAAATAGGGGGTCTATATAGAGCTTATGAAAGCATAAGAGGTCTCAGTGAAAAATGCCCATGAAACAAATTATCTTTGTCCCACTTTTACTACCATAAATTGGATTTCAGATATATTGTCCAAGTCATTATATTATCAATAGCAATTCCATAAAGGTCTTTATATGATCAATACTGAATTTGAATAACAAAATAGTCAACGGAAGAAAAGTTCACAAGTTTCTAAACCCAAACAAAACTACAGTGAACCAGTTGAAGAAGTATTATCTAGTACAAAATTGAAGGATTTATAAAAGATCTGAACTAATGTTGGCAAAAAATAAGAACCATGTAATCATAGAGCTTAACTAGTTCAACATAAACCTTTAACAGTACGCAAAAGGTTTGTAGATAACGATTTCAATATGAAGTACCTTGAAAAGATCATAACCATCAGAGCTACCCACTACTATGGTGCCAGAAGGAGGTGGTCCCCCGCGTTGTGTTTTCTTGGATGACCAAATCTTGGGTGTGTCCCAATTGGAGTAGGTTCACCTACAGCTTTTGCATCTCGCAGACATCTCGCTCCAAGTCTAGATGCAACATCTGCCGATGCATCTTTAGCAGTACCAAAATTTCCGGATATCTGAACCATCAGAATTAAGAATCAGATCCTGAATCATAAAAAACTTTGGAAAGTTCTGTTTTATTTTTTCTTTTCTTTTTTTATAAATACCTCCACGGAGTATATGTTCTCTCTCCATTTTCTAGGATTATAGATATATTTAAAAAGTGTTATTTAAACCTTTATGATGGAGAATAGTAACTACTATCTACTCTCTCTTTCTCTCTCTTGAGGGGGTAAAGGGGAAGGGAGGTTAGGGGCTGGGAGATGAGAGCCCAAGGAAAGGTTTCAAGAATAAAATAATTCAAAAAAACGGCCAGAAATTTATAATTGATAAATAATGAAAAGGCAACAGGATATACAAATCCAGTGTACTGTAAGGTCACAACAGAACCATCATTCTCTGCAAAATATGCATGCTTTAAGAAAATTAGGATTGTATCATTCTTTTCAAAATAGGATTTTCTTATATCATCGACCACCGAAGAGCATTCACAATTGGAATGTATAGCATGATATAAGCCAAACATCATGAAGTACAACCATTCATCTTAACGCAATTAGACACATACTAACTTCAAAAAATTGGCTTAGGCAACCTCAGTTTAAAGAGTTTTCTTCAATTTAACACAAAAGTGGCAAAGGGCACTTCAGCCAAGCCAATAGGTGTTTCATCCATGGTTTCAAAAACTAGGATTTTGAACTGCTAATGGATAATATTTGGCTAAAGTATAATGGGAGGGACTTAAAATAGCATAAGAAAAATAGGCCCTTAGTAGTCGGTGTGTGATACACATCTATGTACAAATTATAACTGTAAGACCTAAAATGAGAAGGTAAGCATGCTAGAAAATTGAAAACAGGACTTGCGAAAAAACATATATGGATCCGGAATAGAAATCAAGGAAAAACAGTATATTATTTATTTCATGGTTGCACCTGCCTCACTTCGCAATCTCTGAATGCCACCTCCTTTCTTTCCTAGAAGACATCCCACCATATTATTTGGAACAAGAAGCCGTGCAGGAACCACATTATCATTACCATCTTCATTGCCAGATCCAGCAAAAATGTCTTCCTCAATTATCCTGTCTAGAACTTTCAAAAGAGCAACTTGGGCTGCACAATGAGGCTCCATGAAATCATCTTCTTTATCAGTGGTGCGATCCTCATCATTATTTCCTGTGGGATTTTTGGGGAGGGGCTACAAATTATTATAACACTCTCGTCTGAACCAGGAACAGAGTCAGCAACTGTGGGTCTCTTCTCTCAGGGCTTTGACTACGCGACCTCCTTTTTCCAATGACACTACTAGTCTTTCTGGTATGACAGAGAGTATTCGATAAACAGTGTCTGAAGAATGAGGATCTGCTAAAGGTCGTTCGTCACTTGAATTATTCCTCCTCTTTTCTGTATCCTCCTTCTTTCACAAAATATTCAAGAGGAATCAAAACTGGTTGTAGCATGAGATACATATATAGAAAATGGCATTGCTAAGGAGACAAATGTTAATGCTTAAGCTAAATTTAAACATTACCTCGCAAAAAATCATCTATTTCTCAAGGAAAAAGATTAAATTACAGGTAAACTTCAATTGAGCAGTAACTAGTTTTACATTTAACTAAAACAATTCTTAGGTTTGTATTTATCTGAGAAAATAAACAGGCTAATAATTCATACGTACCTGAAAATAACCGAAACTGGAATTCAGTCGAATAGAGAGGATGAGGAGTTAAAACCAACGGACGCTCGGCGGAACTCTCCATTTGGAAGGAGAGCGAGGGAAGACGGAAAGAGTAGGGCGCGATTTCGCTCGGGTTTCGTACTTCATATCTTATATGATTGGGCTGGCAATTTTCCATATTAGTGGGCCAACATTGTGCCAGTATTGGGCTGCAGATCAAACAGCACGTCATTGGAAACCCATTAATACATTGAAGGATAGGAATAATGCATACATTCTAATAATTTATTAACTACTAAGTTTGTGATTTGATTTGATGAACGACTCGGGTTAAGTCTCGAGTTTGAATTTTCAATTATGACTCAATTCTACCAATAATTAGCTAATTAGTATTAATATACAACACAGTTTAATTTCATATTTCATTTTATATTACAATTAGTAAAAATAGGATTATTTTTGTAGAAATAAATAAATAAATATTTTTTTTTGGAATAGATGGACTAAACTAAATTGAACAACAACAAAAGGAGAAAATATTAGATAAAAAAAATACATAATGGTATAATAATATAAACAGATCAAGACTAAAAAGGACAACTACAAAATTAACACAATTTCTTAATTATAAAAATAATAACTAATTAAAGAAATCAGAAGAGCAAGTTAGTGAAGAAAAAGTAATTAAGCAAAAGTGTAAATTGGATAACAAAAGGATTGTTAGAATGTTATAAATGACAATTTTTTTAGAAGAAATTATAGTTTAACTACTTGGAGGTTAATATGCTAGCTAGCTTTTAATGTGATATGATGCAGTTTTTATATAAAACAAGAAAATTAATGACTTATTTTAATAAACATTAAGAAGAGATTAATTTATATGTACTTAATTATTATTTTAAAATATGTTCCTTCCATTTTAAAATGCAAGGTATTTTTTTTATGCACTTAATTATTCTCTTTGTTCTAAAAAAATAGTCATTTTTCTAAAAATTTCTTTTGTACATAAAAAGAGGTTTCTGTTTTTCATAGTCAAATCATTACATATTGTACTCAATTTTTCATTATAATTCCATTATTGCGTGTTGCTTCTATTAAATTAACAATTTATTTTAAACAAAAAATACATTATAGATATTTATAAATGAACTTTTTTTTTTTTTGTAAAAGGAGAAAATATTATTTAGAACTATTTTCTTTGTTACAAAGTCAATACCGTCTTTTGTTTTTCAATCAATTTATTGTGTTTTTAAAGCTCAAAATTAATGTAAATTGTTTAATGTTGGAAATAATAAGTACTTAAAGAAGACTAAATTATAGGATAAAAAAGATAAAATATAATAATATGGAATATAATTAATCTTCACTTTAAACCAATTATATGTTCTGATTGAAACCCTAGAAATATATTTTGTCATCTAATTCGGACTCATTTCAAACTAAATTAACATCATGATAATTTAAGTTTATATAAATAAATCATCATCAATTATGACATTCAATTTTAAATATCAAAACTATGATGTTTAGATATTAATGAAACTATATATTACATCATTTGTTTTGAATGAGAGTTCCTAATTAATTTACTTTTTTCTATTCAAAAGATAGTACTTCTTCCATTTTGAATTATAAGATTATTATGAATTTTGTAAAAGTTAATTTAAAATATTCTTAAATTTAAAATTAACATGATTAATTTAAATTTTAAAAATAATAAATCTTACCACTAGCAATAAGCTTTAAGTAGTTTGTGATATTCATAATTGTATTAACATAAATTAAAAGATTTAATGTCAATTTTGAATTTAGAAATATTTAAAATTAATTTTTTAAAAGTCAATAATAATCTTATAAATTAGAACGGATGGAGTATTAATTTTTTTTAAAATAGCTACATAAAATGTAAGTAATTTTATTTTTTAAGAAAAGTGTTTAAACTAAAATTTATATGCATGAAAAAATCATTAAAAAATAGGTAAGCATTGAACAATATATAAAATTTGTCAAAAGGAATAATATCTACAAACTTATAATTTTTTAATACGTAATTAATAGTTCCATCTAATAACAACATAGATTTAGTCAACTAATATTATGTTAATCTTAAATATTTAAATATGAAATTATAGATTTATATATTTTATTTCATTTATATTATAATAATTTTAGTTCCTTTTTAAATTATTTTATTTCAAGTATTATCTATAATAACTAACATAAGAAACTACAACATGTAACATATGTAGTATCTAAAATGTTAATTAGTCAAACAAATTTAAACTAAATAATTTTGTATTAGTTTTGAATTTTAATATTTCACATTTAAAAAATACAAAGCAGTCACTATATAAATAAACAAATCAATTACTATATATAAAAAGCCAAAAAAAAATTAAACTAACCAACTGAGTTAACTCGATTTAATTTCAAAATTTGTCGAGTTAACTCGGTTGGTTAGTAATTGGTCTGATCAAGCGTTATCGGCTCTTCCTCTCTTCTATGAACTCTTCATCTTCGTTTTCCTTCAACGCATGTTTCATAGTCTCATTTATTATCTTGAATTTATGTAGTTGGTGCTTAGAATTCTAGGTGCATGAAATTAATTCAGTCAAAAAAAAAATCCCCCAAATATGTATATATACAGAATGAACTCATTTTATCTTTCATCTTCACTCCATATTATTTCTGCAATTCAATTCCTTATTACTTTTCAAAATCGAGTCGTCTTCATAGTTCATGTTCAATTCAAGTTACAATAGAACATGACTATTATCAACTGTATTTTTCGACATCTTCAATAACACTAAATAACATATTCAATCAACTACGCGCGGGGGGGGGGGGGGGGGGGGGGGAGAATTGAACATCTACTTCACCTATCTTGCTTTCATTTTGTCGTTGAAAACGTAAATTCCCTTTTGGTTTTGATAGAAAGCGTAGATCCACTTTTGTTCTTAGTTGATTTACTCTATTAATTTACTAACTCCCCTTATTCTTTTAGTAAGCGGGTTGATTTCATCCTATAATGAGAGTCACTGAGTAAAGAGCAAACACTAAAAGGGCCAACAATTCACTAATGAATAAACAAGACCACAGAAAGAAGTCATTGAATGAAGGCCCAACCAGACCAAATTCACAGCAAATCCACATGCATTTTGGTGAGAGTACCGCAGTTCATCCAAAGATTCAACTAATGCTTCATTTTTGTTATTTTCATTTATAAATTTATGATATGCGTGCGTTAATTTATATGATTTTAAAGCAAATTGAATGACATTTTTATCCCTCCAAGTTGCCAAGTAATTACATGAATGTGTACTTCGAATTCTTTTTTTACATGAATATTGAATAAATTATTAAATCTATTATTTAAATTAACCCGTGCATTACACGGATTATCAATTAGTAAGAATAAAAAGTCAAATGACTAAGATAATTCCTAATACTACGTGCTAATCCATTTTTCCAATATTAAGACTAAAATATAAAATGCAATTTTAAAAATTACATTAATTACTGTTTCATCCTACATTACATAAATTCGTGACTATTAATTTTTAAAATATATATAATTATTTTAAAAATTAAAATTATTTATAATTATTAAAATTAAATTAATAAATATAAAAAATCTCATGCGTGTGACGATTAAACGTATGTTATGAGTAGGTTTGTTCTTTTCTTTCACAGGAAAACTTGGTCAAATTCATAATTTTAATTGGTTTATAAGAAGTAATTTCAATTTTTTTTTACATCTGTGTGCACATTCAATTTCACACTTAAAAGACGACACATACGAAAGTAAAAATCTATAGCTATATCTATTTATTTATCTATATTATAAAGTAGAAGAAAAAAAATAAAAATAACCACTTTTAGTGTTAAAATTTTTGTGAATTTTTTTTGAATTTTTATTTTTATCATTTTCATCTCTATTAATTCTCTTAAAAGATAGTTATTTTTATTTCTGTTTTTTTCTCTTCCATTTTTTTTATCACATTATATTAAATCACACACTTAGTATATATACGTGTGCAGTTAGTTAGTAGTAATATATAAAAAGAATTGATATTTTCACAAGATTTTTTGATAATTCCACAAGATCAAGTGAGTCTCACTTGTGGAACTATCAAAATATCTTGTAGAAATAAGATCCACTTGTAGTATTATTAAAATAGCTTATGAAAATATCAATTCTCATAAAGAATTGTTATTTTCACAAGTTATTTTGATAGTTCTATAAAATTAAATGAGACCTACTTATAATACTATCAAAATAACTTGTAAAAATATCAACTCCATGTATAAAAAAGTGAAATTGAAGAAAGTATCATAGATAATAGGGAGAGAAATATGTTTACTATTATTTTATTTTAAATGTGTCTTTAAATATAAAATTAAATATATACATAAATATACTCAATTGAACAAATTCCAAAGTCATTTGCATGTAGACAGTAAGGCGATCACAACTCACAAGTACCAGTACTTCAATAATCACAAAGTTTTTTTTTTTCTTTTTATGAATAAAGGTTATGAATTTCCTCCGCTACTTACTTATAAACCAATTAAAATTATGAATTTAACCGAGTTTCTGTGAAAGAAAAGAACAAGGACTAGCTGTTCATATATTTTCCATCACTCTGTTTATATATGTATAAATTATAATCACAATTGTACATTTATATATCTTGAAGAGCAAAAGGTTAATAACCAAGAATTTGAAAACAAAAGAACTGATCAAAGCGGTCAAGACTGGTGGCTTGATTCATTATCGTAATCGTCAAGCCTCAGCTCCATCTTACATACTCCTCCTGCATGTCCACCATCACATAGATCACTTTTCTTCTTATTAACGCTGCGAGCGCGTGACACCGGCTCAAAGCCCAGAGTCAGCTCCAGCTCAATCTCACCATCCTCGGGCTCCTCTCCCTCAGTAGATTGCTTTGGAGCATACTCCTGCTCGGCGCCTATAAAAAGAACAGGAGTTTCAGATTCAGCCGTATCCACAGAAGCCAAGCTCTGATTCGGCGCCGCCTGAGACTGGTGACTCAACGACGACTCATGACTCGGCGGCCGATTGAACTCGTCATAACCCGACTCATCCCCCGATCTAGCCCAAACCGGACTAGAGTTAGGCTTGGAGGCTGATCTCTTAAACTGACACCGATTCCTGACCCGGTGAAGCTGGCTCACCCCAGCAGAATTCTTATCCTTTGAGACATGACGAATATCGTAAGCCTTGAGCAGCGGATCATTATTAGTCTCGACAGCGTCAGTAGCAATCTGGGTAATCGGGTTTCCTTTCAAAACCGCCTCCACAGCATTCTGGCAAAGCTGCCAATTCCCGGACCACAGTAACCCGACAGATCCGTAAATCGGGTTCACAATCCGACCACAAGCTTCGTATAATAGTGACCTAAAAATAGCTGTATTAACCAAAGAAAAGAAAATCGGTAAGTAACATAATTGTAATTAATGAAATAAAGCGTGACAATGAAAAATGGTGAAGTAATGATGTAGTAGTACTGACCAGGACGGAGGTTTTGGGCACTGGCATTGATGAGGTTGATAAGGCCGGCGCGGCCGTAAAACTTAGCGAGGAAAAGGGTGGCACTAGCTTGGGAGTCGGGGGTGTTGATCCACTGAAGGGAAGGTCTGATGCTACAATTATCACTGCACCCCTTTCGGAGTACTCTGCATCCATTACAGCTCATTCGCATTGTCTCTAATCTTCTTCTTCTTAATTACTATATATGTGGACAGATAGATGATTGATTGTAGCTCGATGATAAGTGTGGGCTTGCTTTGAAGGTTCATAGAGGTTTAGGAAGGGTGATTGCTTTTTAGGGAGGCAGTATATGGCTTTTGTATGTGTGTATATATTTATATATATATAATATATGCTCGAGGATATATTAATATAGAGACATGAAGTAGGGCGTGTGGGTTTTGGTGGTACTAGAGGCCGCAGCTGTTTCCAAAAGAGCGGTAGGGTGTGCCTGAAAACCGGGTTTCCACATTCATGGATTTGGGAGCTGCACCAACTATGTAGTATAGATTTTTGTTTTAGTAAACATTAAACCCCACTCCCTCTCACTATGCGTCAACTTACTCCCCAATAGTTAGCTTCAGAGCGCGCGCTCTATTGGTAGGTAGTAAGTAAAGCAAATTTTTATGTTCTAATGCTACGCAAGGATAATAGAAATGACTTATTTTTATAAAATAAACAAATTATTTAATTATTTAATATTATTTTTGTTCATTAAAAATATATATAAAATAATTTATTTTAATTAAAAATAAAATAAATCATTCTACTAATCATTTTAATTTTTTCTCAATTTTATTCTTTTATCAATTATATTCTTTCGAGTGACATAAGCGCCTAGCCATTCACATACAACAAGAAGGTCATCTTTTAGCAGCCCGCATACCGGCAAAAAAGACCTCATCATCCATATAAAATCACTCCCCTTGCTATTCTACTTTTGTACAGATGAAGGGTGCTGTAGTAATTTTGGTCCGAAAAGGTGCTAACCAAAATGGGACAGGTGGAGAAGAATAGAGGCGCTTGGGATACTGGTGCCATGCAAAAGGAAAACAAAAGGCGGGGCACGTGATATCACGTGATAGTGTCAGAGTGCGGTCGAATTGACACATATCGTGGAAAATGTGGCCCACTTACCTTGCTCCTTGTTTTCGGGAAGTCGTGCTCTCCTGTTTTCTGAGTCAGCAGTTCAAAAATGTCCCATTCCCCTGTCCGCATAGACTTTTTGCAAACTGGGACATATACAACTACTCATATAATCATATTACTACAAAGTCTATAATTCCCACCGCCCAAAATTGATAATCATAATATTTAATTTAACGGCTCTTAATCAAGATTTTATTCTTAAGAGATTAATTCTGCAATGAATTTAGATTTTCGGTCAATTCTCACGGATATTATATAAATTATTTCACATCCGAATAAGGTTAGTGACTATTTAATTTTCCTTACGGTTGGTAGAAATTCATTAATATTGCTATTATAAATAAGTTTTTTTATGATTATATATTTGTAATAGTATATCTCAAAATGAAAGTTTATTTTAATAGAACATTTAAGTATGTAGAGCGAACTAAATATTTTCTTGTGAAACAAGCTAGTATATTTTTATTTTGAAAATAATTGTCTTTCCTAAATTTATCAATTCCATTATCTTTAAACAAAAAAATTAGAAAGTATAATGGAAAAAATTTATTATAACAAACAGGTAGTTAATCTTATATATATATATATATATATATATATATATATATTTAGTATTATTATTATTATTATTCCAATTAAATTAAGTTAAGTTGATACTTGTTCTTAAAATGTTCACGCTCCAATTGTACTCAAAAACAAAAAGAAGAACAATTTATGTTGTGATTATATATATATATATATATATATATATATATATATATATATATATATATATATATATACTAAAAATTAAACGATATCAGGCTACGTTTATTTACAATGATTATAATTTCAAAGTATGAATTATAATTTTAAGATTATATTTATTTGTAAGGATTATACTTAAGATAAAATTATTAATCTTAAAAATGTATTGTTTGTTTTAAAGTTAAAATTAGAACTATTAATTCAGAGATTATAAAATGACTTAATAATTTTGAAATTATAATTCCTGATTGAACATGATATTAATTAAATAGTCCATCATATTAAGTCATTTTATAATCACTGGACTAATAATCCCAAATTCAAATTTAAAAACAAATAAGACAAAAATAAAATTAATAATCTTATCCCAATTATAATTCTTACGAATAAATATAATTTTAAAATTATAATTCATATATTGAGATTATAATTTTTGAAATTATAATTTTTATAAACAAATAATACCTAATTACTTCGGGTCCTGTTAGGGACATAATAGGAATTGACAAAATAGTTAGAAAGGTGGGCGGCCGCGGAGAATTTGGAAGATAAGGACTAACTTTTATCGGCATCAAAGTGGATTTATTTTTATGGTTTTTATTCTGATTATACTGATTTTGACTTTTTGCTTAATATCAAGTCAAAGTTTTGACCAGTATGGTTACTGGCCTCTTTGATTCTTTCAAGGTAGCTTAGTTTTGCCGATTTGATTTTATTAATAAGTAACGAACCACTTGGAGAATTTATCCGATGAATATTGCAATTAGTTTCTAGTCTGTTGCTTATAACTTTGGAAAAATACTTGTCCTCTTCTCCACCCAACAGTCTATATTTCCAGAAGCTTAGACTTTAATCCTTCTCCAAAGATTATAATATTTGCTTTGGTCTAGATGGAGTGTCTGCATCATATTCATATATAAATGGCAATTAGATCTAGGAACAGTAAAAAATTAAATAAATGGCAATCTTATTTGAATGAAGCAACTTATTATATTAAGCAATACTTTAGACAAACATGATTTAATTGCTGTCTTGTTAATACCACTTCAAGACATCCACTACTAGAAAAATAAGATATTGCGGCGGATATATCCGTCACAAATAAGTTTTTTCGTCACAATTAATATTATCTGTGATGGATTTGTCCGTCACCCAGTCTATAGTATTAGATCCCGTTACAAATGAGATTCGTCATAAGCCGTCATAAATAAGTCATTTGTGACGGAGCATGTTGAGACTAACTGTTCGTCACTATTGTAGATATCATGATCCATTGCAAATTAGAGTAATCCGCTACAAATTTTACCATTAATATTAAAAAAATAATACTTTCTGAATATATATATATATATATATATATATATATATATATAAAGCAAAAAATTAATTTCAAAAACATTATGGCATTAAATGAAAAAAATGAATAAATTACAATATTCCCAACAAAAAAAACAACAACAACGTATCCTCATGTCAAATAACAAAACTACATAAAATAATAATAATAAACAAACAGAGATAGAGACGTAAACAAAATTTTGTAGCTGTAAACACCTAAAAATTACGCATGCTCTTAATTTTTGTAACATGAGGGCAATAATGTAAAATCATGCATGACAAGTTGGGGATGTCAAAGGATGGCTTACAAAGGAAACAATAATTATTTGGAAAACACACATGTACATTAGAGTACGTACCAAAATACAAATAAGAGGATTCAAGATATCACCTATATTTGCAATAATTTTTTTTTCTTTCTATTTTTCTCCTCCATAATAGATTCAAATGAGGTCAAATTAGATATTATTACAAAGATTTGAAAAAAAAATTCCGAATTGGGGTGACAAGTCTGCTAATTCTTCCCGAATTATAAGTTATGATTATTTTAGTACATGAGACGAACGTGTAAGCAGGTAGGGTCATTTTAGGCTGTTTCAGGTCATTTTCTTCATTTTGTGCTAGGGAGAAGAGAGAAAAAAATTGAAAGAAATAAAGAGAGAAACACGAAATGGATAGAAAAATATCCTAAAAATTAATCAAAAACTCTAGATTCGTCATTTTTGTTCAAAATTCTTCAAATATATATTCAAAAGTTCTCTTGAAAGCTTAAAAAGGAGAAAAAAATACCATCAAATTTGAATGTATCTCACTCTCAAGGTCAATTTTTCTACTTTTTTTTCTTCATTTTCCTTTATTATAAATTGTTCATGATTGATATTTATTTTTTCATGTTGAGACTCTTTAAACATAATAGTTTATTACTAATGGTGTTTGGACCTTTTTTTTGAATTATGAGTTGTTTAGGAGTATTTCTCATAAATCAAAATTTCTCTTAACTAGCCTAGGAAATCCTATTTGTATTTCATTGGATTTGTATTTAGATTATTGTGATTATGAATTAGTTGATGTTATTTTAATAGACTTATAGAGTTTAGGGTTTATGGGTCTCAATCCCTAAATTCTAAAATCTTTTGTTAGATCTTTTTGGTGTAATTACTAGATTTTTATGATATAATTAGTTTTTTGTTGATGTAATTAAGTTTTCACGGTGTAAATGGTCTTATATTTGTGATTTTGTTGGTATTTTAATAGATCTATGAATTTAGAGTTTATAAATTTTCTTTTCTAAACTCTAGATCCCTTTAAAGTAGATCTTGATATTTTGTTGAGCTTGGAATATAAATTATGTGAGCTTAAGAACGAATTCAAAACTCTTAAACTTTATATTTAATGGGAATTGAAGGGTATTCCCATGATGGACTTATAAAATGGCTATAATTTTGAGATTTGGTGTTTGTAATTATGATTTGGACTTTAAAACAATTTAGATGACTTTCATGTTCAAAAATTGGGTTTATATAATCAACATTACATTTCACACGAATAATAGATGCAAACATCTATTGGTAAAAATACAAGTTTTAAAATAAAGAAGAAAAAATCTCCACAATAAAAAAAATAGTCTCAAATTAGAAAAAATCAAAAAACTTGCATAATTAGTGAAAATCAAGCCCAAAACTTAACGATATCAAAAAAATTTAATTTTGATCATCAAATTAAGATTTCATTGCCCTATAATTTGACAAGGTAACCAATTAAATGCAAAACTAACATAATCATGAAATACTCTTTACAGCTCATAGTTATAGTTTGGGATCTTTGGGTGAAGTGTGCATGCCCGCGTCGGCTGAGACTACTCTCTCCTATACAATGGCTGTTGTAGAATTTATGTTTTAAATTTAAATACATTAATCACATTTCACACGTTTCGAATACTTTGAGAATCTTTTGTTTTTTGACGGTGTGAGAATTTTGTTTTGAACAATGATTTTAAATATTTCTCATATATATATATATATATATATATATATATATATATATATATATATATATATATATATATATTCTTTTGGTGTAATGGAAAGTCGTTAAGGAATAAGGCTAAAGTTCAAAAGAGCAAAAAAAAAATATTTTCTTTATATTCCATTCGATCATATCCAGCTTTCATTATGGGATGCGCCTAACTATTTGTAATTAGAATGGACAAATTAAATTTACATACACAATATTTAAACACAACACTAAATACTACATCTATCTCTATTATGTTGGCACAAACTTACATGTGATCGATCCACACCACAGTGCATGACAGATGACACAGACAATTATGAGTACCCTTACTTATTTCTGCAAATTAAATTTATTATTTTCTCTCCCAATCTTTTTTTTTTTTTTTTTTTTTCCTTTTCGTTTTGCATCTGCCTCCATGGTAATGCATGTATAGAGTACTGGAGAACTCATTTATAATCGATTTGCATTGAAATTATTTATGAAGAGATTAACAAGGCAGTTCATAAGAACCATTCACAAATAAATGATGGATATTAAGATTATTGTTCTCTCTCTCTCTCTCTCTCTCTCTCTCTCTCTCTCTATATATATATATATATATATATAGAATAGAAATGATTCAAAATATTCCGTGATTTTTTTTTTACATGGAACTGGACAGAATCCGTTTCCACTGTAATTTTTAGGAAAGCGATAGTTTGTTCAAATGAAAAGTATATTCTAGATAGCTTGCCCAAAATATTATTGATACAAAAGTTTTTACTTTGGTTGCAAAATTCAATATATTTTTCTAAGATCTAAGTACCACTCGGGCAAAGTTATATTTTTCTCCCTTCCAAAATATAGCATCAAAATAATATTTTTCTTCTTGCCTAGGAGAAAGATATAAAAATACAATAGTAGTAATAAAATCCGTCAGTTCATCATCATTAATCTGACACATAAAATACAGTGTGAATTAAGCACAAAATACCCTCGGTTCCCCCACTAACTATGAAAAATTAATACTATAGCCTAAAAAAGCACGTAGCAATATTAACGAAACCGAGGTAGTTTGTTAATTTCATGTATACAATTAGTAATTAATATTTAACAACGAAAGCCTCTCTACAAAGAGTTAGAAAAAGTAAAATGAAGAGGAGGTTATTTAATTACTTATAAACTACTGAATAAGAGGTACTAGTTATGAAGAGGATCTGAACCAGTGGGTACTCTTCGTTTGGAGTCCTCTTCAAAGTCTCCATGAAACTTGTTTGCTGATCTCTGCATGTAGTTGTTTTTGTAATTTCCGTTAGCTTTTGTCGTCCACTTGATCTGCTCAAACATCTGAATTGCTTCCACCTTGTTGTTATTGCTAGTGCACACCCAAACTGGAACCACTGAAATAATTAGGGTCATCATAACTATTAAAGAGGCAGCTGGCAACATAAGTGATCTCCTGCCGCAGGCAATAGCCGTCACCGGAAATCTCATTTTCGGTAGCTGCAATTTCTTGGAGCGAGAAAAAAAGACTACTTAAATGTATATCTACATTAATTCTCAAATAATATATGGGTTGTGTTCGTTATAAATTGCAGGGGCCAGAGTTCCCGTAGGAACGTGGAGTTTATAATGATGAGGAAGGGGTACTAAGAGCCGTCGTTAGAAACCACATGTGATAGCTGTTGACACAGTAGCAGATTGTTTACCACCGTAGGACTAGCTAATATAATATTTGGCCTACTTGCTATATACGTACTCAGATATACATGTGCATACATATACATATCATTATACTAAAACTCCTAAATCTTTCGTGGCTAATATATGCTATGGAATACTTGGGTCTATCGAACCATGAGTTCAAATATCATTTATAATAAAATTGTACGATTCGTTCCATCTCAATTTAACATCAATGCAACACGTACTTGTCTAAAATGACTTAACAATCATCTTGAATTATTTTCTTATTCAAAAAATTAACCATTAAGTTGAAATTTTATTATGTTTATTAACTCAATAATACTCTTAAATTTATTCATTATAAGATTAATATAAAATATCTCAACGGTATCATAGTAGTGAAGTTGGGCTGATTATTTATGGAGTGATACACATTTCCATGTGACCTCAGGGACCAGGAACTTTTATACTTGCTTCTGTACACCAAGAGCAGTTCTGCAGTTGAATTATGTTTTTGTTAACCAAATATTGCACAAATGAGTTTGTCTAGAACGGACCCAACCTCCCGGCCCTTCTGCTTCAATTGTGGGCCATACGGCCATTGGTAAAATTTTAAAATGAGAGGAAAAGAATAAAGAATATATATGTATATATAAGACTTTCCTAAACTCACAGTTCTTGAGTAAAAAATAATAGACTGGGTTTTTTTAATTTTTTTTTTTTACAGTTTATACATACATAATTATGCTTTTTAGAATTATGAACAATTATGTATGCATAAATGACAAAACTGTTAAGTCTTTTTTCGTCAGCAGAAATTGTTACACCTTTTTTTTTTGTCAAATAAAACTATATAGAATTACAATCCTGTACGGAATACAAATCAAAATATTATACTTGTAAAAAATCCAAAATCAATACAGATTAAAGTCTAGTGTAAATAAGATGGTTTGTATAAAGTTCTTAATTTCATTTTTTCTTTTCACGTGAGCTATCTTCAAATAAATGTCCAAATTTTAAAAATGGGTCTGGGACTATGGTTAAGAGTGCTATGAATAGAGTTGTCTGTTGATAATGACAGCCCACTGGCCGGGCAGGTCTCAGGTGGTGCCTTCCTGACTTCCAGTATTTGGTTATCGCTGTCCGGAAGCAATTGGATACACTTCGGATCGTTTTTACAATAATACTATATTCATTTTAAAATATAAACTTACTTGTTTTTTTATTTTACAAGTAATCTAATATCTTAGAAAAAAAAATATTATGCATGAGATTTATTAGTATTCAAAATTTTGTCTGTTATATTTTCTATTATTGTTGAGCAAATGTCTAAAGGAATTTTATTTATGTAAATCTTTAACCTAAAAGTCTTGAATTGTCATATATTATATCAACTAATAATAAATAAATAAATAAAACTGGAATGGAACACAATACTATTACATAACACCCTTTAGATCCGGTTTCGGCTACGTCGTTATAATATTCTTTTCGTTTTAAAGTATAAAATTATTATTAATTTTTTAAAATCAATTTAAAATATTTTCAAACTTAAATTTATTTAAAAAGATCGGCAAAAAGGACAAGTATCTCACTATAGTTGTCAAACTTTAAGTATTATCTAACTTTAAAAAAATAAAATTAATCCACTAAACTTATTAAAAGCTATTAATTAAACCATTCCGTCAAACTAATTTGACGGACGTCAAATGTAAGCTGACGTGGCCAATGATTTGGCAGCCCTATAAGATTTACTAAAGTTACTAATGATTTGGCAGCCACATAAATTATTTTAAAATGAAGATTAATTTTTGATTTTCTATCTTGTATTTTCCTATTATTTTTCTCTCTTCCTAAGTTCTTCATCTGGGTTACTTCCTTCTTCATCTAAATTTAATTTCATGTTCCTTCTTATTATTCTTTCTTCCTTCTTCCTTCAAAAATAAAGTATACTTTGTGTATATAGTTGTACGGAACATCATATTAATTGTTCGTAGCTAATTTCAAAATATACCGATCGTTATTTCAATTTTTTAGGGTTTCTAATTTCACACAAGCAATCAAGAAGAAGACAAAAATTTGTAATAGAATCTCTCAAATTTCTGCCTATTTCATTGTGGGTAACTCTCCCTTTTCGATCTCATCATTTTGTACTATGTTTTCTCTCTTTACTTTCGGGATCTTTCCATTTGCCATATTCCTTTTTGGGTAAAGCAGGAAAAGAATGGCTTAAGCCCAGATGGATTAACCTTTCTGGGTTACTTCTTTCATCAAATTTGCCTAAAAAATTTGGGGCTTTTGCTGGGTAATTCATCCCTTTGATTTTATAAATCAAATGTACTTTGGCTGTTAGGGATTGATTCTACAGAAACTGATTAATGGGAAAAAAATAGGATTTTGAATTATTACCTTTTCTAAATCCTTGATTAATTGTACTGTGATATTTTTTTTTTTCATTTACTCCTCCTCACTAGCTCCGCCATTTTTTCCTTCTTCTTTTTCTTCCTCTTCCTGGCCTTCAATTAGAGATAAGAGAATCATGAAGAGGCTAGTAAGTACATTGCTTTCAATTCTGGTTTATTTGATTTATACCTCACTATTCCTATTTTCTTGATCTTTAATTTCTGTTCAGCATTCTAGGTGTTTGTAATTGTGCTTAAATAAGTGTTTCTGTAACCCTAAGTTGAATGAAAAAGTTGAAGAGAAAAATCAAACAAAGAAGAGAGAGAAAGGAAAAGAATTTTTTATTTTTAAAAATGAATTGAAATATTTGTTTTAATTTTATTATTATTATAATGATTTTTTTCACATAATTAGTGATTTAATTTTTTTGGGTTGCCACGTAAGAAAATAATAATTAATTTTTTTTTTTGTTTTTTACCAATGCCTCGTAAGCAATTTCTAACGTCTATTAATGGAATGACCCAATTAATAACTTTTAAAAAGTTCAATGGATCAATTCTATTTTTTAAAAATTTAGTGGGATAATGTTTAAAAGTCAATAACCACAGTGTGTATTTGTCCTTTTTGCCAAAAAAAAAAAATCATATAATTTTAGTCAGTACAATGTATTAGTACTACTATTATTATAATATTTATTATTTTGTAATTATTAACGATTCATATTATTTATAAATTTATAAACATGTCAAATTAATTTTTTAAAAGTCAATAATAATCTTATAATTTGGAACCGAATTAAGATTTGTTATATATCATGAAACAAGCGAAGTCACACAGAATTAGGGAACCCGGTTATTATGAAGTGAATGGTAAGTTTATTTTTAAACCAATAAGATGTTCACACGCATATAGAGAGATCACTCATCAGCTTGCATGTCAACACCTTATTAGTTTAGAAGTAAACTTACCATAAAATTCATTTCATAGTAACTGAATCCAGAATTAAATAGGGTTAAATTATTTTTTTCCTACTAAACTGAACCATAATTTACATTTACAATATTGAACTACCTTTTTTTTCATTTGACTCATTGTACTACTATTTTTAACAAAACGCAAATCTCAGAAATCAGAAATCAGCCAACTCTTATAATCATATTGTTAAGCTCATTTAGTACGCAAAGGATGTTTACTCCTTGGAAAAACTAATTTGAGCAAGTGATGTCTGATTGTTTCAGCTTTTATTATGACACTGCTTCCCATCCCTCTTTCTTATTTTTTCTTCGGAGCTATTTCTTCCTTTCGGCCCAAAAGATTTTTATAATGACTTGGACTAAATTTCAAGTCCGAATCATAATATCATAACAAGACTCAATGTGTTATTTTAATAATATTTTTACGAGTCATCTTAGTTACTATAGACTATTATGATTGAAGATATTAATAATGTCAGTTTGAATCTTTATATAAACATCTAAATATTTAATATTACGATGTGAAATTAGGATGTTACAAATTTCTCTACTTAAAAACTTGACGTCTTTGTTAGGCCGAACACAGTCACACATAACTAACATATCTTTGTCTCTCTTTAATCATTGTGAGATAATATCTATGGAAAAACTTAACATGTGCCCTAAGGGCACATGTTAAGCACACGGTTCAAGAGAATATTCTCTTGAACTGTGTGCTTATTCTCTTGAATTTGGTGTAAATACAAAAATTAAGAGAATATGTACACAGTTCAAGAGAATATTCTCTTGAACTGTGTGCTTAGCATGTGCCCTTAGGGCACATGTTAAGATAACCCAATATCTAATATTGATTACAGATCTGTCTCTTTAGTCATTGTGGGATAATACTTAATATTGGCTGGTTTTGTGTCCCCACCTCCAGATCTCTCTTTATTGTGAGAAATCTGTTTTTTTAGCTATCGTAGGATAATACCAGCTGACTTCATGTCCTCATCTCCGGATTTCTCTTCATTGTACTACCAAAGTCCTCACCTCCGGCAACCCGATCGGATAAACTCAACTTAAGCTTTCGAGAGTCGACTTTGATGCTATATGTAATAACTCGGGTCAAATTTTGAGTCTAAATTAAATCATATAAAATAATAAGACTCAATACGCTCTCTCAATAATATTATCTTTGGTCATCTTAGTCTACTGTAGACTTATTCAAAAAGTCATAAATGAAGCTATTGATGATAATAATACGAGTCTTTATATATACGTCTAAATATCTCATATATTACAATGTGGAATTGAAGTGTTATAATTTTATCCTTGATTGATGTAGTTTTGGATCATTCTGTTGATTATATTCAAAGTAAAATTACGCCTTCGAACCCCCCATTTAATTTTTTTTATCATTATTTTATTTATTTATGTATATACTTTTCAATTTTGAGGTTTGAATTAATGGTGTAAATGATCGGTTTTGGTTGGCTCTAGCCCCTTAGCTTTTTTCTAATCACCTTAGAGAAAATTCAAATAAAATAAAGTCGTCTAATAATTTTTAGTCAAACCAAGTAAAACAGTTTATAATCAGCTTGCTGCGAGTTCTTTCTAATCAACTTAGAAAAGTTCAAATAAAATCGAGTCGTCTAATAATTTTTAGTCAAACCAAGTAAAACGGTCTCTAACTGACTTTATTTAAGTATGGTTTCCTTTAAAGAGATAAATTTATATAAGAAACGATGTGACGAGATTGAATTATAATTGACCTAGAATTTTAAGTGATAAGATAAAATTAAATTAAGGTGTAATTATTTTTAATTTTTACCTATTTCATCTACTATGTATGCATATACGTCTGAATTTACTATCGACATAAATTAGTTGTTATATGTAGTAAAATACAATTTATATTTTTAATTATTGGAGAGTACTAATTTTCTACTGCTGCTTTTTTCTATAAAATGAGTTTTATTTATAATTTTTTTTCCAAGTTTACCTCTAAAATAACAAATTTTAATTTAGTAAAATTTTGTATAGTAATAAAATTATGAGAATAAATTTAAGAATATTATGACTTTTTATACTATTATCAATAAAAAGAGTACTCATCTTAAGAAACAAAAACAATTAGCTTGTTTTTTAAATGCTACATCTATAAATGAATATTTTAGGGTATTGCTATATTTATAAGTGTTTCTTATATATTTTAACAGGCCCTTGTCACGTGAAAATCGATAATAATATTGCCTAAATCCCAGCTATAATTTCTCCTAAAAAGTTTTAAATTACCAAAGAACAGTCAACAAATAATGTCACTGCGTTCACACAACACGGGCCAACCCCGCAAAAATTATAGTAATCAAGGAATCACCTCATTTGATTTGGACTAATCACTGCAGCGATTAAATGTAATAATTAATAAAAACGACGTTTATGGTAGGAGTTTATAAATTCTAATATTTGCAAAATTATATCCACATAAATATACTCCAAAAAAGACTATAGACATGTGATCATTATGGACAAGTCTATACACATAATATCGAAACACAAAATTAAACACTATATTTATGTTAATTATTAAAAAGTGGGGTATGATACGAATTTTAATGTCATGTTCCACTTTTTAATGATTAAGATGAATATAATATTTAAATATTATGTTTGAATGTTATACACTTATATTTATTCGATTATTATATATAATGGTCTCATCAAATGGGGCTCAAGTGGTTGGGGAATTGGGGGTTGAAGGAGGAAGGATCAAATATATGAATGACATTTCTATATTTCTGTAGATATCATATTTATTTATTTATTTTTGTCAAAATCACACCAAATCACCATCCATTAACGCATGTAATTATCAAGTCAAGCGTATAACACCTCAAACCTAAAATTATGAAGGTTCCATTTCAGACGTCGAGGTCTAGAGTAAGGCTGTAAACGAGTTGAATCGATCCCGATTTTAAACTGTTCAGATTCGACTCATAAGGTTAAATTCGTACTCGAATTCAACTTTGATTTGAACTATATTTGAAAAACTTTACTCAAATTCGGCTCGACTCGAATTTTCGTTACTCGAATTCGATTTGACTCAGATCGAATTATATTCAAAAATTCTTCGCGAATTTTAAATTCAAACTCGAATTCGAGTATTCATATAGTAACTAGTTTTATAATACATATAATTATTAATTGAACATATTATTTTACTTAGAAATAAAAAAAATAATAATTATAATTACATTTTAAATATATAAAATTAAAATTAAAATTACAAATAAAATAAAAAAATAATAACTAATTATTTAAATTTTGTTAAATTGTGTATATATTATAAGAAAATGTATCGAGTATCTATTCGAATATGTATCAATTGATTATGTATCGGATCATGATTAAAAATTCGAGTAGTTTGAATGCTAAACGAGTCGAGTATAATTTTATTCAGATTCTATTTGTATTTTTATTTGAACTATTTTTTGTGTTTAAATTTGGATCATATTATTAACGAATTCGAATTTCACTCATATTTTTTTTAATCTACTCCGAATTGAGTTTGAACTGGGTTTGATTTGCAACCTTAGTCTAGAGTGACCAGGGTTTGGTACACCAGCATATAACTGCATTTATTACTACTAATTAGTACCCAAATTAAAAAAAAGAAAAACTTAATTAAAATGGAACCTACCTCTATGATAATAGCCGTGAGCCATCAACCGTAGCTTTTAAAGCTCTCTATGTAACTTGTGGATGTGGTTGTGTTAGGAGTATATGTTTATTACACGTTTATACATCTAATCTAATAAAATAAATAATTCCACAAAGCAAAGGTCAAATGGATAATTCGCCTATATATTATTTATTAGTTATATGTTTTGCAATGGCTTGCACTATGCGTTGTGAATCATATATATGCAGCTCGTTTGGAAAGGGAAGGTCAAATAAGAGAGACAAAACTTAAAATTTACTCCCTTTGCATCCAATTAATTAGGAGTGTTAACAATTAATTATTAGGTTAAAATTTCATATCATTTTAATTTGTTTTAAAATTTTATTTTATATACTTTTGACTATTCTCTCCAGCAAAGTTTGACCTGAAAGTTTGTTTTATATATGTGAGTATTAATTTCCTATTCATGCAACGTATATATAGCCATAGGTCACCACGTATTGATTTGCCAATTGATTGCAAGGTAGATATTTTGACTTTACTTAGTTTTTTTCTAAAGTATACTTTAATTTTTTAAATATATATTAAAATGCGATAATGGAGTTATGATGACAGGATAGGGTTCGTTAAGACATCAAATCAGAGCAGATAGAAAATTGAATTTAAAACCAAAAGCATAGATAATTAGAGTTTAGAATTTTTATCTCAAAAAGCTAGGTGGAAATTAAGGATATGATATGACATCCCTATTCCCCCCCCCCCTCCCCCCCCCCCCCCCCCCCCCCCCCCCCCCCTCCCTTTCTTCCTTTTCTTTTTGTAATTTTGTATACTTTAATTTCTGAAAACATATATATAGCTAGCTAGGATCATGGAGTTTAATAACCACAAGTGCACAGTAAGTTTATTATATAATTTATCTGATTATTAGAACGATAGATTTTATAATTAATAATATTATTTAGATAATATATAATTTTTAAGATTCTATTATTAAAATCTAAAATTTATTTATATCAATTATGAACTTGTAAATATTTTAAATTATCTTTAAAAGTTAGTACTGATCTCAGACCGAAGGAATATAATTACGGGATTAAGTACCTATGTTTGATAAATAAATTAAAATGTGTGTTTAAAATATTTAATAAACTCTTAGTTGTAACATAGGCCACCTTATTTATGATTCTCCTTTTATGAGTTTTAAATGAATAACAAAGCAAAACAAAACAACAGAAAAAAGGAGGAAAAAAAGATAGTTATTTTTCTTGACAATTTATTTTTCGTAAAACATAAACGAATTTACACAAAAAAATGGAATAGCATTAGCAAATATTTTTAAATTTTTATTACATTTTCCCAACATATAAACGCAACAAAATTAAATAATTAATCCATGTTAATTTTAAGTTTGAAATGTATTAAAGAAATTTCAAATAGTCGATAAGGATCTTATAGCAGTGTTTTGGTACATAGAGTATATTAGAATGCTTAATTATTATTAAATTTTTCAATAAAGTGATAATGTTAGTGTTTAATTATAATTAATTAGATTTATATTTATTAAAGATATCAGATTTAGTGTATTATTATTATTATTATAAAATTTCTTTAGTAAATATATTATGTTAGTCTTTGATTACTATCTAATGCGAAAATCTTCAATTTTTATTATATGGATAGAAGTGAGCTTATTTTTTATAACTGCAATTATGTGTGATAAAAAGTTTGGAACGCAAGCATGCATGACAAGCATTAGTTACATGAGGAAGAAAAAATTAATGGGTGAAGGCAACCTTCTAATACCAATGGGTGAAGGCAACCTTCTAATACCCGAGCCGCACTTTTGGGACAAAAATTTACCCATTCAAAGGCGTGTGATGTTAATGGAATAAACGCCCGCCAATATGTTGTAATTTTGAAATTAATTAGCTTAGAAAGTAGCCTCTAATGTACAAGCAGTGAGGTTGTTTTCAAGACACAATCTACACTTATTTGCTCAGATGAGATGAAATAATGCTTTTAGGCGATTACCAAATGGCGACTCGGGGAAATTTCGGTCTTTGGTAGAGAGAGAAAAAAATAATTTAGCACAAGAACTATACACAGAGAGAGATCATATGCAAAGACATGTTCAACATATCTATTGGTTACCCTAAATGTAATACAATGCCTTGCATAGATACTTCGATTATTCCACATTCATAGTTGTTAGGGGGTGGACTCCGAACTATATTCGGGGCCCGAATCTCTAAAGGACGAACATAGTATTTGAAGATCGAGTACTCATCGGCGAGATTTAGGTTATCACTATCCGTGAAACGAGTTCGGATCAAAGTCCCCTCTATTAGGGACTCTTATTCTTATCAATTTGCTTACATTTGAGCTTATCTATAACAGTTTTCGCCCAAAAAGGAGGGAAATCTCAAAAGATAGCTATGCAAACTGCAAACATCAAATATAAATACAATAAGAGGACATTTGATACGTTTGTATACACACTTTTATTCTCAGACTTTCAACTTCCATTGTTGTTATTAGCTTAACCATTAGAGGCAAATTCTTCGCTCATTAGTTTATTTTCAGGCATTTCAGAGCACTCAGAACTGATGGTTAAGCTTGCCGAAATATAACATCATCATTTGGTGATAGAAGAAGGGCTTTTAAGAATTAATCAATAACCACATCTGCCTGTATTATTCAATAGTGTTGAGAAAATAGCGGAAAAAGGATCTTAGTCAACCAACAACCGTGCCAGTAGGAGAAACTCGGTGTTCAACCTCCGTTCAGATACTTCAGATTTTTTGAACCTAGAATTCCAAATAAATGGGCGAAAAGCATCATGAGAGCATTGGAACCGAATCCCAGATATGAACGACCCAGAACTTTCAGGCTTACGCTCAACCTTCAACGAGTACAGAGCTTGCCAGGAGCCTTCAAATTGCCAAAATCATTCTCGAGCAAGTGACCTTGAGCGTGAGACGAGGGAGGATGCACAATTGGCAGTATTGGCCGAGCAAATGAAAGCAGTTATCGAGGAAATGACCTTGATCGAGGCTAAAATAGCAGAAAGGTGAAGGAACAAAGATCGCAAAATGACCCTAGAAAGTAACGCAATCACACTAGAGATTCCCGTGGGGTAGACTCTACGCAAGTCCCGAACATACTTGCACAACCACTACCTAAGCAAAATCTTTGAAGGACCCCGAACTACATTCGAGGCTCGAATCTCTCACTCTATTGCAATTGTAGTGAGAGAATGAGGGTTTGTTAGGGGGTGGGACCCCGAAATTACATTTGGGGCCTGAATCTCTAAAGGACCCTTAATATAGTATTTGAAGACTGAGCACTCGTTAACGAGGTTTAGGTTACTACTATCCGTGAAAAGTGTTCGGATCAAAGTCCACTATATTAGGGACTTTTATCCTTATTAGTCTGCTTACATTTGAGTTATCTATAATGATTCCCGCCCAAAGAGGAAGGGAATCTTAATAGATAGTTATCCAAACATTAGATATAAATACAATAAGAAGGCATTTGGTACGCTTTTACACACACAAACACATACACACACTTTTATTTTCAGACTTTCAACTTTCATGTACTGTTATTGATTTAACCATCGATGGCAAATTCGGAGGTCAATTCTCTGGGCATTCGTTTATTTTTAGGCATTTCGGAGCACCCAGATCCAATGGTTGAACCTACTGAAACACAACATCGTCAAAAGTGTAATGTAGTGCTCTTATTTTCAGGTTTGTCGAGTTTAAGTGGTTCAAGTAATAAAAGTCCTTTCTTCGTTAGAACTCTTGTTTCCCTAATTTGTTTATCAAATTTCTTGTTCTATTCCCATCCCATTTCATCTATTTTTCTTACTTTGGGAAACCCAAGTTTGGTTAGTGAACCCTAGCAAAGGATGCATTTGAATTAGGCTTAACTAAGGTTATGTTTGTTTAGATCTTAATGCCTCTTAATGAACCTATGTCTAAATCGGTAATAGGTAAACGTTGATGGTAAACATTTTGCTTGCCTCTGAATCGATAAGACATAAAATGAAGTCTAAATTATTAAGAGCGGTCTCTTAATGAATTTTTTTTAGTAATTTTTTTTTATATAAATACATTCAACAATATTATCCACTCATTTTTATTAAATTGAATATTTAAAATTATTAAATAAAATTTTATCATTTAAAGTTGTAAAATAGTGTCATTAAGAGACATATTACTTTTTAGTTATCAAACAATTTTTTAGATTCAGATACTATTTCACTCATATGATCTAATTTATTAAGATATACTAACTATGCAAATCTTAATTATTTAGTTTTATCAAACATAACCTAACTTGTCTTATATAATTCACCTCCAAATACTAACTAATCATTAATTTTTCTCTTCCAAAGCCAAACATTTTGTTTACCTTAATTAATTGCCTCATTTCTTTTAAATTTTCATCATTTACACTTTAAAGTTCAAATAAAAGAATATATACATTTATCACATCTCTTTCTTTTTACTCATTTAATGTACTTTAGTGCGATGTACTTTCATTTCATATATTTATATAATGTACTTTACTCTCACAGGAGTGGATCCCATTTTACCCGGCTAGAAACTACGATACTCCTATTTATAAATGTAGCAATTATTTGCGAACCTAATTTGGTAGGCGGGACTCAGTTTATGATTGTGACTGTGCATGGCTCCGCCTCTGACCCTTGCTCCACTTGTTTTAAAGCAAGCAGGTTTCAAACTAACAGCTGGATATATCTTGTTCTAAATGAGTGGTGCATAATAAGCCTAGATCAACAACTCAACCAAATGTGATAGTTCTTTCTTAATTTCTACCGGTGTTCCATCAAATTTTTCCTTTTACAAATCTGAATTAATTTATGATTTAGTTCCTCTCGCACGATTAATTTATCCATTTTGGGGGATGGCTTAATTAATACTAACATATTAATTATGTACTCCTATGCATGTAAATTACGTATGAAGGTTGATTTAACAATATAAAGCAAGGTACATCCACATTTGGGGACTTGGGTTCAACAAAATTAGTTCATTGTGATAAAGTGTCTTAAGATTTGTTCGTTTTGTGATTTATTTAGAGCTTGAGGTGTTTGATGGTTTCAAATGCACATCATCTTTGTGCAGTGTAAGGTTTGACGCATTTTGAACCCCCACTAGAAATCAAAATAACTGTGTTTGTAGAAAAAACAAATTAAATTTTAAGTGCGTTCGAACACTCAAATGCAAGTATCAAACTAAAATATGCATTTACGAATTTTATTATATCACTTTATTATTTTTATGAATTAATATCAATTTTGTCATTTCATTAGTTAAAAATATAATGTTTTGAGACGTGGTCACAACCAATTATATTGTGAAACTTACAACTTCACTTTTCCCACACTATAATTTAACACATTTCATTGCTTTAATCAATGTGAAAAGAGGTTAGTAGCAAAATAAGCTTAATTATGAGTGCAAAGAAGAACTGACGCGTTAAAATTAATTAGATTGTTGAAGGTTTGGCAGTTATTGAGACGGGCTTGTCCCCATTTGGTGTTGTTGGGGAGGTCTGTTGCTAATTGCATTATTAATATGACCGCACTTAATTTGTAACTTTAGTTTTCAATATTTATATCTGTTTTCCTATTTCCCACTCAAATTCCAAATTCGATATATATGTACGTAGCCTTGAGAACTAAATATAAAAGATCCAGCTGGATTCATTAAAGTTTGAGATTTAAAACGTTAGGAAGTTTAATAGTATATATATAAAAATACACTTGTATAGTCGGAGCTAATTGCTTAAACCTTGAATTTTATTCCTTGACACATAATGGACTCTTAAAAAAAAACAATTAACCTTAACCTTGAATGAAATAATTTGAGCTTCTAATCGTTAATGATTAGTTGGAGGTGGATGGAAAATGCCAGCAATGATAAAAATAAGAGTGTTTTAGCCTCTAAATTATTTTATTTTATTTATAATTATTAGGTTAAGCACATTTAATAAAAGGGTCCACCAACACCAGTTCAAAATTCAAGATTTAAAGATCAAAATGAGAACAGATAAGATTCATAGGAAACAGGAAGAGAGAAGACTAGTCACGAGGAATCCTCTCTCATTTTAAATTTACAATTTAAAATTTTTAAGCCAGAGTTCTTCTTTAACTCGATTATTAAAATAGATTTAGACAAATACAATTAAAAGACTGAAATGTCCTTTTTTGGACAGTCGGTATTTTTCATACACCTCTACTCAATTTAATGATTACAGTTTAAGTGGCCCGGCAAACTTTTCTGATCATATTCGTTATGTTAAGGAAATATATTTCTAACTTTAATTTGTAAAACAAAATTGGCTTTTTTTTTAAATTTAAAATTTTTAGTTTTATTTTTTAAGACTGTTCAATATAATATATATATATATATATATATATATATATATATATATATATAAAAGTGCAACGGCTTAGTTATCCAAAAGTAATGGGACGTACAGCGTGTCAACATCCATGGATCTTAACGAGTGGCCAGAAAGAAAGCCTAGATAGTCCTGTACTAGTTAAGTTGCCAAATTAGAATGGGTTCAGCAGCTATGACCCTCTTTCCTTTTAAATGATCCAAACACCAAACTTTTGCTTAATGCCTTCGCAACCAACATTTCCCTATATTTGATCGAGGCATTAGGCATTAATCTACTATTACAGTACTACTTAATGTTGGTTCCATTATTGACGAACCGAAAATACAATATGCAAGTAAATTTATGTTATTCGAGACAATTATTATAAGTGTATTGTTTAAAATTACATTAATTTTAAATTTAAAAATATCACAAATTTATTTTAAAAAATTAATATGAATCCTGCATTTTACTTTAATCAAAGATAAATATATATTTTTTCACTTGAAAAATGACTAATGGACCGTAATTATTTTCATGGTGTCTTAATAAAAAAAATGTAATCTCAGATAAATTTATGCTATTTATGACAATTATCACTTTGAGTCAACCCCTCGTGTTGAAAATTATGGTGCTCGTAGTCAAGTAATTGGTTATGCATGCGGGCACCATATATTTATGAGTTCGGGCGTTGTGACATTTCCTTATTCATAATTTGGTCACTAAATTACTGTCCGGCCTGATATTGACATTGTACAGTAATGTCTCCATCATATATTAAACAAAACGCTATGATGTAAGCTGGCAACTACAAATTAATTACAACTCCATTGAACACGAATAGACTTGAGCAGCTGTAGTTGGTCTATGGAAAAAGCCAGTTTAATCTATATGAACAACGTAACAGAATAAAATGCACTTTTGTACTTTTTTTTATGACTGAATATTTGAAGTATCGGTTCTTCTTCGTACTCAATATACCGTGTCAATAATAATATAGTAATTTTTATTTTTTTGGAAATAAATATTTCTAGCAGTTTGATTAATATCAAATCAACCCGTAGCATGTCTATATACGTACCAGAGTTCTTGTAAAAGATGATAGGAATTTCTTTAGGGTGGAAAAGTTTAAAGTATCATAGAATTATAGACTAATAGTAAATAAGTGAATAATTTTAAACTTCATAAATTTACAAAATCATTGTTTGTTTACACCGTGATTTATGTTGACCTCATAATGTGAGTTAATTTTGATTATTTATTAAAAAATACATAAAAATAGTATTTTTTCAAGTTGTAATTTTTAATTTTTTGTCATGAAAATTAAAAAAGAAGAAAAGAAAATGCGCACACACACATATCACACATGTGTGTGACATATGTGTGTGTGTCACACACATATCACATGTGTGTGTGTGTGGGAATGAAATACATGTTTTGGATTCCCTGCTGGCTATAAAAAGTAGAGTAACATCTTCTTTGGAGGATTTATTTAAGTTGTTGGCCCTCTTAAATACATCTTGAAAATCCTTCACACAGATTATAGAATTCACTTGAAGAATTAATTATCTTTTAGTCCTAATATATGAAGCGATTTAGTAATTATTTTTTTAAGCACATACTTAATTTTAACCACTAAATTAAGACTTTAATGACATAAAGCCATGTAATCAAAATAGATAACATGCATGCAATTAAGTTATGGAAACTAAAAACTGTACGTTATCATGCATACCTGACAATGTTACGAATCCAACAAACAATTAAGCAATATATAGGGATAAAAAAGTCAATAAGAATAAGAAGAAGGGATGACAAGCTACGTAATTTAAAGATTAATAATATATGAGGATTAAGAAGTAAAGAAAGAAAGAAAAAACGGTCCAGCTAAGAGAGCGTTGTATGAGCCATGAGGTGAAGTTGGATCATTTAATCCTCCCATCTACCTCCCATTCCATCTCATTTTTTAGCCTTTAAATCCCCCACCTTCCCTCCCCTCCCACCCTGCCACCATATCCCGGCCTCCTCTTCTTCTTCTTCATCATCATCATCTTCTTCTAATCTTTTTCGTTTTTTGGTTACTTAAATCTTTCTCAAAATGCCACAAACATTACCACCAGATTCCTCCATTAAGTCCGTAAAGCTCAAGTATGCGAAGCTAGGGTACCAATACCTAGTGAACCACATTTTGACCTTGTTATTCATCCCAATCATGGCCTCCATATCTCTTGAAATCCTCCGTATCGGACCCCAACAACTCCTCCAAATGCTTCAATCCCTCCACTTCGATCTCCTCCAAGTCCTCACTTCCACTTTCCTCATCGTCTTCATCTCGACCCTCTACTTCATGTCCAAGCCCAGATCCATCTACCTCGTCGAGTACGCCTGCTACAAACCCCCATTCACCTTCCGAGTCCCCTTCTCTACCTTCATGGAACATTCTAGACTCATCCTCAAAGAAAACCCCAAATCCGTGGACTTCCAAATGCGCATTCTAGAACGTTCCGGCCTCGGCGAAGAAACCTGCTTACCTCCCGCCATTCACTATATCCCTCCTAACCCTACCATGGAAGCAGCCCGAGCCGAAGCCGAGCTTGTAATTTTTTCAGCCATCGATTCGTTGCTTCAAAAAACAGGCCTGAAGCCTAAAGACATCGATATACTTATAGTCAACTGCAGTCTTTTTTCTCCCACACCTTCATTATCCGCAATGGTGGTGAATAAGTACAAGTTACGGAGTAACATAAGGAGCTTCAATTTGTCCGGGATGGGATGTAGTGCAGGATTGATATCCATAGATTTGGCTAGAGATTTACTTCAAACCCATCCGAATTCCAACGCTCTTGTTGTTAGTACGGAGATTATCACTCCGAATTATTATCAGGGTAAAGAAAGAGCTATGCTGCTCCCAAACTGCTTGTTCAGAATGGGGGGAGCAGCTTTGCTTTTGTCCAATAAGAGGCGCAACAGAAGTCGCGCCAAATACCGGCTAGTCCATGTCGTCCGGACCCACAAGGGCAGTGATGATAAGGCATACCGGTGCGTTTACGAAGAAGAAGATTCGCAAGGCAAAGTAGGTATAAATCTATCCAAAGACCTTATGGCCATTGCCGCTGAGGCTCTCAAGTCCAATATAACTACTATTGGGCCGTTAGTCCTTCCGGCCTCGGAGCAGCTCCTCTTTCTCTTCACGCTCATTGGTCGTAAAATCTTTAACCCGAAATGGAAACCCTACATTCCCGACTTCAAGCTGGCGTTTGAGCATTTCTGCATACATGCCGGCGGACGGGCCGTGATCGACGAGCTCCAGAAGAACCTCCAGCTGTCATCGGAGCACGTGGAGGCGTCGAGGATGACGCTGCATCGGTTTGGAAACACGTCATCATCTTCGCTTTGGTATGAGATGAGCTATATTGAAGCAAAGGGGAGGATGAAGAGAGGGGATAGGGTTTGGCAGATTGCGTTTGGGAGTGGGTTTAAGTGTAACAGTGCTGTATGGAAGTGTAACCGGACTATTAAAACCCCGACGGATGGGCCTTGGCAAGACTGCATTGACAGGTATCCGGTTCATATCCCGGAGGTTGTGAAGCTCTAATTAAATTAAATTAGTTAGGGCGGTCCACGGATCATATATCGTTCATTTTACTGTTGCTGCATGTTGCATGTGCATTTAGTTTTTAGCAGTCATAAAAATTTACTGCTGTATATTAAAGCTGTAGTTTCTTCGGTTTTCGGAGATACCCTCAAGAAATTTACGTGTAATATATTATGTATAAAAATTTACAGTACAAATGATCATGAAGAAACAAAAAAAATCTTCATTGAAGCTGTAAAAGTTAAATATATATGAATGATGATGTTCTTTTCCCTTGGTTTTTCTTTTTGGCCTAGTAAGTTTCTATAGCCTGTTCGATCAACCGACTAGTGATGCCACAGGGTGTTCTTTTCCGAATAGTGTAGCCTAAATTTGTTTTTAATGAAATTCAAGTTAAAAATAATTTAGTTCTGCAGAGGGTACCAAGTGTTGGGGTTGTCTATACTTTGTCCTTGTTTATAATTTGTTCAGTAGTAGTTTTTAACTATTTGACAAAAAAGAAAAATAAAGGACTGCGTAGTAAAGGTAAATTGGTCTAACATGATTACTGACTCTATTTTGTTACCTAATATGTGAGTTGGGCAAGTAAATTTTTAGAATATATTGTAGAAGTCAGTCACCAAAAAAAAAAAAAAAGGTTTCTGAGACATTTAGTACTTTTTGGTAACGATGTACCAATAGGAGGAGGAGGTAATTAGTTCTTTAATTGCTGTCACATTAGATGTTCAAGTGTGTGGCTAAATTGGTTCTTCTAACTTTATGAATTGGGCTACAACAATAAATTTCATCACCAACTTGTTTAAATGTTAGAAACTAATTTAATCGACTCTTTGATCATCTACATGATATATAAATAGAAAATTATTATTTCACATTTAAAAATAATGTATCATAAAGTTCTAAGGGGATTCTCGCATACTTATGTGAGCCAAAATTTCGTAGAAAGATACATTTGATATATCTTATCGAAGTAATTATATTATTTTTTCTGATAAAATATGTTAAGAAACTGATATAATAATATGGTGACAATAAGAAAGAGTTTAGGATTTCCAAATACCTATAACTAAAAATTCCTTTGAATCCCTGTTTGTCAAAGGACCTACAGAAAAACAAGTATTCTAATCACAGAAAATTTCTACACTGATGATCCCTTCCTATAGCCGGACTCGTTCACGTATTGGTGTAACCATTTATTACAATTCTGGTAGGTGTTCGAAGTTTTAGTTTTATTTATTTATTTATTTTTATATTCTCAAGTGCCGTTATAATCACGTGTATTCTCATTGGATATGCTAGTACTGTTATGATAAAATGTGCAGTTTCAATTTATTTTATTTTATATTACTAAATGATATATAATCTACATATAACCAGTCAAAAGAGATTACTCAAACAATATGATCATGTTAAATTATTTGAAATAATTTTTTTTAGAATTAACACCTAGCTAATTAACATTATTCATTTGAGAATTATTTATTAGGCTTGTGAATTACTCGCATTTGAGATACAGTATCTATCTATCTATCTATCTATATGAGTATGGAAGAGCAAATAGGGCCAGTTACTTTTGAACTCTTGGTCTCTAAGTACTCCATTATTCATTACCCTTTAATTTTCTCACTTATTTATTTATACATACATAATTGTGTGTCAGATAACCAAAAATTAAGAAGCAAAGAAGATATATGTGGTTTAATTTCTACAAGTACTTTATCCCATGTTTTCCTTTTACAGTACTATAAATCGTGTTTTCATCGAGGAGGAGTTTTCACGAGAATATAATTAAGATGGAGTCACGATAAAAAAAAGGTGGAAATTAAAATCAATTACGGTTGTTGTCTTTCCTCCAACAAAGAAAGTAAACGTCCGGAGCTTTAATTTCTTACTTCATATTCATTCCACTACAAACCTTCTTAGTTATGGGAGTGATCATATATAATTACTACTACATTCAGAAAATTTCACACCTTCATATGAAGGAGTTTTACTTTGGTACGTAGGCATAAAATGGAGATAGAATCCCGCAAGGACTCTTTTTTCTCTATATAAATTCTCTTCTTTAGAGCTCATTCAACATATAATTAAATAACACTAATTAACAACTTTTTTTTGGTGGTAAAATACGTTATAAACAATGCCTTTCTAAATGACACTCTCACTGAAGATGTATAAATGACGTAACCTGCTGGTTTTGTTGATGATAGTAAACAATCTTATATTTGCAAATTGAAAACGACTATCTATGGCCTCAAGCAGGCTACTACCCTCAGTAATTTTTCGCTTCAATATGGTTTTCTACAATCTAAGTCAGACACTTCTTTATTCATCTGCTGTCATGGGAGCATTGTAGCATGCTTTTTTGTCTATGTTGACGACTTAATTTTAAGAGGGAATGATTTACAATTCCAAAAAGCTTTTGTTCAAGCTTTGACTTCCAAATTTTCATTTTAAGATCTTGGCAATTTGAATTTTTTTTCTTGGTATTGAAGTTGTCCCAACCAAGCAAGGGTTATTTTTGAGTCAACATCAATACATTTGTGATCTCCTTGACAAAACAAACATGGCCGGTGCAAAAGAGGTCGCCACACCTCTAGCCACTTCTCAAGTACTGCAACTTGATGATGGCTCATCGAAAACTAACGCAAAAGAGTTCAGGTCTATTGTAGGAGCTCTGCAATAGCTATTATTAACTCGTCCAGATATTGCCTTTGTTGTCAACGAACTTTCTCAAAAAAGGGGTGTACGGTATCTCAAGGGTACACTTCTTTTTGACTTGTCCATATCTGGTACAAAAGATATGTATCTTCGTGTCTATTTCGATGCAGATTGGGCTGGCAATAAAGATGATCGTAGTTGTACCACTGCATATGTTATCTACCTTGGTAATAGCACTCCTGTTTCGTGGTCCTCTAGAAAGTAGCGCTCCATAGCTCATTCATCGACTGAGACTGAATATAGAGCTGTTGCAACTACTGCATCAGAACTAGCGTGGCTGCAATTGCTTTTGGGTGAGCTTGGAATTTCCATCAAATCTTCACCTACTATCTATTATGATAATATTGGCGCGACGTCTGTGTGCGCTAATTTGGTTTTCAATTCCAAGATGAAGCACATTGAAATTCACTATTATTTTGTTTGGGATAGAGTCTCCAAAGGATTGTTCAAAGTTTTTCATGTATCCTCCAGATACCAACTGTCGCTTGACAACAATTTCTCTCATGTCGGTCCAAGCTAGGCGTGCTTGATGGCTCGCCTATCTTGAGGGGGCTTCTAACAGAGACTTGGTCTATGCCATAACTCGGATCAGATCACATAATCCTTTTGGAAAGGCTTTTATTCTAATTATAAATGTAATCTTATCTTTTAGTTATATATAGATGTACATGTACCGTAAATTATGTGAATAGAGTTAATATCTTTACTATTATATACGTAATTTCTCTTATATATACGTCAATGTATCAAATATTAACCAATCAATATATTAAAGTTGTGACATTAATAAGCATCCTAGTCAAAAATATTTTTTTATTTATTGAAAACGACTGCGGGAGTAAAATAAATGAGAAATTTTGTTTTGCTTATAAAATTGCTGGGAATATAAGTTATAATACATGGTAATTATCTTAGAGTGGCTTTACGTACATTTTCGATGTAAAATAAAATCTGATAACAGCTTTTTCGCAGGTCAACTTCATGATTATATAGTGTGTTTTTAATGGATCGAGCCCTTATTCTAGTTGGGCCTTGGAAGTTTTACTATTCCTTTTAAATCAGGTTGGGCTTACCTTGCTGGACAGACATAATTCACTGTGATAGTAGCTGTGGTTGCGTATTGGTTTAATTCCACTAGATTACTATGGAGATGGTATTGAAAGCCGCGCATTTTCCCTGGCCGGCCCAGGATAATGTTAATGAACCGCACAAAGCCTTGTCCTTGCTCGGGTATTTACGGCAATAATCTACACCTTTTTTTTTTGTTGTTGATTATTTTTAATATTAAAGGTTATATAGGACACTATTAAATATATTATTTAATAGTTTTGAAATGTTACATTAATATAAAAAAGATTGTCATTAAAAAGACGAGAATTATGTGCACAGAACGCTTTATTTATTCTGTTTAAATTTGTCATTGTCATTAAAATAGCGCATCATCACAACTACAAGAGCTTTGTCCAAAACAAATGCAAAAAGAGCACTCTATTAAAAAAAAATGCCTAAATAAACATGATATTCAGAAAAATAAAGTTTAGGGAGTATTCACTTGTCGTGGGGGTTTATTTAATTGATTCCGTGTTTGTGTGTATAATGCATGCAATGTACGATTATGGTGAAACAAAAAGAATGTATACTGTAAAAATATGCCGGGACCTTCATTTAACTCCCGTGTCCATTGGTTTTAGAATAAATTTACATTTATAATTTTCAAATACTACTCCAAATACTACTATTACCTACACAATTAAAAAAGTGTGTATGACACATGTTTGAATATAAAACATATTTTTTTATTAGTATAAATAATAATAGTGTTTGAAAGTTGTAAGTGTAGACTTATCTCCAATCTCAATCGTACAAGCACCAAGCTCTCTACACAGCGTATGGCCAAGATCGAATATCTGTCTAAGATTGTTCTTCCAAGTGGACCAAGTCATTAGTAGGACACCACTGCCCTTAACAAGGGCACCCCACGAGAATATATATGTTCTTTTCTTGTTTTCAGAAAAGGGTTCCAACCGCAATGCACACCCATTACGCCTTTCTCTTCCTTTTTGGACTTATCATTCAGTCAACACTCTCTATATATATCTAGATCTCTATCGAGCTAGGGTGAACAACATTTATGGTATGCATGGCTATTTTCAGATTGATATTGATTTGGTTTGGACTTAATTTCAGGTCAACAACGTTTATGGTATGCATGGCTATTTGCAGATCGATATTGATTTGCTTCGGACTTAATTTCTGTCATTGGTGATATTATTCATATGTCCTTTTAACCCGAATCAATTTTTGATGACAGTTTTCATGTCTTTTTAACCCAAATCTTGCATTTGATCATGATCTGCATTGTTATTATTTTTTTGTGTTTTTGTTGATGGAATATATATATATATATATATATATATATATATATATATATATACATATATATATATATATATATTTTCTTCATTGATGACATTCTTCATGTCTTTTTAAGACGAATCTTGCATTTGATCTTGATCTGAATTGTCATTATTTTTTGTTGTGTTTCTGGTGATGGAATAATATATATATATATATATATATATATATATATATAGACCTGTGCTTATATGGATTTGGATCATATTTTGGTAATGTTTAGGCAAATGTCTCTCCATACATAAGATTTGATAGTTGAAACATCAAACTCAAAATTAATTGATATGGATTGAGTATATCACCCGCATAATATAATTTATGTACGAAAAATATATAGAACTTATGTGGTGTGTGACATTAATATTTTCAACATATCAGACATTATATATATTGACAAATGATAACGGAGAGAATCTATGTTTAGATATCTATTGCTAGAAAATCATCTGAGGCGTGCGTGCGTCCCGATCGGTCCAAGCATATAGTATCATTGATCAACACTTTGGGATTAATTAAGCTATAGAAATTAATTAACTCAGATTCTAGCTAATCGATCTAGCCAGCTAATGGTCCTTGTTCTTAATTAAGTAGTCATAAAGAGGTCGATCAATGCACGCCCACTCAAAGCAAAAAGGGCAATATCTTGTTCGCATAAAGAGCTGATTCCAACCGATCCAAGCCTTATTTAATGTTATCAAGTGTCTCACAAACATGAGATCCTAATACATATCAAACATGAGATCCTAATTAATTCACCAGATTCGCTTTAACAAAAAGTTTTTTGTTAGTAGTCTTTATTTTTATTTTCAGTTCATGGTCCGGTCCTCCGTACATGCCATATTTGCTCCCTTTCTTCCAAAAGTAGCAAGTGATATCTGCATTTACTAGTTGATTCTAAATCTTAGAGATATATTTTTAATTTTTCATCATAAAGGTACTAACATATAATGACTTATCCTCTTGATAAACTGATTATTATCAAGTTAATATTACTGCATTTTTAGCTAATAATAGGAATACAAATAAAATTTTCTTTAAAAATCATTGTATTAAAAGTGAATCTCTAATTTTGAAGCAAAATTAAATAATTTTTGATGTATATTTTTTAATTCTCTTTTGTTTAGCAGAGGTACTCTTAGTCACTATCATTTGGTGTGCAAATGTAACCTCTACCCCCAAGCCCCAAGGTGCTCATATAGAGTCGTTTACGGTACTTTGAACGACCATCCTAACACAACTGAAATGGACATCAAAGGTAATGGATTCAAGAGCCTCAGTTTTAAAAGGAAAATAAAAAATAAAAAATATTAATTTTTTAAAAAGTTAATATTAATTTCTAATTGTTTAGAAAAATTTATATGAATTGTTAAAATCTAAAATTTTCACAATTTTAGGATTCACTTTAAAAAGACAAATATATAAAAAAAAAATTGTGAATGGAAGAGTAATAATATATTAACATATTTCGTTTAAGACCTAGCTCCCAAGTTCGTTTATGCCTATGCAGACCGCCGCGTCCAAGATGGGAAAAAGTTATTAGAAAGAAACAAAAAAAAGATATAAAACAGCTATGGGTGGGGGAATGATCATAATTTAGCAGAACTATAAAGTTAAAAGATGGAGGATAACTAACATGGAGGAATGGCACACAAAACTTCAGAAGAAACTATTGTTCGCAACAAAACAATACTAATTATAATTAATATATATTAAGTAAATATATCTTTGATGTATACCGTCTTTTTTCATAAAAATAAATAATTCATTTATTAAATTATTTTATTTCATATAAAAAGTTGTGTTTTGATGAGAATAGTATAACAAATAATATATCATCAACTTTGTAATTAAAAAGCACGTCACCACAATTAATTTAATGTATATATTTTTTATTTTTAAAAATAAATGTAAAATAAAAATACTACTATTTTATAATTTCTAAATGCATGAGATTATTTGATTCTGCACTGACAACCACCTTCAACTGCTCATTATTCATCGATCAGTGCACGTTGCTCGCTGGCCTCCATCATTATTTATTCGCCAATCAAAAACTCATCATTCTTATAGTTAATAGTATTTTAAGAAAAATAAATAATTTTTAATATAAAAATATTTTAAATTAATTTTAAATAATTAAAATTAATTTTATAATTTAGAACGTTAGCATTAACAATTAATACAGATGGCTTTACAAGATCGAATGAAATTACCAATAAGCGTTGCTCTCGTTTATCATCATCCATGACATGATGAAATAATTAGTACGTACATAACATAGGATTGGTGGAAATGTATGATTGAGCACGTAGCAGCTACACACATAATCACGGCCACTCCCCATTTGAGCGAGTGATTAGTAGGTGTTATTGGCAGGCCGGTTGGCGACAGACAGACCTGCTAAGATTTACCGGTGGTGGTGGGTATACAGCTCATCACCTTTCAACAATTTGGAAGGGAGGTCTCTAGATCTCTATATATATTACTCGATCCCCCCTTTCAACATTTATCATTGAAATAGGAACAAGTCTATAAATATAATTTTAAAAAATAAAATTTATTTATATTATTAAAAAAGTAAAGTTTAATATAAATTTTTGTGTTAAGTTTTACTCCCTCCGTCCCATAATAAACGTTTTAGTTTAATTTTCATGGTCAAATTAACTATTTTTAAAATTAATAAATCTTTAAAAATATTCAAGATATACGTTGAGATATTATGATTATAATAAACTACGAAATATATACTATTAATGTAAAGTTTCGTAATTTGAAAATTCTATATAAATATTTTTAATTATTTATTTTTAAAATGATCAGTTTGACCATTGAAGTCAAATTAGGACATTTATTATGGGACGGAGGGAGTAATTTTTAATGGTAAAAATAAAATTTATGTTTAAAATTGTGTATTAAAATTTGTGCATTTAGACTTATTTTTAAAATAATTTTTAGTTTTATTCTAAAATAAATGTGTAATATCACTTTTGAAAGTATATATATATATATATATATATATATATATATATATATATATATATATATATATATATATTAGTGCGGTAGTGCTTAATTATTTTTAAGGAAGATTAGTGATTCCCATAATTCTTACTTCATTTTTATGTAATTTGATCTTATATTTCAATACAACTTAAGTACTAATTAAATTTTTATAGATACTAGAGAGTAGATAGAAAGAGAAAGAAAAAAAGATAAGGAAAGAAGAGATTTTTTCTTTTTATGTGAAACTTATTTTCTATTTATATGAATTTTGTTTGTGAATTTATTTTTTCTCTTTCACTGAGATTTGATTAGTTCTTAATATTATAATAGTGTGATGATGTACTTAAATATAAAATTATATTATATTTCTCGAAAAGTGAAGGAAAAAAGAAGAACAGATTTTCTCTCAAGATTCCCAAAATTAACTTTACATGACTATTTAATCGATAGCACTAAGAGTTCCCTTTTTTGGGCCTGAATTCTTCTATAAATACTAGTATCCGGTGATACGTTGTCTGTATAAATTATGTGAGATAAAATAAAAAATTTAAAGGACTAATTATTAGAAAGATAAAAAAATAATATAAAAAAAATAAAATTAGAATTATTTTAAAAGTTGAAGGACATTTTTGAAAGCCAAAATGCTTCAGAAAATTGTTTATGCGAAGTGCCCCTCTGACTTTATATATTAGATAAAAAAATTATCTTTAGCAAAAAATTAGAAATATAAATGAAGAATGAGATATAATTGTCCTCGATCAATTTATTACTAATATTGGATAGGAATATACTAGCTATGGTATGATAGTATACTCAATCAACAAAGAAAGAAAATTAAAAGCAAAAGTGATGACATATTACTATATATATTAGAAACTTTAGTCATTTTATAGTTTAAAATAAAAATATATCGCTAATTTTGAAACAAAATGAGTAATTTTCAATTAACACAATAGCACCCTTATATAGATAATTTTCAAAAGCTTTCATTACTTTATTTTTCTACATAAAATTGTACAGGCTTGCTGCCAAAAATAAGTTTTTTTCATTATGTTGCTCTTCTTTTTATTCGATCGACACCAAAGCATGCATTAGTTAGGTACCGGTTCGTATACCTGGAAATTTGAAAGCCTTTAGACCTAATTGCTTTTGCTTGTCCAAGTCTAATACTAACAGTTTCAATATTTGGTGCTTCAAATTAAAAGAAATAAAATATTAACACTAGCGTCATATATAAAGGTTGAGGGTGATAGTTTTCTAAACTCCATTCATATAAAAGAGGTACAAGAAATTAAAAAAATGCCAAAAATAAGAAAAAGAAGAATCTTAAACGATCTTTGCTTCTAAATGCTTTACCTTTGGTGAGAATATATACCTATCAATAGGGATTTGTCAAACTCAACTGATAAGAATTAGGTATTAGGTTCAAGAAAAATAAATTTCTTGCATGTTCTTTGAAAAAAACTTTTAGTACTTCAGTTTGATACGAAATTACTAATGTTTTAGTTATTTAAGCTCAACTTGTTTAGCTTACTTTGACATGGCATATATATAGCATTATATGTAGCAAAGATAACACTAATTATTTTGAAAATTATTGACCGTAGAGGGCCGGTTAATTAGATTGGGAACTATTTCAACATGATGTTAGCTTGGTAAGACATTAAGTCGTATCCATATTTCAAATCGAAAATCTTACTTACAATGTCTTTAATTTCTTTGTTGCTATATGATAATTTTTCATAGTTATTCCTGCGATTTATTTCCTATATTATCCTTTTTTTTATATATATATATATCATATAAAGAGAATTAAGAAAGGAAAAAAGAAGTTGGAATAGAGAAACAATACTATCACCACTCCAAAGCATTTTCCTCATTAAATCATTGTTAACATTACCCAAAAAAATCTCTTACTCATAATTTCCTAATAAGTTGTAAGGTGTTGAACGGTATATATAACACATTTCTAGGATACAATACTTTAAACTTTTTTTTTTGGGTATAAAGCATAAAATATATTCAGACCTTAATTGATTTTTTAATATATATTTTTAAACGTTTGTATTGTACGTTTTCATACATTTGTTCTTAAAAAAATAATCATCCTATTTTTATACATTTATTCTATTTATATTAACCCAATCTTTGATTATATTTTAAATTTTAAGTAATTGGTTCTCTCCCATTGCAGTTTTATATTTCCTCCTTCAAGGGCAAACCATTTAACAAGTTGCATGTATTACTTCTTGGAACTCAATTTGCGGCTTCTTCCCTCAAAGATCCAAAATAAACGTTATTAAAAAATCAATGCAATTAACATAAAAATTGAAAATGAAAAATGTATAATTGACCAAAAGGAATTCTTTGTCCCTCAAAGTATGAAGCGACGATTTACATGGTCCACAAATAAAATAAAATATTGCTATACCAATTTGGTATACTTCAAAAAAAAAAAAATATATATATATATATATATATATATATATATATATATGAGATCGATTCATTGATAAATGAGTAAAAATAAAATTATTCTTACAATAGATTTCAACCGTCTAGATTAAGATTTGTAGATTGAGATCTGAGGGCTTGTATGGCCTTCGCTCCCAGTATAGTATCCAAGTATCCGCAGTATTATACTGCGGATGAGTGATATATTGATATTATCCAAAATGCACCCAACATTAAAATGAATAAATTCACTTTCATAGTATAATATTGTGGACGGGTATGAACAAACTCACCGTCTGCAGTATAATATTGGGGATGGGTAAATCAAATGAAAGAGTTTAAAACAACGTCGTATAGGGATTGACCTTTTATTTTTTCTCATCCTTAGTATTATACTGCGGACGCTAGGTTATTGTTGCAATCAATTATTGGGAATTTCAACCGATTATGTTGGGGTAACAATCATTTCATCATTAATGGCGAAAAAATTGTCAGGGCTATTTGAATCTGAGTAATTCAGTCCACTATAAATAAGACGTGAGATTGTTTACTTATCTCCAATACTAAAAAGTTTTAGAACGAAAAGAAATATATATTCTTTATGGGCATGATTGTTGTCTATGTTTATGTTATTCATTGTTTAAATATTGTTTATTCTTGATGGACACGATTGTTCTAATTGTTTTGACAACAGATCTGAGTAGTTAATTTTTTTTTACCGTTTGTAGTATTAAACTGCGGACGAGGTCTATATTTGAGGAGGATGGAAGAAATATGGGTGAAACGTTGTTGAAGAATCTCTGTAAAAACGAAGCAACATCGTTATGAAAAACTATGTTGCTGTTTTTTTACAAAGATTTTTTAAAAATTCTTCACCTAGATCTCTTACACTTACTCGAGTAGACTTCGTCCGCAGTATTAAACTGTGGTCGATTAATTTTTTTAGTTATTTTGTCCACAGTATTATATTGCGGACGGTGAAATTTTAAAACGTCCTCGCTTAAAATAATATCATGCATTTAATTAAACTATGCATGACATTATTATAAATAAGTCCGTCCGCGGTATTATATTGCGGACGGAAGTATTTACAATAATGCCATGTATTTAATTAAACTATTAGTGACATTATTATAAATATGTCCATCCGCAGTATTATATTGCTGACGAGTCTTTTTAAAGCTATAAAGTTTTGTTCTTCTCATGCGTAGTACATTTGCAAATTCATGTTATCTAGGATACTTGACAAACATGAATCAGTAATAATACTACACAAGAAGAAGAAGAAGAAAACTTAAAAGCCTGAACAACCCAAATCGGTACTGTTAAAACGAGATGACGAACGCAGTTTTATAATTAGGGTTATAAATCTTCTATTTATCCTGCATATCCTCGTTAGAGATTCATGTTATCTGCAAGAAGAAATAGAAAATTTAATAACTCTAATTATAACTACCAAATTCACTACTGTGAAAATGAGATTAGATCAAAATGATTGCTATAAATAATGACGAACGCAGTTTTATAATTAAACTAACGTCCGCATTATAATACTGCAGACGGTGAGTTTGTTCGTACCCATCCGCAGTATTATACAGTGGACGGTGAGTTTGTACATTTTGATTTTTATGGCATTTTTTAAAATATCACTCGTCTGCAGTATAATACTACAGATACCTGGATACTAAATTGCGGACGACGGCCATATAAACCGTTAGATCTCAGTCTAAAGCTTAGATCTTTTGTAAGAATAATTTTATTTTTATCTATTTGTCAATGGATCAGTCCCCCCCCTCCCCACACACACATATGTATGTATATATATATATATATATATATATAATATGCTGGCTTTCTTTTACTAGTTATAGACTCATTATTTCCATTAGGAAAAATCTATGCATACACACTGCTTACTTCCCACCTCCCGAGACGATTGTGTTTTGACCAAAAAAAAAATTCTCGATTTTTTGTTTTTGATTAAAATAAGATGAAGTAAGATGGAAAAACATGGATGTTTTGGGATATGGGGAGTAAACAGGGTGTATATATAGATTTGTCCTTCCCATTACGTGCGAGCTTTTATCTTGATACCCTTAGTTAACTAGCTCAACTCAAAAAGTAAAAAATGAAAAATGAAAAATGAAAAATTGCATGTGTTATCCCATCTAGAGGTGTTACTGTACCGAACCAGACTGATATCGAAATCGGTACCGGTGGAATCGGTATACAGAACCGATTAGTTGGTTCGGTACTCGTTTCTACCGAAATATATCGATTATTATTATTAATTATTTAATAATAAATAAAAAATTGAAACCTGTATAACCGACACAGTTTGGTAAATACTAAGCCCCCAAAATTTTGAACCGGTTGATACCGGTATACTGGACCAATCCTTTTTGTACCGATCGATCCGGACCGCTTTGATATACCCTATATACTGAAAAAATTGAATAAGATTGTCACCCCTGGTAACATCTACAATATATTCGTGCGAGTATCATTGCGGCAAATAAAAAAATGCAGGGCTTAATTTCTACCTCTATAAATTGAGTTTCGTAGCTAGTCTCCTGACCAAATCACAAATTCTCTCTTTTTTTCTAAATTCTCCACGAGTCATACTTGATATATACGTAGGCGAAAAGAGAGTCAGAGAGAGTAATTATATTAAGCATGGCCGGCGTTTTAGTGTTTTGGGGTTTATTAATTGTATGCCTTCACTTGTTGTTGAGAGTTGCTTATGAAACTATATCATGTTACTGGCTAACCCCAAGACGCATCAAGAAAATAATGGAAAAGCAAGGAGTACGTGGCCCCAAACCTCGCTTTCTTGTTGGTAACATCTTAGACATGGCCTCTCTCTTTGCTAATTCCACCTCCAACCACATGGATTCCATCAACCACGATATCGTTCCCCGCCTTTTGCCGCATTTTGTCATCTGGTCTAAACTATATGGTACCTAGCTAAAATTATCATCAATAATAATATTCTCATAATTATGTTTAATTTGTATCAAATTTTATTTTATTATTGTCTGCTACAGGGAAAAGATTCATATATTGGAACGGTACAGAGCCACGGATGTGCTTATCGGAGACTGAACTGATTAAAGAGCTTCTACTAAAGCATAGTAGCATCTCTGGCAAATCGTGGCTGCAACAACAAGGTTCAAAGCATTTCATCGGCCGGGGGTTGTTAATGGCCAACGGCAACGATTGGTATCATCAGCGTCACATCGTTGCACCCGCATTCATGGGAGATAAACTCAAGGTAATTTAATTTAATATCTATGTAACAAAGTTGATATATATGTACAATAAATAAAACCCCACTTACAATTTATCTATGGGTTAATTATTATATATGTTAAAAAAGTAAATAGTATTGGTTTTATTTCTTTTAATTTTAGAGCTACGCGGGGTACATGGTGGAATGCACCAAGGTGATGCTAGAATCACTAGAAAATGCAGTAAAGTTGGGAGAAACTGAGTTCGAGATTGGCGAGTACATGACTCGGCTCACTGCCGACATCATTTCTCGAACTGAATTTGATAGTAGCTACGAGAAGGGAAAGCAAATATTCCATCTCCTCACTCTTTTACAACACCTTTGTGCACAAGCTAGCAGCCATTTATGCTTTCCCGGTAGCCGGTCAGTACCTAGCTAGCTACCACACACACATATATATATATAGTCAAGTTTTGATGAATACATAGACCATGTTTTAAATATTGTTTAAGAACGTACTAATAGTACTTAATATGTTTTTGTTGTATATGTATATATAGGTTTGTTCCAAGTAAATATAATAGAGATATAAAATCATTAAAGATGGAGGTGGAGAGGCTGCTGATGGAGATAATCCAGAGCAGAAAGGATTGTGTAGAGATCGGGCGAAGCAGTTCATATGGGAACGATTTACTGGGGATGTTGCTTGATGAAATGCAAAATAAAAGATCAGGCGGCCGTGCGTTTAGCCTAAACTTGCAGCTGATCATGGATGAATGCAAAACCTTCTTTTTTGCCGGACAAGAAACCACTGCTCTTTTACTTACATGGACTATAATGCTCCTTGCAAGCAATCCTTCTTGGCAAGACAAGGTCCGAGCTGAGGTCAATGAGGCCTGCAATGGTGCTTCCCCCTCTGTTGATCATCTCTCCTTACTTACTCTGGTAATTAATTAATTTACCTCGACTTTTTCTAATTTTTTCAAAAAAAGTGTATGCTTTGACAAGAATCAGTACTTGTGTCTGACGTCCACGCTTAATTAGTGTTGACATATAAGGACATCACTAACTCCCTCTATTGCTCTTTGCCAAACCCAAAAAAATAGTAATAATCATTATGATTTCAGTAATTGAAGACAATAGTCCTAGTGTCCTGTTTTGGCACCAAAAAATTTCTTCATTTTCGTTGATGTGGAGGAAATAAAAAATTAAATGCATAAAGTTGAGAGAGCATGGTTCCAAAGGAACATGTAAATTTTCATTGCTGGTGGAAATATTCAGTAGATTAAATAGTATCTTAAAAAAAATTCTATGCCTCCAATAGCTCACAGCTGTATTCTTTAATTTAATATATTGCTTTCAAACTGCAACATTAATTTGATTACTTACCGTCTTCCTGTAAATCAACAAATGGTGTTGTACAACTAAGTTGCACTGAAAACTAGTGGGTTATAAATATGGTGCTATTATTTAATTCTGGCCATGCATGGTTTGGCCCGTAACGTGGCTTCTGATGATCGATGATAGTTCCTCAATTGTCTGGTGGGGAAAGAAAATTAACAAGAGAATCAAGAAAAGGCTAGCTAGCTAACTAGTTGTCACCTTGGCATTTGATTCGAACCATTTAAAAATTTACGCTATATAATATTATACGTAATAATGTTATATATGTTACTTCTGTCCAATTTTATGTGATCGCTATTTTATATTTTGGTAAACATATTAAAAACATAACTATATATATGCAATAGTATTAATTATGTTTTGTTATATACTTTATGATTATTGAAATTCATGTTCTGATTAATTAATTTAATGTTTGTGCAGTTAAACATGGTGATAAATGAATCACTTAGGCTTTATCCTCCAGCTTCCGTACTTCCTCGCATGGCCTTCGAGGATTATAAGCTAGGTGACCTTCATATTCCAAAGGGATTATCGATATGGATTCCGGTGCTAGCCATACATCACAGTGAAGAAATATGGGGGAAAGATGTAAATGAGTTCAAACCAGACCGGTTTGCGTCCAAGTCATTTGCCCCCGGTAGACACTTCATCCCTTTCGCTGCCGGTCCAAGAAATTGTGTTGGTCAGGCCTTTGCATTGATGGAAGCCAAGATCATTTTAGCCATGCTAATATCGCGCTTCAGCTTTAATATCTCAGATAATTATAGGCACGCCCCAGTTATCGTCCTCACAATAAAACCCAAGTATGGAGTTCAAATATGTTTGAAGCCCTTGAATCAGTGACAATATATATATATATATATATATACTGGCCGATCGAGCTGGTTAAGTTTTGTTCTCTCTTTTCTTTTCCTTTTATTAAGAGAGCTTGAAATTGAGCCTTGAGAGAGAGATTCATATGCTTGTGATAGAGGATTAAATATGTACAAGACATAATATTTTTAAAAATTAAAATGCATGTGAAAAAGCACACAAAGGGTGATTTTTGCTTTAATTTGGGTACGCGTTATTGTCAATGGGGGCTTAAAAGGATGATTAGAATGAGAATTTAAACAAAAGAGGGGAATGATTAAGTTCGGATAAGCCCACAGAAGAGATTTAAAAATTTACCGCACAAGTGATAAGTAAAGGTTTTCTTCTTTATTGATAAATGCTTAATTCAAACACGCATATATATATATATATATAATGATATCATAAATTTCTTTATTCTTCCTTCTTTTTTATCCAACTCATTTATTTTACAAAGTGCTCAGTTTGCATCTATTAATTAATTTGATAAATAACAGCCTAACTTGTTGTTTGACAAAGGTCGCGCTATAAAGGGTCATTAGGATCTTTTCCTTTTTTTTTCTTTTCTCATTAGCTCAAGCTATGATGCTTAATTTCCTATCGGCCACCGCCATCAGATGCATGCCTACATGGCATTCTGCTCCTCCCATTACTCATGATTTTCTCTCCCCTTTTTTCATTCACTCCACTCTCCATTTTTTTTATACTCCTGTCTCGTTCACTATATATAATTATATATTTGAGAACTTCCTTGGCCACGCGCATTAATTCCAACGTGTAGCTGCCTTCTAAGCCCAAGAATCATGCACGCAAACGTTAATGAAGAATATATCATTGTGAGTCGTGCACATTTAATAACATATCTAAAAATACATACTCCCTCCTTTTTATTATATAGATTATTTTAAATTTATTTATTTTTAAAATATAAAACTTTTTATATATATCTAGGAAAAAAAAATCTAATCGTTTCAAACTTTATCTTCAAAGATGAAGTAATTGAAAGAGAGAGCAGGATGAGTAATTAATTAGTGTATGAGTAGTAATAAAATTTCAAACCAATATTAATTGCCTAATATTAGTTTTAATGAATTTTTTTAATATGTGTAATTATATCTTAAACGACCTATATAATAAAAATGAGAAAGTATAAAGGTAAAATATATAATAATAAAAATAAGAGAGAAAAAAGTGTTCAAAAGAGAGGAGAACAAAATATTTTTACAAGTCTACAGACACAATAATCAAACACTACATCCATCTACACCATTAAAAAGTGGGACATGACACGAATTTTAAAGTCATTCTCACTTTTTAATGGTGTAGATGAATGTGGTGTTTAATGAATTATTTCGTTGTAGTGTGTTTATACTTATTCATCTTTAAATGTAACACTGAATATGCACATAGATATATGCATTTATAAAATCATCTTATTTTAGATTAAGGGAACTGATAAATCTACAATAAAAAATGATATTTTCAATAACCCTCTTAAATGAACAGTAAGTAGGCCCCACATCTATATGAGAGAGGTTGTTACGAAAATATTATTTTTTGTTGTGGATTTAACTATTTCTGTGATGCTCCTAAATTCGAGCCCACGCATGTACAGCCCGAACTTGAGACGTCAAAATACACAACTAATACAAAACAGTAAAAAACACAAAAAATACAGAACTCAATAATACATAATTAAGTTTTTCCTATTATTGTTACACTATTATACAACATGGTAAAGATTATAATCTACAAACTAGGATCATCACTTCATTCCCCAGTTAGTTTCAGCTACACTCTCATTACCTGAAGAACAATGGAACAAAAAGAAAGGGTAAACTCAAATAGCCTACTAAAAAAATATTATGACTAAGATAATGACGAATAAATTATCATTAGTCTTCAGCAGTTGAGCTCTTAATAAAATATAATAAACAACAAGGTTTAAATCAATAACTGCAGTTAAGTTCTTAAACAAAGTTCAGATCAATAGCTACAACAGAACAACAACCATTAGGAAAATTATGTCGATCATGATGTTGACTAGCTTCTCTTTTTCATAAAAATCACCATAAACCTTAATCATATAAAATGTCACTGGTCATGATCATATAAATTCATAGTTTCTGATCATAATCATGCAAGTCAACAGTTCATCATTGCAATACGGGCCAAAGATATTCAAATATAACACCAATGATCATGATCATGCCAGTCTACAGCCTTTGGTCATAATCATACCAAACAACAGCTCATCTTTGTACTACGGGTCAAAAATATTCAAATATAACATCAATGGTCATGATCATACCAGTCTACAACCTTTGGTCATAATCATACCAAATAACAATTCTTCTTTGTCCCAGACCAAAGAGAACAATCACCACGTGCCCTAAAAGACACTCAACAATTATATCGCCTTTATCCTATCATGAATCATCCGTGCCCCAAGCCTCAAATATTCATCAATTATCTTTGCATTCAGGCCAAAGATATTCACAACAACTTAATTTTTGATGATTAGTATAAATGACAGTGAGATAAATGATGAATAGAAGAAACGTGATAAACAATAAATATCAGAAGTTTACAATTTTAGTTTGTGCAGATTTAAATAATGCATGTCCAAATTGTCAACATGATGTGGAGTCAAATTCAAGAATGATAGTCAAGATTTATAGTTCAAAAATAATGGTTAAAGTTCAATAGAAATTATCAGAAAAATATGAAGGTTCAGTTGAAATGATATAAAATGAAACACAAATTATTAAGGAACATATAATCATTTTCGAAAATTTTACCAAATAGTACTTACCATAGTAAGTTTAAGAGTATGAAAGAAAATGATATCCCTTACAAATAAAAAGAAAATGATATCATTTTACGAATATGAAAAGAATGATACCTCTTACCTTGATATTGTGAAATAAAATTTATGGCCGAACAAATCATTCCATGTTTGTTTATGTAGCAGTAAAGAATCTGACTTTTGGGTCTTTTAGAGTTTTCAAAATAATGTTACTCTAAAAAAAATACACGGTATAGATTTAAGATTCACTCAATTCGGAGTTAATATGAATAAGTTATGAATTTTCAAAACTAAGACTGAAAATAGTGACGAAAATCATGAAAGGTTATGATTTTTAGCATTTTAAGGTATGAAGATGACTTTATATGACTTTTCTTCCTTCTTAAAAGTTGTAAAGGACAAAAAACTAAAGGGACAGGCTTTGAATTCATTAAATTCTGACAAATAATGACTTTACTATGATTTTTCGAAAGAGTTATTGTACATAAGAAAATTTCACTCGGGAATTCAAATAAGAATGCAAAAGATTTTAAAACTATGAATGATTTGGAATATAAATGTAGTACTCTAACTAATATTTACCAATACATGAGGTAACCTAGCATACATAGAGAGAAACTTACACTAAATTTTTTTTAGAGAGTAGAAGAAAATATATGTAAGAAATTTATGAAAATTTTCTTAAATTAAGACCTCTATTTATAGTCAAAATTCAAGATTTTTTAATTTAATCCAAACCGTTCATTTCATTATCTTTAATCTATACCATTCGTTTAATAAAATAACTAACTTTATATATAAATCAATTAACTTTATATATAAAACCAATAACTTTACATATAAATCAATTAACTTTATATAAAATAACTAACTTTATATATAAATCAATTAACTTTATATGAATCGATTAACTTTATCAATTAACTTTATATATAAAATAATTAATTTTATATAAATCAATTAACTTTATATATAAAATAATTAACTTTATATATAAAACAAATAACTTTATAAATTATTTTAACAATAATTCACCAATTATTCATTATTATAACCAATTGTTATAAATGTAGTGCAGTTGACTTTCTGAATTAGAGACTCATAATACCAACAGAAATACCACTAATAATGAAATACAACAGTTAAATCAACATCATAATAATGATAATAATAACGCAGAAAATAAATAAAAGAAAGAACACGTTACTGTGTAATGACAATTATTGATTCAGTAATGTGAATTACTGTACATATGTTACTGTGACAATTATTAGTTCAATAAAGTCAATATTGTACAATAACTACTTTATCAGTTCAATAATATGAAACACTGTGCAATACCATGTGCTACTGTGCAATACCGTATACTATTGTGCAAGACCGTATATTACTGTGTAATACCGTGTTCTACTATTCCTTTACCATCGGGTAGATTAACAGTTTAGAGTGATAGTACTATTCACCATTTTTATTTAAAAAGGTTAATGTTGTCGTTTTTTATATCCGACAATATTTCGCTGTGGGGTCTACCAATGTTTGGTTATTTTAACCCCGTCATGCGAATCGAATATTTCCCGATAAAATGATTATTTTTCGACAAAATGAATATTCTCCGACAAAATAAAATTTACACAAAATATTTTTAATTTAACCTTTGTTTATTTAACCATTTACCGTTTCAAAAAAAAAATATGAAGAAAAATTTAAATTGTATCTCATAAAAGTCGGGGTTTTACAACTTCCTAGATTAATTATCATAAAATAAATTAACCAACCAGATTTTATGTTATTAAGTCTTGATTATATATATAAATTCTGTACTAATTATTACCACTAAGATGATGACTAGTTTCACTTAAATCTAAAGTTAATACGATTAACTTGTTCTTTTTTTTTCTTTTTTTTTGTTTGAACGTAATAATATTTTCGGATCAATTTAAACGTCAATTGAAACTAAATTAACTTGTAGAGTTTCTCTCTCTCTCTCTCTCTCTCTCTCACACACACACACACACACACACACACATAAAGTAAGAATTGACGTTTTTAGTGTTAAAATTGTCAATTCATTGTAGTACATGCATTGTAAAATTGTACTATGTGTGCAATATAGGGCAAAATATACTTTTGTTTCACCAAATTACACCCTCTTCATAATTCGGCCCATAAAATAATTGGAATTATACATTCATTATATCAACTACTTAATTTCAGGCAATGTCCCCCCTCCCTTCCAATTCAAATTATGGCAGAAATTAGGGCCTTAATATATAATTTTTCGGCAAGGCAAGTAGTTTTATACGTTTGATCGTATTAAAATATGATTTGACTTCAATAAAAATCACTAATTAATACCTTATTTGAATAAACAACATTCACCTTAATTAATTACCTTCATAATCTTAGTGAATTGGCTCAATTGAGAAACAAATATAGCAACAAGTTTTCAACAACACATAAAAAAAGGGGAAAAAACTAGGAAAACAAACAATTCCATTCAAAGGCACTCGTCATGGTCAGAAAATACACCAATAAGAAATTATTTATTTTTCGAAAAAATATTACATGCAAATGATAAGAGGAGTCTACTAGAAAACTTTATGCGTTGACAAAAAAAATAAAAAAGAAATTTAATACATGTTTACCTAAATTTCAGTTCCCCTCCCATTTTATAAGATACCTAAGTATTCCATTTGAGGATATACTAAGCAAGATCACTGTTACCTTGGCGGAGTTGCAATCGGAGTAACGAAATGGAACGTTCTAAAACTTAGCCTTGCTTAAAATGATGTTTGAGGGATTTGAGCTACAATTGGAGTAACGAGATGGCGCGCTTAGTGCTTTATGAGTATGTGAGAAGCCTTAACTTCGTCCAATAAAGTTATTGATGACATTTTATTCCTCTTTTTTTGTTTCTTTGTCTAATTTGTAGATGAGACGACATCTTCTATCTCTTCCAATCACCCTCTATCTGTACTGATTTTTCGATCTACATATGAGCCTTGAATCATTTTTAATTGGAGGAGAGAAAATTACAAGTGTGGGATAAAAGGGAGATGAAAAGGGAAAAATGAATAATGGTAAATATATAAATCATATTTTGATACACATATGATATTAATTAGTTTTTTTTTATGAAATCAAATTATATTTAAATACGGTCAAATCGTATCAAATCAATCGAGTCTTATTAGGTTATCAGTTGGGTCGAGTTTTTCGACCAATTTCTATCGAAATTTGAATGGAAGGGGGGGGGGGGGGGGGGGCATTTTATGAAATTAGATAATTAATTTAACGAATATCTAAGTTCAATTATTTTAGGAATCGAATTAGGAGAATAATGAAAGTTGGTATAATATAAGTGTATTTTACCTTATATTATATTGTTAAATTGTGCTAGATAGTTCTTTCTTGCCTGAAAATTAATATCTCCCTAAAAAAGCGGAAATACTACTACATCAATGCTCGTAAATAAAAGTTGTTCGATAGTGCACTAAAAACTTGGGGGACATTGAATTGAATAAAACGTGTAGCACAAGTATACTAAAGAGATACTCCATGGCAACAAGCTTAAGTTTTATTTGATGGGGATCAGCAAGAGGTAGTAGTGTGGGTGCAAAGTCAACTGTCTTGTCCATTGTGTGATAAAGAAACGTGCTATATACATATTTCGATGCCGACAAGTGGCACCATCCATATTAATTGAGATTAATTTTCATGGAGTATGCAAATTAAAGGCTGTCTGATCCCTTAATTCTTTGGAGCAATCACATTCTTATTTCTTCAATGACCGAATCCAAATCTCAATTAAATAAAGAAATTATGTTGAACTTTATCATAATCTTACTCTTTGAGATGATAAACACAAACTCTGACAACATAAGGCCGAAATAAATAATAATTTACCAGAATTATTTGTGTTAATTTGCATTATATATATATATATATATATATATATGTGTGTGTGTCTGTGTGCGTGTGTATGTGCATGTGAAAATTACTACCACTAGTACTAAACCATTGTCTAAGTGTATGACTATATACAGCTGTCATGTCCATAGAATACCCGTCACCGTGCTTCATTTTGTGAGTTCGTACGGTTGTCACATTATAAATTCAAGTCGACTCAAATGAACACTGAAAATATATTCTACTCCTTTATTTCAGAATATTTTTTTTATTATTTTAAATTAAATATTTATTTATTTTAAATAATTTATTTTTTATAATAATTTAACTATAATATTCTTAATATTAATTGTTATATTTTTATTTTCTATACAAATTTATAGAACATCACTAATTATGTACAGAAAAATTATGTAATTAAATAAAAATTTAAATATAAATAATTTTATCATTTTATCTTTTTTTTAATATAAAAAAAAAAATCAACTAAAATTTTTATCGTACGGCGAAAGGAATACTTTTTATCATTTATAGTTGTCTATCACAAACTTAAAACATATATATTCTACTTTCATTAAATTTGCCACCGCTAAAAATCTACCTGAGGCAGACGTACGTTCTTGGCTTAGGAAAAAAATATTGAAGTCTGGTAAAAAATTGTCTTCTGATTAATGTAGTCATGTGGACGACAAAATCAAATAAAAGAACAAAGGATATATAGGATATACTTGGGCAGGTCTTGGAATATTATTTTCGATATAAAAATAAGGTCAATGGTGATATAAAATTGTCACTGAATATGGCACTTTTTCTTGCACCCACACATGTGCAATTAAAAAAAATTGAGATTATTATCCTATATATGATACACTATAAGACTTTCTTTTTTTTTTTACGGAATTTATTTTTGAGAGAATAAATCTTTTAGGAAATAATTTTTTTTTGACGGAAAGTGAAATTTCGTCGTAAAAAGTGTTACATTGACAAGAAAAATAGGTCTATTATGAAAGAAAATAAGTTTATTTCTGACGAATTTATTTTCGACACGATTATTTACGACCGAATTTTAAACAAAAAAATTTATCAAAAAAAATTTATTTATGATAGAATAAACATATTTTCGACAAAAAATATCCTAAAAAATAAGCTCTCTTTTTTTGTAATGATAATGGTTAACTTTTCATTACTTATTTGTCTTCTCTTTAATGTGCACGAGTGGGATTTAGTGGCTTAAAGCAGTGGCTTCTTAAAAGTAAAATCTTAAATATCTCAATCTCTGTCTTGTCCTAGTGGAGATTTGGCGTCTTTCCATCATCTTCCTTTTTAATTTTTATTATTATCATATATTATATTTATCGTAATAATTTGTTAGTAATAATCTAAATATGTCAATGTAAGATATTACGATCATGTGATTAAAATTAGAATCATTAGATGTATTTTTATTGTTAAATATTAATAAAAATTCTCATATTCATCAATGGTAAAAAAAATATCTGATTGCTCTAAAATTTTATGTAATGATACAAATCAATAAAATAAATCAAGTGGCAATGGTTGATTTCATTTAATAAATTCTAAAGTTATAAATAATTGTACAATTGAAAGAAATCATAGAGAACTACTTATGAAGAGGAGTGATAAATTGAATGCAAGTTTTCATTAGTTTTCTCTCTAGTTTTTCTCCGGACTTTTTTCTCAACACCCCCCAAGTATAGAATGAATTTAATATATTACTAAAATTAAATTATATAATATTATAATTTCTCAAACAAAGAAAAGAAAAGAAAGAGGTTGGAGCTAGGGTATTAATTAGACTTGACAAAATTGACTCAATCCCGCTAGTCAACTCAGTCTGCCTGCTAAAACTTAAGCTTTGAGTTTATATTTTTCAATCCAAAAAAAGCGAGGCCTTTTGGCTTCGCCTAAATTTGGCCAAGCCCGTTGTGACCAGCCCCGCAGGTGGCCCACCTTGTTTATGAAATTCATTTCATTTCGTATGTTCAAGATTTATCCTTTAATACTAACGATTATTTTATATTATTCTACAAGTGGTTCACCCACTCATTTTTTTCCTAATAACATGAGTAACCTATTTATTAAAGAAACAATAAAAAAAATACTTACCAACCCACACTTTAAGTTTTTTTAGCTTAATGAAATAGTTTTAATTTATAAATTTGTTAAAATTATAATATTTTGAACGATATAATTATTGTTACTTGTAGGATTATTTTATTTTATATATTGTGTTGGTTTATTTCTAAAATTTATAATACTTAATATAAATTTTTGAAAAATGAATTAAATAAATTGAATGAATGAAAAAGTTAACTAAAAAAAGAAACAAAAAATATGAAAAAGCACGCAAACCACCCGACCTATCATTTTTTAGATTGCGAATCTCTTATTTTAAGCTTACAAAAATTTAAACCGTTTAAACTCAACCCAAGTTTAATTCGATCAGTTTGAAGTTGACCCGTACATTTGTTAAGTCTAGTCTCCATCATAAGGAAGGCGTTAAAAGGAGATAAGACTACACCATCTTCTGTGGACATTAATCACATATTTATTTATTTATTTATATATAAATTGAAAACTTCAAATAAAAACCGGAAACATGAGCATATTTGCACAGTTGTGTCCGGTTGTTGTTAACTAAAATTAATAATATCGTTTTCCCAATGTAAACAAAAAAAAAAGGAATAGAGAATGAAGAGCTGCATGCAATGTTATCATCCAGATTTCGTTGGAAAATTCACGAGGTTAAGTTTAGTACTGGTGATTTAAGCTTTATACAAGTATATGGCTTTTGGGATACTTAGCGTCTTCTTATTTGACTAAATAATGGTGCAGAAGATCTCACCAACATCCACTGAACATATTTTGTACTTAATTATTTCAAAACTTTTTGTTGAAAAGATGGGGATAAGATTAGATTATTCATATCTACAACTCATGATTAATGATGATCAGTTGGGAAAGGTTAATTATCTTTTAATTATTTTAACATATAACCTCAACCTTTTTAGGTCAGTTAGGAGTAATTGCCTACAATTTCCAAATTTGTAATTAAGTGATAATAATAATAATAATAATAACCATAATTAATTGGAAAAAAATTAATTAACCTCATATGTCCCATGCATGTATATTTTTCAGCACTACTTTACGTTTTCTGCACAATGATGCATTAAACATTTGTTTGGGAGTATTCTTTAAATTTTTTATTTTTTTCCTTTAGTAATTATTAGGTAAAAATTATGTCTTAAAAAAAAGGCATTCTTAAATTTTATATCGAAATTTAAAGAATATGCAGGTTGTGTCATGTTTCCTATTCTAATATACAGGATAAAGTGTAAATCTTCATTTCTCATATATATATATATATATATATATATATAGGTGAATGATGATGGTGTTTAGGGAAAGTGGGGCGAGTATGAGTGCATGCATGATGAGCAGTAACACCATTTGACATTTTAGAGAATGATGGATGAAGAGATCAAATTAGATCGAAATTCGACTCTGACATCTTTATATATATATATATATTGATATTAAATTATTATTTTTTAATTTTATTATACATAATAATTTATATAATAATTTTTTATAAAATAATAAATTTTATATTTTAATTATTTTATAAAATTTATTATTTTATAAAAAATTATTATTTAAATTATTACGTATAATAAATTTCATCTCGTATGAAATTAAAACCTCATTATTATTTATACGTACGTACATGAAAATGATACAGTAGATGCGTTGTAACTAGATTCTTAATGTGGCTGACGACTTGTTTGCATGCTCAGGCCCTCATCATTATTCACTGTGACAAATCTACGTCAATTTTGACCTACGAGTCCTCTAAATGTTTTAACTTTTATATTCCTTTCATTCCAAAAATAAAATAATTTATTGAATTAATATTGTTCTTGCCCATTATTTTTAAAGATAAATAAAAACAAATATTCAGCTTTAATTTTAATTATCATAAGTTCATAAGTCATTTTAATATATATATATATATATATATACAATTGCTGCATATTTTTGTTCAGCAGCATAAAAGAGAGAGAAACGTTTGTTTGACATGTTAAGATGTATTGATTTGACTTTTATGTGGCTGACAAAAAATAAGTTGCCCACAACACAAGATAATACTCATATATGAAGATTTGCGAAGCAAATCATTAAATTCGGCACGGAATTGTAGCACAAATTCTCTATAAACACAGTTTATAGTGGAAATTGGGCACACCCATATGTGCACCCAACATAAGATGGTGGCTACTGCCTTTTTGTTCTGTGAAACTACCAACTATTAATTTAACCAATAAATTGACAAGTTGTGGAGCACCAAAACCAGGTATAATATTCAACGCCAAATCTAAAGTCGTGTCTCAAATACACTCATTATCTCAGTAGATCTCACAAGTTATCATTTAAATTTACGAATCACTCAATTCACTTTTTAAAATTAAAAGTTTTAGTATAAATAAATATCATTAATTAAAAAGTGAACTTTTTTGACTCAATTCATTTAAACACAACCCATAACAAGTCAACACGATGGTGACTCAATTTGTTAATTAATATTTAGTATTATTTTTATTTAAATTTCCCCTATTAATATTTATGTTGAATTTGCATTGCTAGAGGAGCCTGAAAGGTATAAATCAAGAGAATCAAAGAACCAATTCTTCAACAGGTCAGCCAAATGAAGAGCTAAGAAAGTGTTTAAATAGGTGTTGGATTTTTATTTCAAAGGAAAGACTTCGAATGGTCAATATGAAAAACTATACGATCAATAATAAAATATAATATTGGTAGACGGGAGAGATGATAATATTTTATTTTATAAATAATTTTACGAATTTTTCATTGTTATCACTCAACCCATTAACATGACCCATTAAATTAAAAACTAATTTTTTTAATTCAGTCCAAAAAAGTCTTGACCAATAACAGCTTGGTTTACGGGGTGACCCAACTCACCTGTTTGCCAAGTCTCATTATTATTGTATATTTACTGTTCAAAATAAATATTAATATTGAATAATCAATAAATTAATAAATTGTGCAATATTTGAGACAAAAAAATTTAATAACCAGTATAAGTATTTACTGTTCAAGATAAATGCCCAAAAGCAAAGGTAACAAAAACATCATTACTACAAGCAGTACATTCAACACGATCTTTCCTAATTTCAAGTAGCTAATTGCCTAGCTTGATAGTGGAAAAACCACGGGATTAGATACCTAAATCATCTTCGTATCTAGTTCTCTCAACATCAACAGTCTTTTTCAACAACTTGGGACTAATCCATACTGGTAGTTGGTTACATCAATCTTTAATTATCATGCAGTATGTAAGTTACATTCCTCAAAACAAGGTCAAAAATCTATCTTTAAAATGCACTAAGTGCGACTTATTTTATGAATCACGACATTCCTCAAATCCAGGTCAACCATGAAAATGAAAGATAAAAGAGATCGGAGATGTTTAATTTCCCATATAAATTTACATACACAATATTTAAATATAAAATTAAATACTATATCTATCTTAATTATTAAAAAATAAGATATAGTATGAATTTTAATGTCATGCTCTATTTTTTAATGATTAAAATAAATATAGTGTTTGAATATTGTGTATTTATTCTTACCACTAACTAACTAGTTCAATTAAATTTCAATAAGTTAAATACTCATTCCATTCCACAGAAGAGCTTCATATAACTTTGATATTAATTAATTTACGAATCTTAAAATTTAAATTATGATGTAATTTTATCTTAAAATGTTCAATTTGCTCATACTTTGCAAGTAGTTTCTAATATTAATTTATTAACTGTTGCATTAAACAAAATTAAATAAATTCACATCAGCTTTAAATTTTCAGATTTTATAAAATTGAACAGGAAAAATATCAAATAGAATTTTCTGTTGAACGGAGAAGAAGTTTGTTTCATCTTGCTTCTCATATTTTTCATTACTCTCAACTGGCCGCTATGTGCTGCTTCGCAGCTCTAGCAGATGCTACTAGCACTAGAACCACGCCGTTGTAGCACTAGAACCACGCCACTGTAGCTTCTTAAGAAGAGACGTGTAGTATCATGCAAATCTGAATCTTCTTAAACCTTAAATGCTTCAAAATTTTAAAATAAAATCAAATTAGAAGGAGATGGAACGTTTAGGGGGCCGCCTGCAGTGTGACAATGACTTTGGACTGTCCTCGCCACAACAGGGCATTAGCTACACTACCTGACAAGAAAAACTCGAAGCAATGTTCTAAAAATACTAGGCAGACCTAAGCGACCGCAGAGTTTCAAGGGCTTGGGCCTTGTAGGCTACGTCTAGGCTGTACTAATTTTATTTTATTTTAATTTTATTAATAAAAGTATATAAGTAAAATTTGAACCATATCAAAACTATTAGTTGAAAAGAAATTTTAAAACATGTATCTGTAATATGACATAATTTAAATTATATAATACACTTACAATAAGAGACATGATAGGTCTATTCCGCCACATGATCATCTTTCTTTTTATTAAATTAAATTTTGGCTTTAAGTCATAAACTGTAAAATTAAAAACGAAAGACCAATAAAAAAAACTTCTCTCTTCTCTCCCTTTTTTTTAATTTCTTTTGTTTGTAACTGCCATGCGTCCCAAGTGCTTTCCAAGGTTGGGCAGGCGCCTAACCCCTTTTTTACAACACTGACTCAAAATAATGGCAAGAACTCAAAGTTAATTACCTTGCCGAATCCAAAAACTGTCCTATTAAAACAAATTATGTTACAAAAATGCCCAAACTATGTTAATATTATTAAGAACCTTGGGCACTGATGTTCTGGTACGGGGCTTGTGGAGTGCTGACGTTTTGATAGTTTTGGTAAGGAGCCTGCTGAGGAGTACTGCTTTGGTACGGGGTTTCTGAGGCATTGGGGGTGAGGAATATTATGCTTACCACCGGCATTGAAATCAGGGTAGTAGTCGTGTTGAGGTGCTTGAGGATTGCGGTGTTGGCCAGGAGCATTGAAATCCTGGGAGGAACCATGAAGAGGATTGTTATATTATTCACATAAACTATGAAACGTAGATGTGATTATGCTATGTTTGGCAACAAAATTCTAAGGACTGGAATTGGAATTGACAAAAAGTACATCAGCAATTACATAGAATTGAAATTTAGTTAAATTTGGTGCTTAATTCCAAATGCAAGGTTTGGAATCATGTTGCCAAACATAGCATTAATGTTACATCAGCATGTTGACTTACAACAAAGGTTCTAAAATGTAAACTAAACTGTTTTTCTCCTACATCTATTAGGATCAAGACCCCTAATTTAGATAAGTTTCTGTGGCTACTTAAATCACTGTGTACCTATAAGTGACTCTACATAAGGACTCAACTAACACAGTCTGCTCCAAGTAAGAATCTCAGAAATTTGGCAAACTTTGACCAAAATGTAATAGATGCTCTACTAAGTACACTTTTGATCAAAGAAGCTTCCTAATTTCAGACCCAACACCTTCGTTTTAGATCTCCAAAGTTCTGATACTTGTTCATCAATAAGCATGTAGTCACTAAATTTAGAGCTTAAACTCTGTGCTGCCCAGAGTAGTAGTCTCCCAATAACATCCGCAACAATCCCACATAATTTCTATAATTCGATTTGGATGCAAGAATGTAGTAAAAACTCACATAGCTTGAGTTGCTCCGTCCCATGCCCATAACAGAACCTCTGGGATTCTTTGGCATCTTCACCTCCATAAAGCTGTTGACATTTGAGTAACTGGAACACAAATAAGATATAATACATTCAATCTCTGGAATCAAAACATGAAACCAGAAAGAACGACAAAAATAACATAAAATGGATATATATGCATATATAAGCAATAAATACCTAGTAGCGTTTTGATGAACTGGATAACTTGGAGGGTCGTACTCAAGTCCACGATCCTTCAGAATATAGCATCAACAATCATTCAGTAACAGGAAGTGCCAGGCAATTCGAAGGAATCATCTCAAACACGAGAAAAAGAGTAAAGCAATAAACTTAATAAAACTCATAAAGACAAATACATAAATAAATAAAAGAAAAAAAATAATAATGAATTCCAATCTTCCTCTTTACTATTTGGTACAAAATATCCCACACAAGAAGACGCCTTGGTGAAAGACAGCAATAATACTAAACCAAAAAGACTTGGCACTGTAGAAACAAAGTGGCAGTCACGTGATAGGGATCATGGGTGGTTTTCCATATCTATTGTATACTCTGTGTACCAGGATGGCATCCCCTTTTGATGCCTTTTAATACATGATTACTTATCAAAAACAACTGACAGATTTTTGTTAAATAAACAAGAATTCGTCCATCCCAAGTAATTGATCTTATTTCCATTTTGGGAGTCCCAATTTAATTGACCTCATTCGACTATAAATGCACCTTTATATATGATTTTGTTTATAGGTACCTTCATACATAAAAATTTTAAAACCAGAGTTTGAATCTTTGTAAACCTCACTATAGTTATCATTATCTTATGATACGCAATACCCATCTTAAGATCCAATACATGAGTAATTTAAAATCATATTGTCAGCTTATCTTAAACTTAGCCATTTCTTACAATACGATGCACTGTATCTTATGAAACGAGACATTAAAGCGTCTTTTCCATAGAAGAGGTCCACTCTTACCTTCAATAAGCCATAAAATGCCATCTAAAATTTCTTGTCTTCTTTAAAAACTTTGTCAAAACATTCTTTTTAATGTCTCTCTCACATGGAGACATAAACACATAGTTTTGAAGTTGATTTTTTCACTCCACTTCGTGGCCTTGTGTTATCTAAATTTTTGCTGATGTATGGGAAATTATTCGCCAAAGAAATAGGGGGTCTATATAGAGCTTATGAAAGCATAAGAGGTCTCAGTGAAAAATGCCCATGAAACAAATTATCTTTGTCCCACTTTTACTACCATAAATTGGATTTCAGATATATTGTCCAAGTCATTATATTATCAATAGCAATTCCATAAAGGTCTTTATATGATCAATACTGAATTTGAATAACAAAATAGTCAACGGAAGAAAAGTTCACAAGTTTCTAAACCCAAACAAAACTACAGTGAACCAGTTGAAGAAGTATTATCTAGTACAAAATTGAAGGATTTATAAAAGATCTGAACTAATGTTGGCAAAAAATAAGAACCATGTAATCATAGAGCTTAACTAGTTCAACATAAACCTTTAACAGTACGCAAAAGGTTTGTAGATAACGATTTCAATATGAAGTACCTTGAAAAGATCATAACCATCAGAGCTACCCACTACTATGGTGCCAGAAGGAGGTGGTCCCCCGCGTTGTGTTTTCTTGGATGACCAAATCTTGGGTGTGTCCCAATTGGAGTAGGTTCACCTACAGCTTTTGCATCTCGCAGACATCTCGCTCCAAGTCTAGATGCAACATCTGCCGATGCATCTTTAGCAGTACCAAAATTTCCGGATATCTGAACCATCAGAATTAAGAATCAGATCCTGAATCATAAAAAACTTTGGAAAGTTCTGTTTTATTTTTTCTTTTCTTTTTTTATAAATACCTCCACGGAGTATATGTTCTCTCTCCATTTTCTAGGATTATAGATATATTTAAAAAGTGTTATTTAAACCTTTATGATGGAGAATAGTAACTACTATCTACTCTCTCTTTCTCTCTCTTGAGGGGGTAAAGGGGAAGGGAGGTTAGGGGCTGGGAGATGAGAGCCCAAGGAAAGGTTTCAAGAATAAAATAATTCAAAAAAACGGCCAGAAATTTATAATTGATAAATAATGAAAAGGCAACAGGATATACAAATCCAGTGTACTGTAAGGTCACAACAGAACCATCATTCTCTGCAAAATATGCATGCTTTAAGAAAATTAGGATTGTATCATTCTTTTCAAAATAGGATTTTCTTATATCATCGACCACCGAAGAGCATTCACAATTGGAATGTATAGCATGATATAAGCCAAACATCATGAAGTACAACCATTCATCTTAACGCAATTAGACACATACTAACTTCAAAAAATTGGCTTAGGCAACCTCAGTTTAAAGAGTTTTCTTCAATTTAACACAAAAGTGGCAAAGGGCACTTCAGCCAAGCCAATAGGTGTTTCATCCATGGTTTCAAAAACTAGGATTTTGAACTGCTAATGGATAATATTTGGCTAAAGTATAATGGGAGGGACTTAAAATAGCATAAGAAAAATAGGCCCTTAGTAGTCGGTGTGTGATACACATCTATGTACAAATTATAACTGTAAGACCTAAAATGAGAAGGTAAGCATGCTAGAAAATTGAAAACAGGACTTGCGAAAAAACATATATGGATCCGGAATAGAAATCAAGGAAAAACAGTATATTATTTATTTCATGGTTGCACCTGCCTCACTTCGCAATCTCTGAATGCCACCTCCTTTCTTTCCTAGAAGACATCCCACCATATTATTTGGAACAAGAAGCCGTGCAGGAACCACATTATCATTACCATCTTCATTGCCAGATCCAGCAAAAATGTCTTCCTCAATTATCCTGTCTAGAACTTTCAAAAGAGCAACTTGGGCTGCACAATGAGGCTCCATGAAATCATCTTCTTTATCAGTGGTGCGATCCTCATCATTATTTCCTGTGGGATTTTTGGGGAGGGGCTACAAATTATTATAACACTCTCGTCTGAACCAGGAACAGAGTCAGCAACTGTGGGTCTCTTCTCTCAGGGCTTTGACTACGCGACCTCCTTTTTCCAATGACACTACTAGTCTTTCTGGTATGACAGAGAGTATTCGATAAACAGTGTCTGAAGAATGAGGATCTGCTAAAGGTCGTTCGTCACTTGAATTATTCCTCCTCTTTTCTGTATCCTCCTTCTTTCACAAAATATTCAAGAGGAATCAAAACTGGTTGTAGCATGAGATACATATATAGAAAATGGCATTGCTAAGGAGACAAATGTTAATGCTTAAGCTAAATTTAAACATTACCTCGCAAAAAATCATCTATTTCTCAAGGAAAAAGATTAAATTACAGGTAAACTTCAATTGAGCAGTAACTAGTTTTACATTTAACTAAAACAATTCTTAGGTTTGTATTTATCTGAGAAAATAAACAGGCTAATAATTCATACGTACCTGAAAATAACCGAAACTGGAATTCAGTCGAATAGAGAGGATGAGGAGTTAAAACCAACGGACGCTCGGCGGAACTCTCCATTTGGAAGGAGAGCGAGGGAAGACGGAAAGAGTAGGGCGCGATTTCGCTCGGGTTTCGTACTTCATATCTTATATGATTGGGCTGGCAATTTTCCATATTAGTGGGCCAACATTGTGCCAGTATTGGGCTGCAGATCAAACAGCACGTCATTGGAAACCCATTAATACATTGAAGGATAGGAATAATGCATACATTCTAATAATTTATTAACTACTAAGTTTGTGATTTGATTTGATGAACGACTCGGGTTAAGTCTCGAGTTTGAATTTTCAATTATGACTCAATTCTACCAATAATTAGCTAATTAGTATTAATATACAACACAGTTTAATTTCATATTTCATTTTATATTACAATTAGTAAAAATAGGATTATTTTTGTAGAAATAAATAAATAAATATTTTTTTTTGGAATAGATGGACTAAACTAAATTGAACAACAACAAAAGGAGAAAATATTAGATAAAAAAAATACATAATGGTATAATAATATAAACAGATCAAGACTAAAAAGGACAACTACAAAATTAACACAATTTCTTAATTATAAAAATAATAACTAATTAAAGAAATCAGAAGAGCAAGTTAGTGAAGAAAAAGTAATTAAGCAAAAGTGTAAATTGGATAACAAAAGGATTGTTAGAATGTTATAAATGACAATTTTTTTAGAAGAAATTATAGTTTAACTACTTGGAGGTTAATATGCTAGCTAGCTTTTAATGTGATATGATGCAGTTTTTATATAAAACAAGAAAATTAATGACTTATTTTAATAAACATTAAGAAGAGATTAATTTATATGTACTTAATTATTATTTTAAAATATGTTCCTTCCATTTTAAAATGCAAGGTATTTTTTTTATGCACTTAATTATTCTCTTTGTTCTAAAAAAATAGTCATTTTTCTAAAAATTTCTTTTGTACATAAAAAGAGGTTTCTGTTTTTCATAGTCAAATCATTACATATTGTACTCAATTTTTCATTATAATTCCATTATTGCGTGTTGCTTCTATTAAATTAACAATTTATTTTAAACAAAAAATACATTATAGATATTTATAAATGAACTTTTTTTTTTTTTGTAAAAGGAGAAAATATTATTTAGAACTATTTTCTTTGTTACAAAGTCAATACCGTCTTTTGTTTTTCAATCAATTTATTGTGTTTTTAAAGCTCAAAATTAATGTAAATTGTTTAATGTTGGAAATAATAAGTACTTAAAGAAGACTAAATTATAGGATAAAAAAGATAAAATATAATAATATGGAATATAATTAATCTTCACTTTAAACCAATTATATGTTCTGATTGAAACCCTAGAAATATATTTTGTCATCTAATTCGGACTCATTTCAAACTAAATTAACATCATGATAATTTAAGTTTATATAAATAAATCATCATCAATTATGACATTCAATTTTAAATATCAAAACTATGATGTTTAGATATTAATGAAACTATATATTACATCATTTGTTTTGAATGAGAGTTCCTAATTAATTTACTTTTTTCTATTCAAAAGATAGTACTTCTTCCATTTTGAATTATAAGATTATTATGAATTTTGTAAAAGTTAATTTAAAATATTCTTAAATTTAAAATTAACATGATTAATTTAAATTTTAAAAATAATAAATCTTACCACTAGCAATAAGCTTTAAGTAGTTTGTGATATTCATAATTGTATTAACATAAATTAAAAGATTTAATGTCAATTTTGAATTTAGAAATATTTAAAATTAATTTTTTAAAAGTCAATAATAATCTTATAAATTAGAACGGATGGAGTATTAATTTTTTTTAAAATAGCTACATAAAATGTAAGTAATTTTATTTTTTAAGAAAAGTGTTTAAACTAAAATTTATATGCATGAAAAAATCATTAAAAAATAGGTAAGCATTGAACAATATATAAAATTTGTCAAAAGGAATAATATCTACAAACTTATAATTTTTTAATACGTAATTAATAGTTCCATCTAATAACAACATAGATTTAGTCAACTAATATTATGTTAATCTTAAATATTTAAATATGAAATTATAGATTTATATATTTTATTTCATTTATATTATAATAATTTTAGTTCCTTTTTAAATTATTTTATTTCAAGTATTATCTATAATAACTAACATAAGAAACTACAACATGTAACATATGTAGTATCTAAAATGTTAATTAGTCAAACAAATTTAAACTAAATAATTTTGTATTAGTTTTGAATTTTAATATTTCACATTTAAAAAATACAAAGCAGTCACTATATAAATAAACAAATCAATTACTATATATAAAAAGCCAAAAAAAAATTAAACTAACCAACTGAGTTAACTCGATTTAATTTCAAAATTTGTCGAGTTAACTCGGTTGGTTAGTAATTGGTCTGATCAAGCGTTATCGGCTCTTCCTCTCTTCTATGAACTCTTCATCTTCGTTTTCCTTCAACGCATGTTTCATAGTCTCATTTATTATCTTGAATTTATGTAGTTGGTGCTTAGAATTCTAGGTGCATGAAATTAATTCAGTCAAAAAAAAAATCCCCCAAATATGTATATATACAGAATGAACTCATTTTATCTTTCATCTTCACTCCATATTATTTCTGCAATTCAATTCCTTATTACTTTTCAAAATCGAGTCGTCTTCATAGTTCATGTTCAATTCAAGTTACAATAGAACATGACTATTATCAACTGTATTTTTCGACATCTTCAATAACACTAAATAACATATTCAATCAACTACGCGCGGGGGGGGGGGGGGGGGGGGGGGAGAATTGAACATCTACTTCACCTATCTTGCTTTCATTTTGTCGTTGAAAACGTAAATTCCCTTTTGGTTTTGATAGAAAGCGTAGATCCACTTTTGTTCTTAGTTGATTTACTCTATTAATTTACTAACTCCCCTTATTCTTTTAGTAAGCGGGTTGATTTCATCCTATAATGAGAGTCACTGAGTAAAGAGCAAACACTAAAAGGGCCAACAATTCACTAATGAATAAACAAGACCACAGAAAGAAGTCATTGAATGAAGGCCCAACCAGACCAAATTCACAGCAAATCCACATGCATTTTGGTGAGAGTACCGCAGTTCATCCAAAGATTCAACTAATGCTTCATTTTTGTTATTTTCATTTATAAATTTATGATATGCGTGCGTTAATTTATATGATTTTAAAGCAAATTGAATGACATTTTTATCCCTCCAAGTTGCCAAGTAATTACATGAATGTGTACTTCGAATTCTTTTTTTACATGAATATTGAATAAATTATTAAATCTATTATTTAAATTAACCCGTGCATTACACGGATTATCAATTAGTAAGAATAAAAAGTCAAATGACTAAGATAATTCCTAATACTACGTGCTAATCCATTTTTCCAATATTAAGACTAAAATATAAAATGCAATTTTAAAAATTACATTAATTACTGTTTCATCCTACATTACATAAATTCGTGACTATTAATTTTTAAAATATATATAATTATTTTAAAAATTAAAATTATTTATAATTATTAAAATTAAATTAATAAATATAAAAAATCTCATGCGTGTGACGATTAAACGTATGTTATGAGTAGGTTTGTTCTTTTCTTTCACAGGAAAACTTGGTCAAATTCATAATTTTAATTGGTTTATAAGAAGTAATTTCAATTTTTTTTTACATCTGTGTGCACATTCAATTTCACACTTAAAAGACGACACATACGAAAGTAAAAATCTATAGCTATATCTATTTATTTATCTATATTATAAAGTAGAAGAAAAAAAATAAAAATAACCACTTTTAGTGTTAAAATTTTTGTGAATTTTTTTTGAATTTTTATTTTTATCATTTTCATCTCTATTAATTCTCTTAAAAGATAGTTATTTTTATTTCTGTTTTTTTCTCTTCCATTTTTTTTATCACATTATATTAAATCACACACTTAGTATATATACGTGTGCAGTTAGTTAGTAGTAATATATAAAAAGAATTGATATTTTCACAAGATTTTTTGATAATTCCACAAGATCAAGTGAGTCTCACTTGTGGAACTATCAAAATATCTTGTAGAAATAAGATCCACTTGTAGTATTATTAAAATAGCTTATGAAAATATCAATTCTCATAAAGAATTGTTATTTTCACAAGTTATTTTGATAGTTCTATAAAATTAAATGAGACCTACTTATAATACTATCAAAATAACTTGTAAAAATATCAACTCCATGTATAAAAAAGTGAAATTGAAGAAAGTATCATAGATAATAGGGAGAGAAATATGTTTACTATTATTTTATTTTAAATGTGTCTTTAAATATAAAATTAAATATATACATAAATATACTCAATTGAACAAATTCCAAAGTCATTTGCATGTAGACAGTAAGGCGATCACAACTCACAAGTACCAGTACTTCAATAATCACAAAGTTTTTTTTTTTCTTTTTATGAATAAAGGTTATGAATTTCCTCCGCTACTTACTTATAAACCAATTAAAATTATGAATTTAACCGAGTTTCTGTGAAAGAAAAGAACAAGGACTAGCTGTTCATATATTTTCCATCACTCTGTTTATATATGTATAAATTATAATCACAATTGTACATTTATATATCTTGAAGAGCAAAAGGTTAATAACCAAGAATTTGAAAACAAAAGAACTGATCAAAGCGGTCAAGACTGGTGGCTTGATTCATTATCGTAATCGTCAAGCCTCAGCTCCATCTTACATACTCCTCCTGCATGTCCACCATCACATAGATCACTTTTCTTCTTATTAACGCTGCGAGCGCGTGACACCGGCTCAAAGCCCAGAGTCAGCTCCAGCTCAATCTCACCATCCTCGGGCTCCTCTCCCTCAGTAGATTGCTTTGGAGCATACTCCTGCTCGGCGCCTATAAAAAGAACAGGAGTTTCAGATTCAGCCGTATCCACAGAAGCCAAGCTCTGATTCGGCGCCGCCTGAGACTGGTGACTCAACGACGACTCATGACTCGGCGGCCGATTGACTCGTCATAACCCGACTCATCCCCCGATCTAGCCCAAACCGGACTAGAGTTAGGCTTGGAGGCTGATCTCTTAAACTGACACCGATTCCTGACCCGGTGAAGCTGGCTCACCCCAGCAGAATTCTTATCCTTTGAGACATGACGAATATCGTAAGCCTTGAGCAGCGGATCATTATTAGTCTCGACAGCGTCAGTAGCAATCTGGGTAATCGGGTTTCCTTTCAAAACCGCCTCCACAGCATTCTGGCAAAGCTGCCAATTCCCGGACCACAGTAACCCGACAGATCCGTAAATCGGGTTCACAATCCGACCACAAGCTTCGTATAATAGTGACCTAAAAATAGCTGTATTAACCAAAGAAAAGAAAATCGGTAAGTAACATAATTGTAATTAATGAAATAAAGCGTGACAATGAAAAATGGTGAAGTAATGATGTAGTAGTACTGACCAGGACGGAGGTTTTGGGCACTGGCATTGATGAGGTTGATAAGGCCGGCGCGGCCGTAAAACTTAGCGAGGAAAAGGGTGGCACTAGCTTGGGAGTCGGGGGTGTTGATCCACTGAAGGGAAGGTCTGATGCTACAATTATCACTGCACCCCTTTCGGAGTACTCTGCATCCATTACAGCTCATTCGCATTGTCTCTAATCTTCTTCTTCTTAATTACTATATATGTGGACAGATAGATGATTGATTGTAGCTCGATGATAAGTGTGGGCTTGCTTTGAAGGTTCATAGAGGTTTAGGAAGGGTGATTGCTTTTTAGGGAGGCAGTATATGGCTTTTGTATGTGTGTATATATTTATATATATATAATATATGCTCGAGGATATATTAATATAGAGACATGAAGTAGGGCGTGTGGGTTTTGGTGGTACTAGAGGCCGCAGCTGTTTCCAAAAGAGCGGTAGGGTGTGCCTGAAAACCGGGTTTCCACATTCATGGATTTGGGAGCTGCACCAACTATGTAGTATAGATTTTTGTTTTAGTAAACATTAAACCCCACTCCCTCTCACTATGCGTCAACTTACTCCCCAATAGTTAGCTTCAGAGCGCGCGCTCTATTGGTAGGTAGTAAGTAAAGCAAATTTTTATGTTCTAATGCTACGCAAGGATAATAGAAATGACTTATTTTTATAAAATAAACAAATTATTTAATTATTTAATATTATTTTTGTTCATTAAAAATATATATAAAATAATTTATTTTAATTAAAAATAAAATAAATCATTCTACTAATCATTTTAATTTTTTCTCAATTTTATTCTTTTATCAATTATATTCTTTCGAGTGACATAAGCGCCTAGCCATTCACATACAACAAGAAGGTCATCTTTTAGCAGCCCGCATACCGGCAAAAAAGACCTCATCATCCATATAAAATCACTCCCCTTGCTATTCTACTTTTGTACAGATGAAGGGTGCTGTAGTAATTTTGGTCCGAAAAGGTGCTAACCAAAATGGGACAGGTGGAGAAGAATAGAGGCGCTTGGGATACTGGTGCCATGCAAAAGGAAAACAAAAGGCGGGGCACGTGATATCACGTGATAGTGTCAGAGTGCGGTCGAATTGACACATATCGTGGAAAATGTGGCCCACTTACCTTGCTCCTTGTTTTCGGGAAGTCGTGCTCTCCTGTTTTCTGAGTCAGCAGTTCAAAAATGTCCCATTCCCCTGTCCGCATAGACTTTTTGCAAACTGGGACATATACAACTACTCATATAATCATATTACTACAAAGTCTATAATTCCCACCGCCCAAAATTGATAATCATAATATTTAATTTAACGGCTCTTAATCAAGATTTTATTCTTAAGAGATTAATTCTGCAATGAATTTAGATTTTCGGTCAATTCTCACGGATATTATATAAATTATTTCACATCCGAATAAGGTTAGTGACTATTTAATTTTCCTTACGGTTGGTAGAAATTCATTAATATTGCTATTATAAATAAGTTTTTTTATGATTATATATTTGTAATAGTATATCTCAAAATGAAAGTTTATTTTAATAGAACATTTAAGTATGTAGAGCGAACTAAATATTTTCTTGTGAAACAAGCTAGTATATTTTTATTTTGAAAATAATTGTCTTTCCTAAATTTATCAATTCCATTATCTTTAAACAAAAAAATTAGAAAGTATAATGGAAAAAATTTATTATAACAAACAGGTAGTTAATCTTATATATATATATATATATATATATATATATATATTTAGTATTATTATTATTATTATTCCAATTAAATTAAGTTAAGTTGATACTTGTTCTTAAAATGTTCACGCTCCAATTGTACTCAAAAACAAAAAGAAGAACAATTTATGTTGTGATTATATATATATATATATATATATATATATATATATATATATATATATATATATATATATTAAAAATTAAACGATATCAGGCTACGTTTATTTACAATGATTATAATTTCAAAGTATGAATTATAATTTTAAGATTATATTTATTTGTAAGGATTATACTTAAGATAAAATTATTAATCTTAAAAATGTATTGTTTGTTTTAAAGTTAAAATTAGAACTATTAATTCAGAGATTATAAAATGACTTAATAATTTTGAAATTATAATTCCTGATTGAACATGATATTAATTAAATAGTCCATCATATTAAGTCATTTTATAATCACTGGACTAATAATCCCAAATTCAAATTTAAAAACAAATAAGACAAAAATAAAATTAATAATCTTATCCCAATTATAATTCTTACGAATAAATATAATTTTAAAATTATAATTCATATATTGAGATTATAATTTTTGAAATTATAATTTTTATAAACAAATAATACCTAATTACTTCGGGTCCTGTTAGGGACATAATAGGAATTGACAAAATAGTTAGAAAGGTGGGCGGCCGCGGAGAATTTGGAAGATAAGGACTAACTTTTATCGGCATCAAAGTGGATTTATTTTTATGGTTTTTATTCTGATTATACTGATTTTGACTTTTTGCTTAATATCAAGTCAAAGTTTTGACCAGTATGGTTACTGGCCTCTTTGATTCTTTCAAGGTAGCTTAGTTTTGCCGATTTGATTTTATTAATAAGTAACGAACCACTTGGAGAATTTATCCGATGAATATTGCAATTAGTTTCTAGTCTGTTGCTTATAACTTTGGAAAAATACTTGTCCTCTTCTCCACCCAACAGTCTATATTTCCAGAAGCTTAGACTTTAATCCTTCTCCAAAGATTATAATATTTGCTTTGGTCTAGATGGAGTGTCTGCATCATATTCATATATAAATGGCAATTAGATCTAGGAACAGTAAAAAATTAAATAAATGGCAATCTTATTTGAATGAAGCAACTTATTATATTAAGCAATACTTTAGACAAACATGATTTAATTGCTGTCTTGTTAATACCACTTCAAGACATCCACTACTAGAAAAATAAGATATTGCGGCGGATATATCCGTCACAAATAAGTTTTTTCGTCACAATTAATATTATCTGTGATGGATTTGTCCGTCACCCAGTCTATAGTATTAGATCCCGTTACAAATGAGATTCGTCATAAGCCGTCATAAATAAGTCATTTGTGACGGAGCATGTTGAGACTAACTGTTCGTCACTATTGTAGATATCATGATCCATTGCAAATTAGAGTAATCCGCTACAAATTTTACCATTAATATTAAAAAAATAATACTTTCTGAATATATATATATATATATATATATATATATATATATAAAGCAAAAAATTAATTTCAAAAACATTATGGCATTAAATGAAAAAAATGAATAAATTACAATATTCCCAACAAAAAAAACAACAACAACGTATCCTCATGTCAAATAACAAAACTACATAAAATAATAATAATAAACAAACAGAGATAGAGACGTAAACAAAATTTTGTAGCTGTAAACACCTAAAAATTACGCATGCTCTTAATTTTTGTAACATGAGGGCAATAATGTAAAATCATGCATGACAAGTTGGGGATGTCAAAGGATGGCTTACAAAGGAAACAATAATTATTTGGAAAACACACATGTACATTAGAGTACGTACCAAAATACAAATAAGAGGATTCAAGATATCACCTATATTTGCAATAATTTTTTTTTCTTTCTATTTTTCTCCTCCATAATAGATTCAAATGAGGTCAAATTAGATATTATTACAAAGATTTGAAAAAAAAATTCCGAATTGGGGTGACAAGTCTGCTAATTCTTCCCGAATTATAAGTTATGATTATTTTAGTACATGAGACGAACGTGTAAGCAGGTAGGGTCATTTTAGGCTGTTTCAGGTCATTTTCTTCATTTTGTGCTAGGGAGAAGAGAGAAAAAAATTGAAAGAAATAAAGAGAGAAACACGAAATGGATAGAAAAATATCCTAAAAATTAATCAAAAACTCTAGATTCGTCATTTTTGTTCAAAATTCTTCAAATATATATTCAAAAGTTCTCTTGAAAGCTTAAAAAGGAGAAAAAAATACCATCAAATTTGAATGTATCTCACTCTCAAGGTCAATTTTTCTACTTTTTTTTCTTCATTTTCCTTTATTATAAATTGTTCATGATTGATATTTATTTTTTCATGTTGAGACTCTTTAAACATAATAGTTTATTACTAATGGTGTTTGGACCTTTTTTTTGAATTATGAGTTGTTTAGGAGTATTTCTCATAAATCAAAATTTCTCTTAACTAGCCTAGGAAATCCTATTTGTATTTCATTGGATTTGTATTTAGATTATTGTGATTATGAATTAGTTGATGTTATTTTAATAGACTTATAGAGTTTAGGGTTTATGGGTCTCAATCCCTAAATTCTAAAATCTTTTGTTAGATCTTTTTGGTGTAATTACTAGATTTTTATGATATAATTAGTTTTTTGTTGATGTAATTAAGTTTTCACGGTGTAAATGGTCTTATATTTGTGATTTTGTTGGTATTTTAATAGATCTATGAATTTAGAGTTTATAAATTTTCTTTTCTAAACTCTAGATCCCTTTAAAGTAGATCTTGATATTTTGTTGAGCTTGGAATATAAATTATGTGAGCTTAAGAACGAATTCAAAACTCTTAAACTTTATATTTAATGGGAATTGAAGGGTATTCCCATGATGGACTTATAAAATGGCTATAATTTTGAGATTTGGTGTTTGTAATTATGATTTGGACTTTAAAACAATTTAGATGACTTTCATGTTCAAAAATTGGGTTTATATAATCAACATTACATTTCACACGAATAATAGATGCAAACATCTATTGGTAAAAATACAAGTTTTAAAATAAAGAAGAAAAAATCTCCACAATAAAAAAAATAGTCTCAAATTAGAAAAAATCAAAAAACTTGCATAATTAGTGAAAATCAAGCCCAAAACTTAACGATATCAAAAAAATTTAATTTTGATCATCAAATTAAGATTTCATTGCCCTATAATTTGACAAGGTAACCAATTAAATGCAAAACTAACATAATCATGAAATACTCTTTACAGCTCATAGTTATAGTTTGGGATCTTTGGGTGAAGTGTGCATGCCCGCGTCGGCTGAGACTACTCTCTCCTATACAATGGCTGTTGTAGAATTTATGTTTTAAATTTAAATACATTAATCACATTTCACACGTTTCGAATACTTTGAGAATCTTTTGTTTTTTGACGGTGTGAGAATTTTGTTTTGAACAATGATTTTAAATATTTCTCATATATATATATATATATATATATATATATATATATATATATATATATATATATATATATATTCTTTTGGTGTAATGGAAAGTCGTTAAGGAATAAGGCTAAAGTTCAAAAGAGCAAAAAAAAAATATTTTCTTTATATTCCATTCGATCATATCCAGCTTTCATTATGGGATGCGCCTAACTATTTGTAATTAGAATGGACAAATTAAATTTACATACACAATATTTAAACACAACACTAAATACTACATCTATCTCTATTATGTTGGCACAAACTTACATGTGATCGATCCACACCACAGTGCATGACAGATGACACAGACAATTATGAGTACCCTTACTTATTTCTGCAAATTAAATTTATTATTTTCTCTCCCAATCTTTTTTTTTTTTTTTTTTTTTCCTTTTCGTTTTGCATCTGCCTCCATGGTAATGCATGTATAGAGTACTGGAGAACTCATTTATAATCGATTTGCATTGAAATTATTTATGAAGAGATTAACAAGGCAGTTCATAAGAACCATTCACAAATAAATGATGGATATTAAGATTATTGTTCTCTCTCTCTCTCTCTCTCTCTCTCTCTCTCTCTCTATATATATATATATATATATATAGAATAGAAATGATTCAAAATATTCCGTGATTTTTTTTTTACATGGAACTGGACAGAATCCGTTTCCACTGTAATTTTTAGGAAAGCGATAGTTTGTTCAAATGAAAAGTATATTCTAGATAGCTTGCCCAAAATATTATTGATACAAAAGTTTTTACTTTGGTTGCAAAATTCAATATATTTTTCTAAGATCTAAGTACCACTCGGGCAAAGTTATATTTTTCTCCCTTCCAAAATATAGCATCAAAATAATATTTTTCTTCTTGCCTAGGAGAAAGATATAAAAATACAATAGTAGTAATAAAATCCGTCAGTTCATCATCATTAATCTGACACATAAAATACAGTGTGAATTAAGCACAAAATACCCTCGGTTCCCCCACTAACTATGAAAAATTAATACTATAGCCTAAAAAAGCACGTAGCAATATTAACGAAACCGAGGTAGTTTGTTAATTTCATGTATACAATTAGTAATTAATATTTAACAACGAAAGCCTCTCTACAAAGAGTTAGAAAAAGTAAAATGAAGAGGAGGTTATTTAATTACTTATAAACTACTGAATAAGAGGTACTAGTTATGAAGAGGATCTGAACCAGTGGGTACTCTTCGTTTGGAGTCCTCTTCAAAGTCTCCATGAAACTTGTTTGCTGATCTCTGCATGTAGTTGTTTTTGTAATTTCCGTTAGCTTTTGTCGTCCACTTGATCTGCTCAAACATCTGAATTGCTTCCACCTTGTTGTTATTGCTAGTGCACACCCAAACTGGAACCACTGAAATAATTAGGGTCATCATAACTATTAAAGAGGCAGCTGGCAACATAAGTGATCTCCTGCCGCAGGCAATAGCCGTCACCGGAAATCTCATTTTCGGTAGCTGCAATTTCTTGGAGCGAGAAAAAAAGACTACTTAAATGTATATCTACATTAATTCTCAAATAATATATGGGTTGTGTTCGTTATAAATTGCAGGGGCCAGAGTTCCCGTAGGAACGTGGAGTTTATAATGATGAGGAAGGGGTACTAAGAGCCGTCGTTAGAAACCACATGTGATAGCTGTTGACACAGTAGCAGATTGTTTACCACCGTAGGACTAGCTAATATAATATTTGGCCTACTTGCTATATACGTACTCAGATATACATGTGCATACATATACATATCATTATACTAAAACTCCTAAATCTTTCGTGGCTAATATATGCTATGGAATACTTGGGTCTATCGAACCATGAGTTCAAATATCATTTATAATAAAATTGTACGATTCGTTCCATCTCAATTTAACATCAATGCAACACGTACTTGTCTAAAATGACTTAACAATCATCTTGAATTATTTTCTTATTCAAAAAATTAACCATTAAGTTGAAATTTTATTATGTTTATTAACTCAATAATACTCTTAAATTTATTCATTATAAGATTAATATAAAATATCTCAACGGTATCATAGTAGTGAAGTTGGGCTGATTATTTATGGAGTGATACACATTTCCATGTGACCTCAGGGACCAGGAACTTTTATACTTGCTTCTGTACACCAAGAGCAGTTCTGCAGTTGAATTATGTTTTTGTTAACCAAATATTGCACAAATGAGTTTGTCTAGAACGGACCCAACCTCCCGGCCCTTCTGCTTCAATTGTGGGCCATACGGCCATTGGTAAAATTTTAAAATGAGAGGAAAAGAATAAAGAATATATATGTATATATAAGACTTTCCTAAACTCACAGTTCTTGAGTAAAAAATAATAGACTGGGTTTTTTTAATTTTTTTTTTTTACAGTTTATACATACATAATTATGCTTTTTAGAATTATGAACAATTATGTATGCATAAATGACAAAACTGTTAAGTCTTTTTTCGTCAGCAGAAATTGTTACACCTTTTTTTTTTGTCAAATAAAACTATATAGAATTACAATCCTGTACGGAATACAAATCAAAATATTATACTTGTAAAAAATCCAAAATCAATACAGATTAAAGTCTAGTGTAAATAAGATGGTTTGTATAAAGTTCTTAATTTCATTTTTTCTTTTCACGTGAGCTATCTTCAAATAAATGTCCAAATTTTAAAAATGGGTCTGGGACTATGGTTAAGAGTGCTATGAATAGAGTTGTCTGTTGATAATGACAGCCCACTGGCCGGGCAGGTCTCAGGTGGTGCCTTCCTGACTTCCAGTATTTGGTTATCGCTGTCCGGAAGCAATTGGATACACTTCGGATCGTTTTTACAATAATACTATATTCATTTTAAAATATAAACTTACTTGTTTTTTTATTTTACAAGTAATCTAATATCTTAGAAAAAAAAATATTATGCATGAGATTTATTAGTATTCAAAATTTTGTCTGTTATATTTTCTATTATTGTTGAGCAAATGTCTAAAGGAATTTTATTTATGTAAATCTTTAACCTAAAAGTCTTGAATTGTCATATATTATATCAACTAATAATAAATAAATAAATAAAACTGGAATGGAACACAATACTATTACATAACACCCTTTAGATCCGGTTTCGGCTACGTCGTTATAATATTCTTTTCGTTTTAAAGTATAAAATTATTATTAATTTTTTAAAATCAATTTAAAATATTTTCAAACTTAAATTTATTTAAAAAGATCGGCAAAAAGGACAAGTATCTCACTATAGTTGTCAAACTTTAAGTATTATCTAACTTTAAAAAAATAAAATTAATCCACTAAACTTATTAAAAGCTATTAATTAAACCATTCCGTCAAACTAATTTGACGGACGTCAAATGTAAGCTGACGTGGCCAATGATTTGGCAGCCCTATAAGATTTACTAAAGTTACTAATGATTTGGCAGCCACATAAATTATTTTAAAATGAAGATTAATTTTTGATTTTCTATCTTGTATTTTCCTATTATTTTTCTCTCTTCCTAAGTTCTTCATCTGGGTTACTTCCTTCTTCATCTAAATTTAATTTCATGTTCCTTCTTATTATTCTTTCTTCCTTCTTCCTTCAAAAATAAAGTATACTTTGTGTATATAGTTGTACGGAACATCATATTAATTGTTCGTAGCTAATTTCAAAATATACCGATCGTTATTTCAATTTTTTAGGGTTTCTAATTTCACACAAGCAATCAAGAAGAAGACAAAAATTTGTAATAGAATCTCTCAAATTTCTGCCTATTTCATTGTGGGTAACTCTCCCTTTTCGATCTCATCATTTTGTACTATGTTTTCTCTCTTTACTTTCGGGATCTTTCCATTTGCCATATTCCTTTTTGGGTAAAGCAGGAAAAGAATGGCTTAAGCCCAGATGGATTAACCTTTCTGGGTTACTTCTTTCATCAAATTTGCCTAAAAAATTTGGGGCTTTTGCTGGGTAATTCATCCCTTTGATTTTATAAATCAAATGTACTTTGGCTGTTAGGGATTGATTCTACAGAAACTGATTAATGGGAAAAAAATAGGATTTTGAATTATTACCTTTTCTAAATCCTTGATTAATTGTACTGTGATATTTTTTTTTTTCATTTACTCCTCCTCACTAGCTCCGCCATTTTTTCCTTCTTCTTTTTCTTCCTCTTCCTGGCCTTCAATTAGAGATAAGAGAATCATGAAGAGGCTAGTAAGTACATTGCTTTCAATTCTGGTTTATTTGATTTATACCTCACTATTCCTATTTTCTTGATCTTTAATTTCTGTTCAGCATTCTAGGTGTTTGTAATTGTGCTTAAATAAGTGTTTCTGTAACCCTAAGTTGAATGAAAAAGTTGAAGAGAAAAATCAAACAAAGAAGAGAGAGAAAGGAAAAGAATTTTTTATTTTTAAAAATGAATTGAAATATTTGTTTTAATTTTATTATTATTATAATGATTTTTTTCACATAATTAGTGATTTAATTTTTTTGGGTTGCCACGTAAGAAAATAATAATTAATTTTTTTTTTTGTTTTTTACCAATGCCTCGTAAGCAATTTCTAACGTCTATTAATGGAATGACCCAATTAATAACTTTTAAAAAGTTCAATGGATCAATTCTATTTTTTAAAAATTTAGTGGGATAATGTTTAAAAGTCAATAACCACAGTGTGTATTTGTCCTTTTTGCCAAAAAAAAAAAATCATATAATTTTAGTCAGTACAATGTATTAGTACTACTATTATTATAATATTTATTATTTTGTAATTATTAACGATTCATATTATTTATAAATTTATAAACATGTCAAATTAATTTTTTAAAAGTCAATAATAATCTTATAATTTGGAACCGAATTAAGATTTGTTATATATCATGAAACAAGCGAAGTCACACAGAATTAGGGAACCCGGTTATTATGAAGTGAATGGTAAGTTTATTTTTAAACCAATAAGATGTTCACACGCATATAGAGAGATCACTCATCAGCTTGCATGTCAACACCTTATTAGTTTAGAAGTAAACTTACCATAAAATTCATTTCATAGTAACTGAATCCAGAATTAAATAGGGTTAAATTATTTTTTTCCTACTAAACTGAACCATAATTTACATTTACAATATTGAACTACCTTTTTTTTCATTTGACTCATTGTACTACTATTTTTAACAAAACGTTACAAAATTCGTCCAAATTAATTGACTTTTAACATTAAAAATATAAAAAATTAAATTTTATTCTATTATACACGTGAGCCTCACCAATTCGTCCATGTGATTGTCAAAGTGAAATTACAATTTATAATGACAAAAAAAAGTATATTAAAAATAAAAATGTGCTAAAAAGGACGGAAAAAAAAACTTTTTAATTTTGTTGTATATTACAAATTTAAAACAAGTTTAAAAAACATTAAAAATTAAAACATACAAGACAAATTAGAACATTAAAAAAATCAAACCATTAAACAAGAACCATCTCAATCTCTGCAATAACTCTTGCACTTTCAATCTTTGTAAATCACCATGCAGATCTAAGCATTATCACCCTTCATTAACAACCTGGATTCTCAGCATAATCGGTAAAAGTTATCGACAACAATGGCGGGACTAGAGTATGGTTGTTTTTTCGTTTCTTCTACCCCTTTTTTGCTTCCACAAGCTGTATAATTACTTTTATCACTATCGATGATTAATGATACTTCGACAATGTCTTCGGTGTCGGATCTAAGATTTGGTGATGGTGTTGAGTTTTGAAGCTTCTTGAAAGAGATTCACTCCGTTGATGGGACTGGTAGAGACTTGTGTATTGGCGGTGGCTTGTTTGATATCATTTTATCACTATATTTGATGTGCCCTAAAGAAATTTAGGTAATTTTTTTTGTAATTAGCAACATTAATAACCTTTGGTTTTTAGATTTGTTGCAAAATCATGCTGAATCCATGACGACGATTACATTTTAGTTAGATTCAATGAAGATTCATGATGAATATATAATTTATAGCGGTGTTATAATTACGGAGTTAAAGAAATAATGGTAAATTGTAATCACGTAGCGGTTGTTCTTCAGGCGAGTGGTAATAATTGGTCTTATTTTTCATTTTTTTTAGTTTGATAGCATTTTGGTCGGTTGTTTCACTTGATTATACACCATATATGCATAGATGTAAATGTAGAGAGATAATGGTGGTGATGGGGCACTTGCGATGGAGAACAATGGTGGTTGTAGATGGAAGACGTAATCTTTTTTTGATATTTGGATTTTGTTTTTGTTTTAATTCAGTTTATTAATTTAAGTCTTTAATTAGTTTATTATGTTGTTTGTTGTATTATTTGTTTAGTTAGTGTAATTAATTAATTTAAGTTGTCTGTTATATTTAATTAATTTGATTTATATTTTATTTAGTTGTTTGCTATGGAATTTGGGTTGAATTAATTTAGTTTACTTTTTTTAATCAACTTCTCTCTCTTGTTAACGTGTTACCTAGGTGCCACATAAATCTTCTGCTAAAATTTAACACATTAAATTTTTATATAAGAATATTAGTTTAATTTGATTGGAAAAAAAATTAATCCAATAACATATAATAAATTAAGATTTAATTAAGTAAAAAAAAAGAAGTGATTTAACCGAATGGGCACAAACTTAAATATCCCTGAAAGCTGTAGAAGGATAAGAATGTTCATTAGATCGAGGAACTCCAAACCCCAAACTAAAGATTGAAAAATATATAGTGTATGTACATAATAGAATGGAAAAATTATTAGATGTTTTTGAGGTATCAATTACGTGGTGTCTCACACCATTCATGTAGTGCTATATGAATATTTAAAGTGTTATTTTATTTTAAATATTTATATGACACCACATGAATGGTATAAGACATTATATGACAAGTGTTTCAATATCACTGAATAATTATCAGAATAGAATCGGCTTTCCTTCGACTCCTAATGATCTACTAGACTTGCAGACTGACCCTGCAGTACAAGTGTTACACACTGTAGATAATGGTCCAGTGAAAGGCAGTGCAGGGAAAAAGCCAAACTCACATGTACCATAAATAAATAAACCAACCGGTATCACAGAATTCATGTACTCCCTTCATTCTTCAAGATGAACAGATAAGATTGTGGAGCTCCCTCCACGTGGCACACTGCTTTTGATTTCTAACGATAAAAGCTAAGATCCAAAAATGTTCCACCTTTATGTGGCCCTTGTGTGGGTATTGCCATCAACCACATGATCCAATGGTCATAACTTGATGATCGGGATTAGGTTAGATTTGTTTTTGTCCGTTTGACACCATAAAGGTACCCTTGTGTCGTTATATATAGCAATGAGGCAATAGAGCATGCTATAACATACAGTATCACAAATTTAATTGTGTACCAAAAGAAATATACATAAAATGGCTTCCTCCACGATCTCTGCGGCCCCGTGGCAGCCGTGAGCCGGGCCACCCCAGCTCAAGTCAGCATGGTTGCACCCTTCACCGGCCTCAAATCTACTGCGGCTACCGGCCTCAAATCTACCGCGGCTTTTCCAGTCACCAGAAAGGTCAAATGACATTACCTCTCTTCCTGGCAATGGTGGAAGAGTACAATGCATGAAGGTGTTTATATATATATATATATAAAGGACAGTTCAAAAATATACCTCTTAAATAACATATCTTTTTAAGTAGTATATTTTTATCAAAACGATATTGTTTTTCAGAATTTTTGCAAGTTTTTCGACAAAATTAAGATGATCAAGCGACAGTTAAAATCAAAATACACGAGTTGATCAAAACGCTAACTTGTTGGTTGTTGATTGACCTATCAATTTCAATTTCTACTTCTAGTTCAATAGTTTCTTTATTCAACTAGAATCAATACTCAAAGTCCTGACCCCTTAAAGATCTAAGTTCTTTTACTGTCAATCATGTTGCCTCTCGATTCAAAATTATATATATATATATATATATATATATATATATATATATTTTAATAAAAGATAAATTTAAAAAATCAAATAGTTGATTATGTATCTTAAAACTTTACAAGTGGAGAATACACTTCAATTTTATTTTTTTAAGTCCATGCAAGTGAAATAGCATTTCGCCAAGTGAATTGAAGAATTATTCGCTCTATTGATCCTGCATGGTAAGGTTGATGTTGAGACTGATCCGTTCGTGAGCAAGCAAGGCTTTGTATGAGAGGGCCCGTATTATTGACTTGGGTTTGGTAGCCATCAGCCCACCAGTTCATCTCCAAAGGCTAATCCACTAATTGGGTGACCCGACTGGCATCCTCTTGAGTCTTGTGCGTATTGATATAATAATTGGTGCGACACCAGTCCTATCACCCTTTTTTAAGTCTAAAGTCTAACACTGATTTCTTGGAGGTACTTTTAAGTTTTAACTACCCCTTAATCTTAATTTAAATAAAAGATACTCCCTGCTCCTTTAAGAAATGAGTCTTATTTTAATTTATAAAAGTAATTTGCAAAATTCTTTAAATTTTAAATTGATATAAATTTATTTTTTATAATTATAAATTATCTAAACAGTATTATTAATTTGTACAAAATTTATAAAAAAAATTTAAAACATTATATGAATTACATTAATTTTAATTTTTTTTCAAATTAATTTTAAAAGTCAAAACATGACTCATTGTGAAAGGATGTAATCCTACGTAAATTGCACAAACAACACAATAGGTGGACCAAAATGAAATATATATATAAAAATTACCATGACCTGTCTTGTCTGATATGTGCTAAAACATGGTGTGATACCCCTAAAAGTAAGTTAATAAATAGAACCTGTCTTGTCTCATATGTGCTAGAACGTGGTGTGATACCCCTAAAAGTAAGTTAATAAATAGAACTCTTCCCGGGGATCTAAATTATTGAATTTTATAAATATTTAAATTAAAATAAATATTATTAAAAAATTTAGAATAAAAAAAAAATTAGATTGGTTGTTATTTTCGATCCAATTTTTTTGTTTTCCTAGACTTTTTGTAACAAAAATTAATGAGAAAATAAAATATAAAATGTATTTTAATTATTAAAAAATAGAATTTAATACGAAAAATTATGTCAAATTTTATTTTTTAATAATTAAGATGAATGTAATATTTAATTTTTAAATATATAATAGTGTTGAATATATATAATATATAATAGCAGACCAATGCCAAACATACTGGTCCCCACACCCACCTTTGCTTCGAGTCTTTGACCATGCGCACCGAATTTACAATTACAATTTACACATGGCTTAAGTATTTAAAAAAAGATTTTTTTAGAATGTGAAATGCGAAATTTAATATATAATATTATTTATTTATATATTTATACTAAATTTAATGTATAAAAAACTAATATACTAATAGATCTTATGTATTAAATTCAGTATAAATATACAAAAAAATAATATTTAATAAAATTTATCTCTTATTTTTTGTGTTTAATACGGGCCCTTAAGGCACAAATTAAGTGAACCCTTCAAAAAATAAAATCAAAACGGAAAAAACTCTGTCCGTAAATTAAGACATTTGGGTTTGATTTCTGCCCTACTTTACAAATACTAGAGTTCATTGTTTTGGCCTGTTTGGCTATATTGGTGAATGGCCAGTTGGCACTAAACATAAACATGGCCACCACAGCTCTTTCCCACTTTGGAGCTGTTTGTTTGCCTCTTGCACTTTCTCTTCTCTTTAGATGGGAATTTCTTTCAATTCACTTTCTCTCATCACCCCACTAAACTTCCTTGCTTTCTATATATAGTACATAACCGAATGAAGAAGCCATTATTATCTTTCTTGTCTTATTATTGCAATCTTTGATTACTCTATTAGCTTCTCACCTCCCCAATTATGGCCTTCTCTTCATGCCTTTGCAACTCTCAAATCTTACTCAAGGTATCCTTCTCTATATTTGCAAATTCCTGTTTGTATTTTGTTGAGCTTCTTTTGGTACTTGTTTACTTTCTGATTTTTTTAGGGTGAATTGAAAGTTGTCAATTTTAGGATTTGGGTATGCTTAAAAATGATTATTTTTGACTTCCTTATCTTTATTCAGGTTTTTGGAAGATCTAAGATGGGTGTTTTTTGATTTGTAATTTGGGTGCCTTTATAATCTGTTTCTATTGTCAATCGGATTGCACTAAGATATAAGGGTTCAGTCTGCTGGAATTGGTAGGGTTCTTGGACCAATTCTATTCCCAACAGCTATAAAATTCGTAGTGTGATTTTGTGCTGCAATAATCATAACAAGCATTAAGAACAATTTTAGTGTTTCATTGTTATTCTTAATTGAAGTTTTAACGGAATTCATAGCTAATCTGACAAACCCAATGAAACTTTTTGGAAACTTGAGTAGGAAATTTGTAAAATTGTGAAGGTTAAACACGCAGTAAAGTATATCACTTCATTTAGGGAAGCTGTTGGGTGTTCAAATTTATCATCTGATAGACACTACAACATGGCCCCATCCTACAACCAACAGAGCACACATGCATACGTATTTCCCCTAATTCTTCAGAATTAGATTTAGCTGTAAGCTTCTGTTATCTTTAAGGAGCTGAAGTATGCAAGTCAAATTGAATGGACAGTGTTGATTTTTATTATTAGGTACTAACCTATTCTCATGTATTTTATCATGACAATCAACTAAAAAAAAAAAATTCCTTACAATTTTCACTCTACCTTGTAGATTGAACACTCAAAGTTGTCTAAGAAACTTGCAGGTGATCTCAGAAAGGATCAGTTAACAACTTTTGCTCTTAAAGGTATGAACACTGACCTTTTTGGTCAACATGATGTGAGTATGCAATCAAAGCTCAAAACAGAGTGGAGTTTCAAGGGAGGATCAAGAGTTATTAATGGACCAAATATTCAAAGATTTGTTCAGCACAAAAAAAGCTCCGGAGTGTATGCTTCATGTAATTCCCTTTTCACATATTCTACATTAAGTCATTCATATTTAATTAATTGTGCATATTTTAAGTTTTATCCTTATGCTACGTTTGGATTGAGTGAATGGAATGAAGGAAGGAATGAAATGAAAAATAGTATATTAGATGATCATTTTGGAGGATAAACCATTATAGTGGATGGAATGAATCATTTCAACCCTTTGATTTTTATTCCATGTGAGAGGTGATGGAATAAAATTCATTCCAATGGAATGAATATGTATGATAATTTTACCATCATATTAGACCACTTACTTTAACTAACAATCAAACATATACTTGAAATACCTTAAAATCATTTCATTCATTCCTCTGTTTCATTCCTTCAATCCAAACGCAACGTAAATATTGGCGGTGACTTGGCTTTGTTATCCCTGTTTCTATTCTATGAGCAAGCTGGAGTCAGGCACTTGAGATTTCTCATGTTGTGAAATTAACAAAATATAAACTAGAGGTTAAAAAGAGAAGATAAAAAAATATTTTCCAACATCTGCATATATGAAAGTGTGTATAGGAGAGAATTTATGAATGTCTTTAATTGATAAGTGTGGCTGAGTGGCATGTTATAGTTTTTTATTTAAAAACACTAACTGTGAATATGTCAAATGACCTAATAAGAACTATTGTACCTTAGTCTCTTCATTATCATAGAAATATTCTTGCTTCTACCCCATCTTGAAGTGTTATTGTTAGCCTCAAATATGCAAGAGCCCATCATCTATAACTGAGCTTCTTTTTTCTGTGGCCTTGCAGGTTTAACAAATCCTCAAATTGCAAGTAGTGTTTTCACCCTGGGAACTGTAGCTGTTCTTCCATTCTACACCCTCATGGTTCTGGCTCCAAAAGCTGAACTGGTAATTTTTATTACAAAACATGGTGACAGCTCTGATGGATTTCTAACTTCTATGTTTTAATATGAAACCAAATATGTAAATATTGGAAACTTAAGCTATGCGATTAATAGGTTTGCTTTACTCCAAAATTCAGACCAAGAAGTTGATTGAAAGTGCCATTCCATATGTTGTGCTTGGACTTCTGTATGCGTATCTACTCTTCCTCTCTTGGACACCTGATACAATACGGCTGATGTTTGCAAGCCAATACTGGCTACCTGAGGTGTGTCTGACAACCACAAACAAAATTGATTTTCTTTCATGTTTTTGTGAAAATTGTTTGTCAGAAGAAATTGATAATACTCATTCATGTGTACTGCATAGTTATCTGGTATAGCTAAGATGTTCTCCAGTGAGATGACATTAGCTTCTGCATGGATTCATTTGTTGGCCGTAGATCTCTTTGCTGCAAGGTCTCTCTCTCTCTCTCTCTCTCTCTCTCTCTCTCTATATATATATATATATATATATATATATATATATATGAGTGAATGTTTTTATCGCATGCCATGGTGAGATTTTAAATTTCAGCATTTTGTGATGCATGCAGACAGGTTTTTCATGATGGACTGGAGAACGATGTGGAGACCCGACATTCTGTTTCACTTTGCCTACTCTTTTGTCCTATAGGAATCGTAGCTCATGTAATCACCAAAGGGCTAACCACAAGTGCAAGAAATGCTAAACGTGAAATTCATTAATGCTGAAAGGAAGCTATTTTTACTCTTTACTATTGTAGGAAGATGATTAGCGAATATTATTCAAAGGACTCATCAATATGTTGGCTTTACAAAGCCTTTTGGACTTCACTCTAGAACTTTTCTATTACTCTTTCTTGGCTTAAACAAAATGACAGAGAACTTTCTATTTATACTAGTGCATGGAGACTTCTAGACCCTTATTAAATCTTCCTTGAACTTCACAATACATGAACTAATATATTCAAAGTACGTACTAACATGAACTATACTAATACTATTAACTTAGCCATCATATCTTTCTTCTTCAACACAAAATACAAAAAATCATTAATATCCATTATTTTGGTTTGCTTATCTTCCAACACAATATTCATACTACTGAATTTGTTTTTCTAAACAAGTACAGTGCATTTGTATCATGTTCAATCATCCCTTGTCATTTCTACGAGGATTCAAAAGATTACCACATGGATTAACATACAATATTTCTTCCTTGAGTTCTACACCAAACTTCTGATAGACAGTCTCCTTAACCAAGTAAATAAGCTGAAGCATGTCTTCAGAAGTTGAGTTGCCACAATTTATGAAGAAGTTGGCGTGAACGTTAGAAACCATGGCTCCTCCAACTTTTAAACCTTTCAAACCTGCTTGCTCAATCAACTCTGCTGCAGAAACCCCTATTTTGAATGGATTGCGAAACACTGAACCAGCGCTTTTCTTCCCAACCGGCTGAGATAATATCCGTCTGCAAACAAAGCCGGATACTTGTTAACATATTTACTCCCAATAAGCATTTTAACTCTTAAATTGATTACCTTTCCAAGTATTCCTGCTGTCTTTTTCTTGCTGATTCCGAGCGCTCCAGTCTGAATGTGACTGCAGTAATAGCAGCCAAGTCCTTCATATCTTGAAATGATGAGGATCGATACCCAAAACTGAGGTCACTTCTGCTCAGTGTCTGAAATTTGCCTTCAGTAGTAATGATCTCAACATTGTCAATAGAATGAGCGGTTTCCTTCAAGGCAAGAAAATAATCAATTTTCATCAACGACAGTACCATAGACATTCCCAAAACTAATAATCCCTCCAGTTGCACCCAAAAAGTTTTACTTGCAAAAAATTGTTCCGCAAAAATAGTCTCTCTTTTGATTGATGATAGTATAAAATGAAATAATGTTCTCAAGTATAACCACTACTAAACTAAATACTCGTTATACTTGGGGATAAAACGGAAGAAAATATACCCTTAAAGCTATGTGACTTTTTTTAACTAAATAGTCATTATATTTAGGGATCAACCGAAAGAAAAATATACCCTTAAAGCTATGGGACTCTTTTTGTGGAGGAGTATAAAATTTTACAGTTTTGGAAAGCATTTAGCTATTTTTGAAATTTCAATAAACACTATGTTTTTAGTTGGTAAAAACCAGTATCACCTGCCCATTTGCTCCGGCATTCATGTAGGCAGCTCCACCAACGGTCCCAGGAATTCCTCCGGCAAACTCGAGGCCGGTGAATCCTGCATTGGCACACAGCAGGCCCAAACGATTGAATCCAAAACCGCTTCCTACCCTATACATACCTGGCTCAATCCTCTCCAGGAACTCGATCCGATTGAGAATTACACAACCATCAAAACCCATATCGTCGAACAGACAATTTGAGCCTTTACCAATGACCATGAATTTTACAGAATGCTTTTGACAGAATCTGCATTTTTTCAAGAAACATGATGTTATTTCAATAATATATCATATCTGTTCCGGCCCATGTTCCCTTTTGTCTTCTTTCTAGAGGAATTTGGCTTGACCAAAAGGAGTGAAATGTGGAGAAATGCTGACCTGAAAGCAGAGAGAAGCTGGGTTTGATCAGAAACTTGGACGAAATAGTTGCAAGGCCCTCCAATGGACCAACTGCTCAGATCACTTAATTGCTTCTTTTTCCAAATGATTCTCAGTCGCCCGTCTTCCCACTTGTGAGTTTCTTCTCCCCTGTAACTGCACATGGTAGAGCTACCCATTTTTTGGGTTGTTGATTTCCGCAGAAGGGTTTGAGAGTGGTGAAGTTGCGGCAGAGGCAACCACGTAAACACCATTTCTGTGATTCCAAATCAAATGGCCTCACGGCTTCCGAGCGATTTTTGGGTTTTGGGGAGTAATTCAAGTTCTCTCTCTCTCACCCTTTTTCGAAAGGCTCAAGGGCCGTTCGGGAATAAATTTTTTTTTTTATTTAAAATTAAAATTTTAATAGATTTATAAGTTAAAATTTTAATAGATTTATAAGTAAAAGTATTCGGCATCACTTTTATTTATAAGTCGAAAATTATAAGTAATAGTTGTGGATGTGTTCGGTTAATAATAACTTATAAGTTAAGTAAAATATATATATTACTAAAATATCCTTTAATAAGAAGAATATTAGAAAAATAAAAGAGAATATTTTTGTCATTTTATTTGGGTTGACCAACTTAAAAAAAAATGACTTATAAGTCATTTTTTTAAGTAACAACTAGGTACTTATTCTTTTAACTTTTTTTAACTTATAAATTAAAAAAAAAGTTGATTCTTAACTTAACTATTTATAAGTTAGATTAACCAACTTATAAGTAATTCCGAACAGCCTCTTAAGAAATAGTTTTCCGGGTGAGTCGAGACTCAAAATTTATCCAAGGAAAATTGTTGAACATTTTTTTTGGGGTTATATTTCTCTTTCATTGATGTCTTTTGTTTCCTTGAAGCTGAGTCAACTTGACACGGTTAATTATCAACCACTTTGAAGAAATGAGGCATTTTCTTACTTCCAAATGGGTGGAGAAACTGGCCTTACTGACTAGCAAAATTTAGCAGTGCTGAGACTTGAGAGAGTGGCCACCTCAGTCTCGGGCATAACCGGCAAACTTCAACTAGTTTTTATGTTCTCCTAGATGGGTAGTTTAATAAGCAAAGAAAAAATATTGATAATAATAATAATAATAGCTACGACACGCATCAAAATGATGAACCGAGTTCTTATAACTCCTCTTGTTTTGCCAATTATCCAACAACAATTCATCACTGGGGTTAACACACAAAAAAGAAAGAAAAAAGAATACAAATCATGACAAAGAGGAAAAGAATTATATGTGGTGATACTAAACGAAAAGAAAGTCAAAACACAAAAATAAGGAACGGATATTCTTATTGAATATTGAATAGTAAGAAAATGTCTTTTAACTCAATGTGACTGTTAGATAAACAAGCAAATTATCTTTAGTTGCAACACTGATCTGTACAAGTATTTTTCCCTAAACCCGTGGCTTTTTAACTACAAAGGTCAAAAGGCAGGGGTACTTCAGATGTGGAGTAAGTAAATAAATTAACTTGATCTACGCACCACAGAATCATCATCTTTAAAATCTGCTCTAGAGTGCTATGTCCATCCAAATACTGAGAACTCTACTATCTGTTGCCTAGTAGGTAAAGCAAGATGTGCAAACTTCTGGCATTGGATTATGGTTACAACTTGATTAAACATCGTTTCGACAGCCACCTGTTCCACTCAAATATCTTGCAGCATGGATCAACCTAATACTGCGGCGGCACCACAAAAAAGAGGTTAAAAGTGAGGAAAGACTATAAATCCCCTTCCTTCATCTCCAACACAAAAGTAAATGTAAACAAACTAAAAGGAAGAGCAAATTGTAAGTGTTATGTAAGAGATTTTCCGGCTCATTGTTTCTGAAGTACAAGCCCCACTTTTAAATTAGGGTTGATCAAACACGTTCTTGGTGTTTGCAATTGATTTATTTTTTATTCTCTTGACTTTCAAGTTTGTATAAGATGAAATGCCACACCATATGTGAGAGAGTTTTAATATAGGGACAAAGAAGCTTAATCACTTCATAGACTTCATCGAAGGTTTCTTCAAATGCTAGCCATTGAATACATAGTCTTGATTGTAATGTCATAGCAAAACTCGGTGCTCACATGCAGCCGGAAGACTTGGAGCCAATGAGATTCAAATTTAAGACTGATGCGACTGGTGATATATCTCCTGATTATTGAACACTCGTAACATTTTTTTTTTTTAAAAAAAGAAGAGATTCTATTAAGATATTAAAATCCACACTAAAGAGGATGTGTGTCGTAGGATTCTGCCGCCGAAGTCAGAATTTTTTAAAGTAATCAGTGCAGATAATTAACACAGAACTCCCATCACTGAGCATCTCTGTATCTCAAAGTTTTTTTTGTAACTAGAAACATACACACACAACACGAAAGATCAAATTAAAAGTAAATTACCATGAAAAGCTTAAGTTTTTGAGAAATAGTCACATACTTGAAGTGGGAAGTGAAGACATCTGAAGTTGATCCTCAAAAATACCATTTGATAGATCTGAATTTTGCAAAGAATCTTTCCTACTGCGCTCCAAGGATGTTGCTTCATAAATCCCTACCCAAAAAAAAAATAATCCATTTTACCATGAATGTACATGAAGTTAGATCAGTAATGCAACATGCGAGTGTTGCACATAGAGAAACATATGCTGAAATCCTATTACGAAGATCCGTTCATAGAATCTGCAAATTAAAGCTAAAAGAAAAGCTTTCATGAAGGCACTCAGAAGTAATATCAATCCTTCAAGGCAGAAACTGAAAAGTACTTTTATCCGATATTTATTTCAAAGGTTTGAACATGAAATATTGAAATGTCTACTCAAATAATGAATATTTTAATTTCTCCAGTGAATTCACATTATATAGTCAAATACGGATTTTCCAAATAAATAGCTGCCACGTCTATGCCTGCAGAAGTAAATATTGCAAGGGTGAAAAGAACTATAGAATAGTAACAAACTAGCTGTTTGATTCTTCGAGATCAAGTCAAAGTAGCCAAGTTGTGATTCCAATTTAATTTAGAGTTAGACTCTTAAAATAAAAAACCTAACCTGATATGTGTCCGTGGATGAGAGTCTTATATTAATGAGGTTACCTCAGGAAAAAATATTGGGGATATAATTATTTCTAATAGAAGTAAAGAACCAAATTTTATAAATAAAAAAAACACACAGGTATGCAATAGTAACATGCATCTTATTTAGGAACGTGAAACATCATCATGCAATTGATATTGTTAGGCATCAAATCCAGTCAGCAATTCCAAAGCTTCATTGTCCTTGTGCATTGTGGCGTAACACTTTGTATGAGCTATACAAAGTTCGACACAAAAGCTCTGGTTTATTATACTTTCATTTTTGATAAGTGACAAGAGCTCAGCTTTATTGATCATACTTGAAGCTGTATGCTATTGAGTGTAAAGATAATGCATACAGTAATTAAGAAGATAGTTTTGCATACATACCGACACCCAATATTGTGGAGCAAATTACAAAGCCCAGTAGTGAGAAATCCATTTTGTACATAATCTCCATGACAATGATGCATCCTCCAGCAACCTTTAAATGCCTAGGAGAAGAGAATACCATGTGCAGTCTACAAGTATATAAAAGTCATACCATCATTATGAGCCCCGACACATTGATTCAATGATCATAATATCATAAATCATAGCACAGTAAAACCAATTAGCTAATTTTATAATATTATTGACTTCAAGTTTTAAGAATCGGTGAAATTTAGCAACCAAATCCTACTTTGGTTCTCACTTCTCACTATAGTACATATAAAGCAAATTGGACAATGATGCGGAATAGATATAGGATATGCAAGCAACTGAGATTACTCAACCAGAACAATTAGTCCATGAACGAGTGAAGCACAAATGTGATGCAATAAACCGCATGCAGGAATATGTAATAAAATATTGTGATACTTTTTCCCTCAGACAAACTCTGTCATCCATTACTTGAGTGATGAGAGCAATAACAAATGATATTGATAGAATATCCTATTTGTTACCTCTCTTCTGCAATACTGTTGATATAAAATATCAAGATGACACCAAAGAGGATGGTGCTTGAAAAAGCCCATGCAGAAAATGGCAACTCTACCTTGGTTGATCCCTGAATCATTTCAGTGTTAGCAAAAGAAGAAGAAAGTGAAAGTTGTTTGATGAAACAGCAAAACGAAGGAGGAGAGGGGGATGGAAGGGAGGGGTTTTGACACAGTTAAACTTCCTACAATCATGTCCCACATGGCCACAGGAAAGAGAAAACAAGTTGCTTATGGCATGAAGCCGACTCTTAAGTTGATTCTGAAATCAAATGATGAACATGAACCAGATGCTGTGAGCATCTAGAAGAAAATTCACTAGAAGTATCATTTGTTGGATTGTCACATCAATACCAAAAACACAACAGCCATGTATAGACGAGTCAATACCTTGAGAGAGACACATCTTGCAATCACCCTTCTCAATGCTGATAAGATTCCAGCAAATATAGGAACAACCATCTCCTTCATTCCCAACACTTGTTCTGGCCTAGCCTCATCATCAGGGCTATCAGTAAATAGTATTTTCTTGTTAAGTTCATCATCATGCATACAAAAACTGCAGCTTATATAGAATAAGACATTATGGGTAAACGATTGAAGGGCAAAGATGAAGAACATTGATATGATTCTAAACCTAAATTTAATATGTTGGAACAAATATACAAACACGAATGGTTAAATATACAAAAGGACAGAGAATGGAGAATATGTGGCCATGGCCCATCCCTGACATAAGTAGAAAGACGCAAACATTGCAACGAGGCCACCCACCTATTTAAAAACAACAGCACACCTGATTGATTAACAAAGTAGAAGGAAAAGTTAAAAAATGTTGTCTTTCACTTCAATGTATCACTGTGTGCATCCAAAATCAACGCACACCTCTTACTTATGTCATTTTTTTAGGTAAGTGATACACAGCATACTTATCCTTATGCAAACACGGCATACTTATCCTTATGCAAACACGGCATACTTATGCAAATTCCTATAGAATACAGCTAGATGTCCTAAAAGAAGTACCAAAACTGATACATCCTCACTGCATTGGTTGACTACGTCCTAGTGATTGATTATGTAATAATGACATTTCTGGTGGTTCTTTCTATACACGTCCCAGTCCGAACTGGTGGTTGAATGTACAAACGAAATTCAAGCGTTAACACACATCATCATCATCATATGGCCCATTCGAATTGTTTCCCTCTGCATCCCATCTCTTTGGATACAATGCATCTTCACTGTATATCATTCCTTCCCTTAATATTTCTCACATATATATTATCCTCGTATACATTTTGCTTCTTCATTCCAATAATTCATGCACCAAACTCCAGCATGGATAATGGATTAGAAAATCTGCCTGACCTGTCACACTAATCCCATGATAAATGTTGGATAAAATTTAATATTATGATATTACGTACGAGGAAACTTTGATTCCATTAATGAAAATGGGTACCTTTCGTCTGATGGGGAAGTATTGCAAAGGAAAATATGGTTGTCAGGAGATCATCCGACAGTGCAATATTTTAAAGGATGATGCTCATTTCTTTGCGCTTTCTTGGTTGGCTTGACTACATCATTCTAAACCTCAAAACTCAAAGAAAAAGAAGCAATATTAGCAACAGTGAAGAAAAAATATAAGGATTTGGATTCATATACAGCATGCATGTTGAATTCTCTGTTCCCTTCCTTCCTCCTCAAATATTTTCACCCTGTCCTCTGACTCCTATGCGTTCTTCTCCTACAGCACAAAACAGATTGGTCATTTGCATGAATTTCTGCTAGAGTGAAGAAATTAAAAAGAAAAAAAAAAGGAAAGAAAGAAAGAAAAAGTGCCCCCTCTAATAAACGTTGAGAAGATGATATGTACTAGAATAAGCAAGGAAAGACCTTGAGCTAGCTGTATTTCTACCAATGGCAGGCATCTCTATCCGAGTTGAGTTGAAGTCACATGAAGAACTTGGCGAGGCAAGCTCCATGTATTCTGAAACAAACACCAGCGGAAAACCGAGAAACTCAATTGAAAAATCTTGAAGTTTTCACTTGCAGAGTCATTAAATATAATATGCATATATACTGATATACTTGGGTTATAACCTACCTCTACCTGATTCTTCATTGACTGAACATAATTGATTATTTCATCCAACATTACTGCCATTCCCATAGTCTGTATTTTGTTAATTCATGCACAAAGAGGATAAATTAATGCATAACTATACATATTGATATAAGAAAATAAAGGAATTTTGAGTGGGTTTGTTTCATGTTTGAGATGATAAAATTCTACCTTATTGCATCCTGCAACAATATCTTGCAAACGCTGGAATTTACTATTTATCCCGCGTCTCCTCACCTAGTAGTAGTATATTCTAGTCCAAACAAAATTAATATCAAATATCTTTGCTAAAATTCAAGTTCTTCGGCCCATCTCTCCCCCCTCCAACTTTGTTTTTATTTATTTTTATTGGTTTACATCATTGTTGGAATCTAGCTTGATACTAACACGTGATATATAAGTACTATTCAAAAAATATATTTCCCCACTGTCATGGGGTATTATTGGGGTTACAATACAACAAAAATAAATTTGTGAATAATGTTAAGGTACCCATTTTGGAGGCTTTGATGTGTGATTATTGCATTAGTTTATTTTATTATTAGTGATTAATTATTTAATATTAAAATATTCATGGCACATCATTTAATATCTTAAATTTAAGTTGTGATACTGTTAGAGTAAAAATAATACTATTAAAACAAATATACATGTAATAACACTTTAATAATTATTTTAATAATATTTAATATATTAAATAATATTTATTTTTTTGTAATATAATTTTTACTATGATAATATCAGTTTCCTAAATTTAATATCCCCAACATTTCTCCAAAGTTTGGGACTCCAAATGACTTCGTATCCAATAACAACAATTAGATGTACATGTATTTGATCATTAACCCAACCCAACCGGCCCAACCCCATATAATACTCTAGCTCCTAATATATTCGGGCTGGGCTCGGGTTGCCCAACTTAAGCTGTACCCAAATCTCCCTCAGTTCATCTCAGCCGTCCAAAAAATTAGGTCTCGCATTTTTCTCGTGTGAGCCTTTTAAAAACCTTCTCACGCCCAACTTTTCTCACTCCCGCAGACCTCCGAGGCTGAAGCTCTAGGGTGTCATTAGGCCGTACCAATCGAATCGATCTTTTACCGAAGGTATGTACTAATTCAGTAGATGATGATACTCTACCGTGTATTATATCACATATTATCTATGTTCGCCCTTGAGTTTCATTACTTTTGACGTAAATTATTTAATTTTAGATCGGAGCTTGTATTGTAGTTTCTTCACAAAATCATAAACGTTAATAATTAGTTTTGTACTTTTTTGTCTGTAAAATCTCTCCAGTTTGAAGATTTTAAGTTCTATCTAGTGTTGTATTGTTAGATATTTGCCAAAATTACACCTGTATTTTGCTTGTACGCTTTCAATTTAGTTATATTTATAGTTTAGCAAATGAGCTTTTTTGGTTTCTTCAAATGTATTAGGGATTTAGGATTGAGATGTAATTATTTTGTATCAAATCTCAAGAAGAAGAAATGATGTAGTCCTGTATTGAGATTCTCTCAGACAATAAGAAGTAAAATTGAATAAGTATTGAGTATAAGTACACAACATCCAAACACCACATCCATCTTAACCATTAAAAAGTGGGGCATGACATTGAAAAACCAAGCACCTGATGCACCCTTTGATATTACTTCCATATAAAAAATCAAAGATCAAGCATAATGCATCTTTTTCCTCACATTTCCAAGTTCCAAATAAATCCTTGATATTGCCTCGTCACAGATACACACACATTTGTGGGTGTTCAATGGTCATCAAATTGGATTTCCGTGACTTGGCACCATGTTAAGTTACTATGTAAGGACCAAGGAGTGAAATGTGTTAAAATGTGGCAAAACTGTATGCACATTTACGTTCAGTTATGTCTTTTCTCATTCCTTTTTTATATGTCTTCCCCAGTTATGTCTTTGAAACTTTTGTCTTTTGTTAATTAGATCTGTCAAGATGTTTACCTCAAGAAAGAAGATCTCCAAAGACAATGGTCTTGAACCCACTGAATTTGAGGAGACTGTTACCCAGGTGATTTTCTGATAATGCTATGAAGTTTAATTGCCATTGTATTTACTTTCAATGTATGGAAAGTTATATCGACATAATCTGTATCTTCTTTCCATAATGCCTCTGCAGGCACTATTTGACTTGGAAAACACAAACCAAGATCTTAAAAGCGATTTGAAAGACCTCTACATTAATGCCGCTGCGTAAGCATGCTGTTGCTATCATAACAAACTACCCTCACCCTTGTTGAATCTCAGCCTAGTGATGTGCTATTTGTACTTTTCTTGCAGTCAAATTGATATCTCTGGGAATCGCAAAGCTGTTGTGATACATGTTCCGTATAGATTGAGGAAAGCTTTCCGCAAGATTCATCTAAAGCTTGTAAGAGAACTTGAGAAAAAGTTCAGCGGGAAGGTAAATTTGTCTTTTATTGATTTCAGTATTAAAATTTTCTAATTTCTAGTGTTGTAAAGTGGAAATAAGACGGGGAGTAGCCTTATCGAAAGAAGATAAAGAACACAGATGATTTGTGTGGCTTGTTTGGAAATGTCTTTTCAAGGTTTTGGAACTTGGTTTTGGTCTATTAGAACTCTGTAGATTTTCAAAATTGGGTTCTGTATGATTCTTTTTTAATTTGATGAAATAAATAGGAATGATCATGTAGTTCTTTGTCCCTTGCTATTGATGCTCAAGGAATGGTCCCAATGAGCTTATTCATTTCTTGTGCATTTTATTTGATGAAATAAATAGGAATGATCATGTAGTTCTTTGTCCTTTGTTTTTGATGACTCAAGGAATGGTCCCAATGGTCTTTAATTCATCTATTTCTGAATTCTGAAATCATTTTTTTATTTACATCAAGGTTGACATGCTTTAGTGACCTAACAGGATGTGGTAGTTATTGCTACAAGAAGAATATTGCGTCCACCAAAGAAAGGTTCTGCTGCTCAGAGACCCCGCTCCCGCACACTTACAGCTGTGCATGATGCTATGCTTGAGGATGTTGTTCATCCTGCTGAAATTGTTGGGAAACGCATCAGATACAGGCTTGATGGTTCAAAAATAATCAAGGTAATTACAATTTATTCCTTGGTTCTGTTGGAGGATTTTCTCCAAGCAACTTTAAAATGGATTTTGTTTGTGGCAGATTTACTTGGACCCGAAGGCGCGTAATGATACAGAGTACAAACTAGAGACTTTTGCTGGAGTTTACAGGAAGCTTTCTGGGAAAGATGTCGTGTTTGAGTACCCAATAACTGAAGCCTAAGATCTGCTGTTAATGTGCCTTTTCGCTAGTGCTTTCTCATTTGTTTAAGATACCATGTAATTGCATTAATGGTTATTTGAAATTTTGAGTAAGAGATCCGGATTATTAATCGTTTTTACATAGAGAAGCACTATAACTCAGGTGAAAGTTTCTCTGTTTATGCTCTCTTTCAAGTCAAATTATGAGATGAGTTTGTTTTGGAACTCCTGAGCCTGTAAGAACTAAAGTTTGTCTTCTGTCAATGCTATACAATCTTTATATTCTTGTTGTGTTAAATTTGTTTTTATTAATTTTGATGCATTTTTTTTATCTGTGTTTGGTGTGTTTCAAAACTATGTTTTAGTTGATGTACAAAAATTTTCTCACTGCTTGCCCAAATGATATGTTTAACTTGAAAAACTACTGAACTTGTCATAAAATGGAGAAAATGTTTGGTATCTCTTGCTGCAGGAATGTTTCACTGTTTGTCTTGACTGTCTAGTATAGGTGCCGGGCAATACTCTTTACATTGCACATTTCAGCACGAGTAATGCTACTCAACCAGACAAATGCTGTCCAGTTTAGACATTTTCTTTTGCATAAATGTCAATTTGAAGATTTTCTTTTGTTATTTATAGTTTTGAGTTTCTGGATATCCAGAGCTCTTGAATGTTGTGCTCCTAACCTATTATTAATAATTGTGACTACTAAAACGTAGATATCAACTGTTACAAGAAATTTGAAAATGTAATGATATTAGAAATGAAACTGAAAGGAATGAAGGAGATAATTATTTGTGGAATTCTAGTCCACATGATCCTGATCTAAGAAAAAAACACTAGGACCTTGGTTGCTCATCTGAGTGTGGGATATTTTGGAATAACACAAAATATTGCATCATACATAATGGATGTTTTCGGCCTCCAGTAAAATCCAAGTTAGCGTATCTATTCTTCAACGATAAGAAAATAGCTATAGGGTAAATATATTTGCACACTAGGGTTCAATTTGATTTAGAGAATGATTTAATGGGTATCTTCTGGGTCTATCATCTTTGCTATTTATTATTATAAGAAATGTACATTTAAAGGCTGACATTACATTGATACGTGGATATACATGCTTGGCATTACAGAACATACAGCAAGACAAACATACAGCAATAAACGCAAGCTTGGTAACAGGAGAAAGAAAGATATTGCTGCATTCCAAATCAAGAGGTTAAAAAATCCTGCTGTTTACTCCCGCTCTATACAGATGCAACTCAGATGCAGCAGTTACACTGATCTCAGTGCTTGCCGGAGCAAATAGAACATCACCTTCAGAAACTATATATTCAGCTGCAGAATGCATTGTTCCGTCTCCCGCTGCAACCAAAAAAATGGAGGGACCAGGGATTGCAGGGAATAAAACTGATGCTCCAAGGTGAAGAACACAGTGATCAACCTCAAATTCATCTAGAGGGGGAGTGTATCTTCTTGTATTTGGATTTATGGGGACTCCTAGCAAAATTTCTGGAAACCCCTGCAACCAAAATAGTTACATGCAACGTCAACAGAAGAAATTTTGTGCTACAGCTTGAGTCAACTTATGGTAAAATCTAGTCAAACAGAAACCGAAAATAGCTAAGAACCCTACTAACATAAAAGGGAAAATAAGGAGAATGCATATTTCCGTAAACAAGTTCTTGCCTGATTTATCAGGTCAAAGGGCAATGCCATTTCTGCATTAATTAAGACCACATTATATTGGAATGGACAAGCTGCAAAACTATATGATGACCCTTGGACAATACTCAAACAGATATTTCTATTTTCGAATGCATGAGAAATGATGTTCCCCTTCAGCATCATCCCTACGAAACAACTAACAAATATTTGAGGCCTTGAGCAACTTTTAAGTAAATTGACAATTTCACAGATTCGGAAATTCATCTAATGAAACGTCCATAAACTAAAGTCACCGAGACCAGGACATTCTTTCTGACATCTTTCAAAATCAATGTAAACATAGATGTCACAGATTTTATAACCTAAGGATCTCCTGATATAAAGTTGAATTTTCAGCTAAAGGGGGAGAACAGAAAGCATCACTCAATTTACTTATCATGCCACAATGTTTGGATGTTATATTCACCTGTTTATATGTAAGCATCGAACAAAGAATTTCCACATCCCGCTTCTTTGGAGTAAGGCCAGCTCGTACAACATTATCGGAAGTTGCCATGCACTCGATACATTCACCGTATATGTATGCATGAGGTTCATTTGCCCCTAGATACAAAGCTTCCCCAGGATTAAGCTTCACATAATTAAAGAGCAGGGCTGCTATGACCCCAATATCATCTGAATACTGCTTTTCTAGCCGTAAAACTAGTTCTTCCTTACTGGTAAGCTGCCTTGCCTGATACAAAGGAAAACAAAGTTGTTGAAGGAGAAAAATGGCGATGGTGTTTAAAGAATAATTTAACTTTTATATCAAAGAACACGAACTTATTACAACAATGTGAAAACCATTGAAATTTTCTTTTGATAAAAATGAAGAACAATTAGCAGATTCGTTTCCAGCAAACAGTGAAAATCATCCTACATCCCATGGTTTCCATTTACCATGAGGACATACCGACATTATGCCAGTTGTTTAATTTTTTTTGGTGAACTAGTACCAGTTATTTGCACAAGGCTAACAGATTGATTGCACTTTGTACACTCTGCAACCTCATAAACAGCCATGGGAGGTTTCAGCCATTTCAGCTGCAAAGAAAATTCACATCCATATGTTCACCGATAAGTATTCGTCTTCAAAGATTAGTTAGAAATGTGAAACCTCAAAAAGGAAAATAGATCGCGATGTTTGCATAAATAAGAAGTTAGAAGTACGTTGGTGATCGGGACACAAATAATATATGTTTTGATAAACAATAAGTACCACAAAAATATCCAGTACCATTTTTTGAATATTTCTTTATTCTTTGTCACTTGAAACTTTGTTATCAAGAAGAGGTGTATATCAAGGCCACACGACACAGGCCTACTGGTACAGAAATGCAAGTAAAATCGCGATCCTTATACTGTTTTACGAAAGTGTTTATAAGCACGTCAAACCGTGAAGGAAAATAATCAGTAAAGGAAAGAAACAACTACTTGTTTAATACTTAATGTAAAAGTAGCATATTAATGGTGAAAAAGCGTCCAACTAAGTCTAAAGATTTCATGGTGTGATAGACCTCTAAACTTCTTTACATCACACTTTGTTTCATTTCAGTTGAATATTTTCGCTCTAGATGAGTGAGACTGAGAGAGGGACTAATCTAAATGCAAACTATATTGCAAATCACCAAAGTTCCAGTGCTATATCTTCGTCTTTGTTTAGCATCAGTTAACTGTCCATGCTCAAAATAAATACAGAAATACTATGAAGATCAATACTTTAGATCCACAAAGCCCTAAGTAATTATCAGTTAACTCACATTCTTGATAGCAACTTCTTCTGCATGGCAGGCAGAGCACTAACATGAAGCACCTACTTAAACAGTACACATTTCTAGGCAAAGGAGTGCAGCAAAGTTGCAATGATTGCAGATCACCAGAGTTCAAGTGCACATTATACCCTTGGCATCACTAAAACATCAACAGACTGTCTATTCTCAAAATAAAAAACAATATACTATAAAAGGTTAATATCATGCCTAGATTCAAAAGGCTTGAAGTATAAACAGTGCAACATGTAAAGTATGACATTCATCGTAAAAAATTGATGTGAAATAAAACACAAAATGATAGAACTTCCAAGCATTATCTTGATCCATAGAGCTTAAAGTATACATGATATCTTACTAAGATAGAGGACAGGATTCCAGTGTACCTTATTTTCCAAGTTCAGACGACTAATCAGTTTGGGCAACACTTCGGAGATCACCTCCTTACTCGCTGACATGAGTTGGGTAAATATTGACTGCAGAACTGCTTTCTGTTTCTCCTCTCCATCTTTCTCAGTAACATTTAACACTTGATCTGCGTATGCACAGCCAACCACTTCTGAAATCTCAGGAACATCTTGGAGAACACCCTTTAGCTCCTGAAAACAACAACAAATCTGTCTACATTAAAAACATTAAATGTAATCAAAAGTTTAGCCTACACAAACCCACATTTACCAAAAATATTGTTATCCCGTCATTTGAAAGAAAAAGTGAATCCTTGCTCATATCAACATTATCATTTGATGTGCACACACGCATATACATAAGGAGTATGTGTGCATGTGAGCGTATTTTTACACAATGAACTAATTTGTTTGCTGGAGCCTTTTTAGAGTTGATACCAGTAGTAAGAGTAGATAACCCCTTTTTCACCCATTTGTAGGAAATTTCTCTGAACAGATACGTTAAAAGAAAACAAGAAAGAAAAAAAAGAAGGAATCTGCTTAATTCCAGAAAATATATGTTGGAAAACTTTACATACGAGACAATAAGTTAAAAGAAAACAAGAAAGAAAAAAAGAAGGAAAAAGGATAATGCTTAATTCCAGAAAATATATGTTGGAAAACTTTACATACAAGACAATGAAAAAGAGTCTAGCTGATTTAGATGCTAATTCCTCCAACAACAAAATATAAATAAATAAAATCAATCAATAACCTAAAGAAATGATTTAAGTCAGGAAAATTGAATAAATCGGATGAAAAAAGATATTAGCATTGCCAGCTAGTAAAAGAAAGGGTGCGGCTATAATCAAATCAAATAGAGCAGTGGACTTAACCTCCTACTCTAGTCAAGTATTGAATGATCAGGGACAAATTCATCGTTGGATTTCTCCAATAAACAAATGTCAAACGTCTAACTAACAGTGATGAAATTGAATACTGGAACTTCAGATATTTGAGCAATTGTACTTAGAGGCTCTAAACAGAGGGCGGGAGAGAGGACTTAGAAGCTTCCAGGTTTTCTAGTTATTACTTAACTAATTACCTGTCCTTCCCAGTAAGTACCTATCAAAAATAAATAAAGTAATTCTCAGGATGGTTCAACATCCAGGTTTTCTAATACTTAACTGTCCAATCTCCATACTAGGGCCAAAATTACCAATTAAAAAATAAAAAATAATTCTTAATTGAAACTTGATTTGGTAATAACATTTGCTACAGACCAGATCCTAACAAAAATCTTTTACTGGATTAAAGCATTTAGTAGGAAGAAAATTTGTAAAAGCTATATTTGATTTCAACAGCCCACTATAGCAAACAGTAAGGTACCTCCTCTTTCAGATCCTCAATCAGGCCCCACCTGAAGATACACATGCATGGAAAATGAAAAAGAAAAAAAGTCTTTTTCTCCATTGTCACCCATGGAAAATCATATGCAACCAGCTATTAGGGATATCCTCAATGGACCTTTATGAGAAATGCTATAACCTCCAGCTTAAATGCCTTAAGAGGACACTTGGGCAGTTACTACTTGAGCTGACTCTCGAGGTATAACTCGACCTAAACGAAAAATATATATCTGACAGACATTCCATATTATCCAACCCAAACTCAAGAACGCTATGAGAAAAAGAAGCAGCTCGCTCAACATGTTTTACATGTCTAAAGAAGCATCATGGGCATCAGCAAACAGACTCTAGAGGAATATGGCCATATGGTTTAATTTAGGCAAATATTTAGGTGTTCACAGCATTGATATTACCATCTTACCTACATAATAGAGGACTTTTCAAGGACTTGAGGATTTCAAAAAACCTAAACACCCTCCGTCCCACTATAGTTAACATATTATTTTTTTTGGTGTTTGTGGCATGGATTTTAAGATGCATTGAAAATTATTTAAATATTTGTATTAATATATTTGTAATATAGTTAAGAATATAACATTAAATATATGAAAAATATATTAATCATGTGAGGTATCCATTTAGGACCTGAAATGGGAATAGGTATAGGATGCGTCCAACTCATATGTTCTTGCCATGTTGGACGCCTGCCAGATTAAAGTGTCTAACAAAGGGGAGGAAATAAGTAATTTACTGAGATCAATCTTACAAGGATACCCATGTCTGATAAGAGTTATTTAAAAACTTAAGAGCACTGTTTACCCAAAGTCAAATGATACTGCAGCCTTCTCCTAAGATATAATAATAGATAGTCTGTATACCACAGCAGCACTCGGCATTCGGCCAATTCCTTCTAACATTTGAAAGGAATTAACACACGCATGACCAATGACTGAATGACAATTACAACTCAACACAAAGACGAAGAATATTAAGCAATCATTATACTGGTCGGTGTAAAACTGCATCAAGCAGCCACTAAAGCTTCTCAAAAAATAGCACTCATCCTTTACCATTTACCACAGAACTTCAACAGATAATAAGATGTCTAGTATCCCATTCGCTATTTACCTAATGTTAATTAGGTTACCATGAAATCAATTTCTAATTATAATAAACTATACAGATAAACAACCTCAGACTGAAGATAGATATTTCACCTCAAGATTGATAAATCCACACAAGGCCTCAAACTCAGTTACAGCTAAAACCATCTCAGGCTTGTGATTTTCATCCTTGTAGTCATTTGGCCGCGCCTTATGAAGAATTTCAGCCAATTGCTTATCCGGATGAGCCTGAATTGACAATGATTTTGCAACTGAAAGTACCTACATATACAGCAAATAGTAATAAACACTACAGAGCTGCAAAAACCACCGGAGCAATAATAGAGATATCAAGTTGGGAAAATGCAGTAGTAAACCTTACAACTTTACTCCAAAGCTTGAGGAAGATTTACTCTCTCTCTCTCTCTCTGCTCAAAGAATAACTATCTACTTTACTTGGATTTTGCAACCGACTTGAACCACTAAAGAGCATGATAAACTAGGCTTGGTCTTCCAAAGAAGGCTAGTTTGGAACCATCATCAGAGAATCCATTCTTGTTAAATTGATATTTTCTTCATTTTCAATTTTTTGAAAAATGCATTTTAATTTAATCTTTTAACTATTTATAATGTGAGTTTTACCTGCTAAGGATATAAGTTGGAATAATGTTGGCATACAATGATGGAAATCATGAACTTGGACTCTCATACTTGAAAACCTCTTTGGTAAATATAATAAACGAAAAGTGCATCTCATTTATTGTACGTCTCTCATATCTTTACAATTAATCTTCTCATATTTTTCTATTTCTATATTCTATATATTTGTGTATAACTATGCAAACAATAAAGCAACTCCTCTAAATAAGTCATTCTATTTCCAAAAGTGGGCTACCCACCTGTTTCTCCTTCAAATTAATGAAGTTTACATGTTAAAATCCAAATTTCTTGGGAGGAAAAACCAACAAGAACCAACCAAGCAATCAGGAAAAAAAAAATTAAACCATTAATCTTCTACTGTTATTAATAACTCAAAAACATCAGAAAGAACAACCAAAAAACATTGTGAAGGGGGACTAAATTTCTGAGCATAGCTGACAGTAAAAATACCTTGAACAGAAAAGGGAGATCAGTATTCCACTTGTCAACAACCTTATCTCCGAGCACATCAGGATTTTGTTCAATCCAATACTTCAAAGTTACATTCTTTCCACTCTCCGAACCATTCAATTCTACGTCTTCTAGGCTTTCAACTAAGAACGAAGGCCCAGAAGCGTGAGTTCCCATCCACAATTCAGCATAAGGTTTGTTTTGTTCAATTTCAAGCCCAGAGTTGCGCGAGAACAGCCTGGCAACTCCAGATTCAGGCCCAATTCGGCCCCAATCGTAGTTCTGGACCGAACATCTTAGTCTCTGAAGTCTTCGAGTATGCTTGACGGAGCCATTAGTGCTGTCCATGAGTAAATTCCGTTCAATTTGGAAGAAAATGAAGCCCTAGAGAGAGAGGAGATGAAAGCTTGTTTGAAGAAGAGTCCTTATCCTCCATTGAATACTCTCCTCTGTCCTTTTTAAAGCCCACTAAATAATTAATTAAGAAAGAGTTAACAGAGAAAATGTATAATTATAGTTTAAATTATCTACACTTTGGAGAGAGGAGGGAGAATGGGTAGTGATGAAGTTTGAATTTAATTGAGTTGAATTTATAGAGGTAGCAGATAGATACTGAATGGGTCGTAATGACGAAAGTATAAAGTTTGCAGAGAGTTGGAAAGATGACGACGAAGTTTGAATAGATGCATGTATGTATGTACATATATTGGAAGTACTGTGTCGGCCGATCAGATTTGCATTGGATGGCTCAATAGTTGCTGAACACGCCGTTATAATTAGGCGGTGATGTCGGTGGCCTTCGGATTGCGGTTGAGAAAATGAAAACCAACGTATGACAGGTGGGTCCAGTGTCCACATCTCCAAATCAATTTCCCTTTACGGGTCTACTAAGGTATTAGCCCACTAGGCTTGACGACGATCCGGGCTTCTGAGTTTAACTAGTATTCTGTCCTACGTAATTGAATTGAAGAATATTTAATTCCAGTATTTATTAAAATTTGGTTACCAAATAAAATCTAAGAAACGGGAGTTGATATTTGTATAAATAAATTTTAATATTTTTATAAAAAAACAGTATATGAATATAAGACTCATATATTATTTTTATATGAGATTTTATATAACTATTATTTTTTATTTGTTAAAATAATAATTCTTTAAAATTTATTAATGACAAATGAGTTGGCATTCACCGACGGATTTTGTGAGATTTTTATTTGTAAAATAAAAATATTTTAGGAATAGTTTTAATATATATTTATATATTATATATTTGTAGTATAGATATGTGTATATATAAATTTAGGAGATTAGATAAAAAAAAATCAAATGATTTGATAAGAAAAAGAGGAACTTTTATATTATATTTGTGAGTTTTAAATATAAAAAAAAAGAATAAAAAACTTAAATCAGGACGAAAAGATCAGAAAACAAATAATTATTCTTTTGAATTGTTTGCATGTTTAAAAAAAATATTAAAACAAAAAACTTAACTTTTAAATAAAGATTATTATTTTGCACTTAAATTAAAATTTCTTGTGCATATAGGGACTATTTTCAATTCTTTTGTTTATTTCTTTTCTTATTTGTCTCTTAAAAAAAACTCAAAAACAAGAGAAATTAATATAAAACTTAAATTTTTCATCTATTTTTTTCTATTCATTTTAAAACACAATATTATGACATTTCTAGTATCATACTCTCGTTACGAAATTATTACTTAATATTAAGGATATATTTAAATATTTAAAAATATCTCAATAAGTCTGCTTTAGAAATAAAATTTGGAATGGAGGAAGAGCATTGTATTTAATTTATTATTTTGCTCTAATACTTTTTTAATTAATATATTTTTTTATAAATAAAAATAATAATTCTGCCTACAACAAAGTCGAATTCGCAATACTTCAATAGGGAGAAACTTGCCATCAACTCTTTTAGCCTCTTTTGTCTGCAGCAAGCAACCGACCTCAACCCGTAGAGAGGACCGTCTCTTCATCAATGATTTACATTTTTATTTATTTTTCCAATTTTTATGAATGCGTAGTAAAATTAAATTAGTAACTCCAAGTTGAGGGTTGGTCACCCAACTTTGAGCAGTCACGGTATAGAACTTAATGAAATCTTACTCAGAATATGGAAGTGTTGTAAAATCATACGCCATTAAGTCACTAACTAAAATATTGATATTAAGTAATTAATAAATTAAAATATAATTTGCACCCCAACATTTATAAAATTATTAAAATTTACACTTCAATATTTAAAATATATCTAAGTACACTTTAAAATTCTTTTTTATTTAAGAAAATATAGTTTGCACTAAAAAATAAAGGTGTATTTTGGTTTAATGAAAAGAACAAGGGGTGTATTTTGTTTAGCAAAAAAAAATATTATAATAGAATACGTTTTAAATATTATGTTACAAATCTCAACAATGCTACAAATTTTGAAATGTAAATTATATTTTTAGTCTTTTATTTGTACAAAAGTAATGTTTTGAAATCCAGCCAAGCCCGACCGGTAAGTCCGATTAAATCGGGAATCGATTCATTTTTCGGTCCGATTTGGACCGGTTCAATCAATTTGGTAAAATAATGATTGACCATGGGTTTGACCAGTAGTTTAATAGGTTAGTTAGCCTAGTTGAATCGATTTTGAAGTGTTTTTTTATTACAAAAATATTTTTAGCAATAATATAACATAATTTAACTATATTTTAGCTTATAAAAATTTAAATATTTTAAAATTTTATTAATTTTTAATCATATATATATTTATGACGTCACTGATTCAATAACGATTCGACTACTAATTAAACTAGTGATCTATCCATCTAATATTATTTTTAATTCAATGACTGATGCGGTTATAAAATATTGTACAAGAGTAATGTAAATGTAGCGTGAAGGTTCTAGCCTTTAAAATAATAAAAGTATAATATTGAGAGAAAAATCAACAAATTCAATAGAATTAGAAAAACTTTTCTCACCAATGAAAAGACTGAACATGTCATCATTTGCAACATGAATATGATAAATACACTTCCTTTTTCTTGTTGAACAATTGTAGCAAGTTAGACAAACGATTTCAATTGATGTAACATCATGTTGAATATATTTAATTTGAATTGATATTTTTTATTACAATTATTATAAAGAGACGTATACAACAATAATCAACATCACGCTCATTTATTGTCCATGAACAAAGAACCTTCAATTACCTTTCAACTTCTCTATGAGCAAGTGGGACATCTTTTGACGTTATAGCTTCTGAAATGGTATAATTCCAAAATTGACTTGCGTAGCTGTAAATTAGTAAAAGAAAATATGATCCAACACAGGATTAAAGGAAGGACTAATAACGAATTACAAGAAAAAACAAGGGTTTCTATTCAAATAATAGAAAAGTCAGTGATCTTTTTAAAATAAGCCATAAGTATTTTTTTTCTTAAGAAAAAACACGGTTCTCTTCTCTAAATTAAGGTTTTGCTGTAAAACCTTACTCAAAGACCGAACCTTTGAATTACCAATCGGCAATGGCAGAATCAATTTACAGAGCTCTCAGAGACGGAGCATCAGACGGGGAACACGCACCGGCTCTCACAATTAAGGACTCAATCCAATATCCTTTCGGACCAGTGGTCTTCAATCACGTTCTCACTCAACTGTCATCCAGCATTTTGGAGGGAAAATCTCAGTCACGGTCAGTTCAATAACCTTCCTTACAAACCCTAAAATCCCTGTTTCTAATCTTTATTAATTACATTTTCATTCAGTTATAATTAATGCGTGTAACTGTAACTTTAGAGCTCTTGTACTGGTTACACTGTCTCGGAGTCCATCTTTTTATGCTGATTTGTTGAAAAGCAGAGGAAATGACGTTGCTTCGTCGCATAAATGGTTAGTCATATTAACGTTTGCAAAGGCGAATATTTTGCACGTAATTTTTTATTATTTGCTTATTTTTAATTGTGTGGACCTTGTGAATGAAAACGTTGGTCAGGCTTGGGGTCTTGGATTGCTATACTGATCCTTTCGGTTGGAAGTATCGGCTTATGGAGTGTGGCAGCATCACAAATTCTTCTCCATCAGCTGCAGTTACTGCTATTTTATGCAAGGATGTTAGGGATTTGGATAAATTGTTCTCTTCAATGCTTGAACTAGGACAAGGTAATGTTATACTTTATTAAGGTATTTCTGGTATCAATCAGAGTAATATTTGGCAATGAAGATCGAGTCTGGTTTTGATTGAAAACGGATGTGTGTAGTTCTTTTTTGCTCTATGTTTTCGTCATATGGTTATTTATGTGGTTGTAGCGCTCATCGGAGAAGGAAAAGGTCGTTTCTCGGTCGCCATAGACTCGGTAATTCTGCTTTCACTAGCTGTGATTCGTGACTGTTATATGTTGATGACAATGTAACTACCGCGGTTCACAAAAAACATGAACTATGAGGTCTAAATGAAGTTTGACATGGTCATATGTTAAAGTGATCATTGCTGATGTTCAAACTAGCTGTACTTTAGTTAGCATAAAATAAAATAAAATGGAGATTTCCAAATTTACTAGCTGATTATTTATTTTCTTAAAATTTTGGGCATTGACTTGTGACTAGTGTTTCGATTCCATATGAATTTGAAGTATTAGGGGTGTGGAAACTCCCTACTTGTCTTCACTCAGGTTAAAAACCATATTGAACACTTTAACATAAAAGGAAGACTATGAAGATGGTTATTACTCTTTTGTTTGCACATGGTGAATAGTTTGATGCGAGGAAACTTCCTCTTTGGTATGAGACTGTCAGTCATGTACACCATACTCATTATGAGCACAGGCTCAGCAGAAAAGTTTTCCTCCTTTACTTGTTTTATGTGATTATAGTCTTTACCCATGCATCGTTCTGCTCTAAGCACGGTGGAAACGTCATTTACTTTTCTATACTTGCTTGTAGTACCAAAGCCCTCTCTCTCTATTTGTCTCTTTCCCCCACATACGTGTACTGATCGAATGTCTTTCCAGGTAAGTGAGATGCTAAGACATACATCTATGTCATCAGTTGCAGGCCTTTTGAGCAATCTGCGTAGCCACGGTGTGTTTTATCTCTCTTCAATTCATGCGTAACAGGACAGTTTTCATATCAGATTGGCCTTATGAAGAAACTAATTGTTGTCTTTCATATTCAGAAATGCTAACAGTTTCCCTTTTACTTTTGAATATTGTGGAATAATTGGTGTCTTTAGTTATGGAGTCAGTGTTCACCATGACTCATTAGGCTAATCAAGTTGGTAATAGGGCTTGTATATTGAAGTGTCTTGTAGATGATAGTACTGAGTAATATTCCTAATATCACTCTGGAACTCATCTATTGCAGTATCTTATCCCACTAGTTGCCTTGTTATATTTTGATATATATTACATGTTGAAATTTAATGGTGGCAGTCCTCCATAATATCGAAGACTTCATGATGCTAAATTTTATTTTTGATGCGCAAAAACCACACCAAGAATGATTACTTTCTTCCCTTCTGCAGACCAAGTTTCTTGTGTCTTTTGGTTATTGCATGAAGACCTTCATGAAATCAAGGTTCCTGCTGCTCTTGAATATATGTCATCCATGCTGGCCACCATAGAATCTACAACTCGACCAACAAATATTCCAAGTGACAGCCCCGAGAACAATTCTTCGATTGAACAAAATTTTAATAGGGGGAAGTTTCACACACGCTTCAAGCGCAGAAATGGACGTGTTAGAGTCGTGGTAATCTCTCTCTCTCTCCCTGTCTAAAATTTTGGCAATTCATCATCTAATAATATCATCAAAAGCTTTTCCCAGTGCGAGGAGTTTTTTGTCGAGCAGTCAGGCATTAAATTCAAATCTTTTTCATCCAAAGATGGAGTCACTCAGAGCTTTGTGCCTAAGGTTAGTCGTCTAATGATTTATCGTGATTAGAACTTGTACTGAACTTTTCTGCCTTGCCCTAACAACTACTCATCAGGGGCACATACAACACAAATCCAATGGCACATCCGCACATGCATTAGGGTAATGCTAGGGGGATTTGGGACCCAAATGAAGATTTTATATTATTATGTTACATGGCCAATCACAAGTGATGTAGTCCACTAATGTATTAATGCAGGACCCCTAGTATTACTTCATATATTAGCACTTAAGCCAATGAAAAACACAGCAGAGAAATACGGATGCAACCTGATCACATGCAGGCTAGAAAATAACTAAACACGTAAGGGGCTATATTCTGTTCATTGAATATTCTTTTGGCAGGTGCAATTTAATCTACAGCTTTCAGAGAAGGAACAAAGCGACAGGGCAAAAGTTGTACTTCCGTTTGAGCACCAAGGTAAGGTTGCATTTTGAATTTGGATTTAGTGTTTTAACTTGAGTTCCTTCAGAATTCAACTTTTCGGATGAGGGAATTTTCATTACCTTTTCTACTTTTATCCTAATATTGTAACAATGAATTATCCTCCAATGTGTCCATTGATCTTTTTGCTGGAGTTCCTCATTAACTCTGCACTTGCTGCAGGAAATGGGAAATCCATTCAAATTTACGATGGCCGCAATTCTCTCAGTGACGGTAAAATTGATGCAAAACCTGCCACTACTGCGAAAGTGCAAAATAAGGAGGAAACTGGCAGAGGAGAGATTATTTATTTTCGTGATTCAGATGATGAGATGCCAGATTCCGATGAGGACCCTGATGATGACTTGGACATATAAGTCGCCTGTCTTCGTATGCATTCATGCGGACCACTGACAACTCCGGGATATCTTGGTTAAGCATTAGGCTACTTGAAATCAGTTTTAGTCTACTGCTTCAGACTTGGGGCCAATATTTTTGTCTCAGTCTGGCCTTGTGGGAGAAAAAAACGTTGGCAATCTCATATCTCATGTCAATTGGCATTCTTGTAATCTGCAAGTTTCAGCAGACCTTGAGCAAGTCGTTTGCTCAAGTTATGTGTATCAAATAATTATTAAATCTTCAAATGAGTAATCAAATTCCCTTCAAATAAAAAAACAGTCTTCTCACCGTGATTTGACCTTAAGACCTCAATCGACTTTAGGTGTCTCATGACCAATCCCATTCCATTCGAACAGAGAGATATGTTCAATAGGGTTATTGTTACTACTCCGTGACGTTGTTCGACGGTGAGTTATTACTTAAAGATCTGTTTGAGAATCTGAAGTTGATTTTGAATCTTGCATTGTGACGTTTATGTTTTTCAATTCGTTGAGTAGAAGTGATATGCTATGCTTCATCAGAGCATCAACTTTTTTTTTTCTTTTTCCAACTGATTGACTTAAAACTTGTTTGGCCAGATAAACACGAAACACTAAATGCATGCCTACGGCTAGTATATGAATTTCTTATTAAGCTCTAGACTCAACTGACCAACTTGAACTTTTGGAGAAACTAAATTTATGGAAATCGACCTGATTTATGTAAAATAAGTTTCTTATTTTGTAAATGCGTGATGCACCTGATTTACGTCTTCAGAATCCCAAAATCTAAGAGTGAAGTTTCCAAAGAAATCTTTTTGCGGGAAATCATACTTGGTCTTATTTTTCTTTTGATCTCCAAACTGATGAAACTTACTTTTAGAAATTGGATGGGTAAAGAGGCAGAATTATGATTATACAGAGGAACGAACAAAAATAAGAGAGAAACGAGAGAGTAGAACAAAATATTTCGACATGCAGATGATGCTCTGGTAAGTATAGAAAATATATCTTTCTTACGTTTTTAGCAACAAAAAGCACAAGCTGCAGTTAAACAACCAGCAGTAATTCTTGCAGTGAGAAGATTTGTGGATGCAAGAATGAAAACCATTCCCCAAAAATGATGAACCAAGATCTGGATGCAGGAAGCAATTACACCTACTCTCAGTGCCACTAAGAATCAGTCAATGCAATGGCATTGGCTGACAAAATGGTGGGATGGGATGTTCAGTCGACAAATCAGACCTGCATCGAAAGCAGATTAGCTCATATGGGAGAAACTAATAAATCTGGTGGCAGTGGCAACAAGGATAATGATATTATTCCCTTCACCTTCAGTTCCCCAATGACGCAAAAAGGCGAGATCCCTCCAGAAACAAAAGAAAGGTGGGATCAGAATGACTCTACCTGTAACAGTATTTCCCAGAAAATATCAGTATTGGATAAGATCAATGGCCAGACATGCTTCAAGAAATCATTCCCTTTGACAGGAGATCCTTTAGGTGCCCTTCTAGAACAAAAATTGAAGGAATTAACTAGCCAAGAGGGCTATGAGTCAGCAATAGGAAAAATGCTCCACGGATGCGATCATCTGCTGTGATTCTTCAAGAGCTAATATCTGCCTTAATTATAAAGAGGCCTTTTCATCATAATGATGTGGTTGTAAGACCAAATGGGAAAACTGTTTCATCCTACTGTGGGCATTCCTCAAATGTACACACAACTTTCCAGGTTTGTTTCTTTCTAGTTGCAGATGATGCCGATTTTGGATTCTATGATTTTTTTAGTTACAATGCATTATTTGTATGCAATTCTCTTAGTTTAAAATGCAAAAATTTAATATTCATTGACATATTGTCAGATGTGTAGTGCATACTAAGAAAGTTATACTAAGACTCTAAATGGCTTATCAGAAGTCTAAAAAGTGTACAATTATTTATTGTATTCGGTCTCTAAAATGCTCAAGTAATCACCCAGAATTCGTGTTTCTAAACCACTTTTAATTTTAATTATATATTTAATTTAATATACTCTCATTTAGCTTTTATTAATTTTTTATACCAGAATTCTCTACATTGTCACTCCATTCTGGCCTTCCTTCAGAGTTTGGACCATTTCCCTTGCATGCTTGGCTTCCTTGGTCCTATGGTATTGAGGACTATCTGTTGACTTGAACAAACCTGAATCTCTACCATACTCCACGCATGCTGCACTTCCTGCTATCACTCGTGGCTAAATAGAACTACCTGTACGCAAGAAATTTATTACAAGGGTGTATTGTGTCAACATCCCCCTCCCCCCCAAGTGCCATTGTGCTGCGATTGCAAATCCTGGTTACATGATTGTTATCTAAAATAGTTATTGTGTGCCTTTTCTGCATCATGTGATATTGTTATCTGGTTAGCTGTAATTGTCTTCAGCAATTATTTGAACCTAAGATGGTTTGGTATTCTATTCTTCAGGCCAAATCAAATAAAACAGGAGCCCCGCTTGGCATTCAAATGGCAACAACAATAAATCAGAGCCCAGCACCTATTCTTGAAGTTTTCTTATCAAACGAGAGATGCCTCTCCAGCAGTCTAGATGATAGCTCAGGTAAGAGACTGGAATTCACAGTTATTACTTTGAATTGAATGACTGTTGACTTCAGATTCCATCGTGTTGCAGTTCACTTAAGGCTGAATCCCTTATCCTCTGGTATTAGTTTTGAGTTATAGCTTTTCTTGTCTTAGTTTTTTCTTATAATTACAGAGGATAAACTGCATGCCGACTTCATGGATTGCTCCTACAATCAACCACGACAACTAGAGCCTGATGCAGATCTTTTGGATTATGCGACCTCATTAAGCAACGGAAGGCCTGTCTAGAGCTTGTCAGTGATCTTCTCAACCGTAGTTTTGAAGTGTTATGCAGTATTGACCTTACTGACTCCAGATTAAAAGGAAACAAGCTTGCCCATGGAAAGGAAGTCATATTAAATGCTGAACTAGTGTTTGGAAGTGCTGTTCAACTCAATTCAGATGGAACTAAAGGTTTTTCCATAAGCCACTTTCTCACTGATAAAATGGAAACTCTGGCAAGTGTTTTAGGTACGAAATCTAGTTGTTTTCTTGGATTTGAAGACAGGAATTTACTTAAAGGATTTCTTTTTGACTGCTTCATTGAGTATATAGATTCAAGATATAATCCATGCTCTGAATGTGGAATTAAATAATGGAAAAACCTGCCACTAAGCATGAATACTGTGATGCTGATTCGTGAAGTTGTTGAGGAGATCAGAAGTTGAACGGGCTTACTGGTTTCTTTCTAGATGAGCAAGGAAATGAGTTGTTGCCTGGAGAAATGGACTGATTTTGAGATTGAAGCATTTGAAACTGGTTCTGCAATTGATTGGTACATGCTCCAGTTTTTGATAGATGAAATTGTGATGGACCCCTTTGGCAGAGCAAACTGGATTTCTCTGGGTTTTAGTTGCAAATCCTCCAGCTAAAATCTATTATCGTATTTATTAGTATTTTGCATTTTACGGTCTGTTGTGTAACGTGTGCCCATATTGTCGAGTAGACTATTCTAGATTCTCACATATGCAGCTCTTTTGTGATTGTTAACTTGGTTGGAGTAATCCCCTTTCCACCATTGAAGAAGTCATATTTTAGTTAATTTTTCTCCTCCTATTTTCTTCGGTCGGCAGAATTACAATGCCTTGGTTATTCTGTATGTGCTACGATTTGGCAGGCTTGCAGCGGTTTATGTGAGAAAAGAGAATTACCTCAAAATGTAGCTAAAGATTATTACTCAGAAAAGGCTAGATGACAATATAGAAAATTAGAGAAGAAGAAAAAAACTCTCTCCCAATATGCGAGTGCCAAATTCAAAGCAAGGATTTATATAAACTAAAAGAGTCTACTTGATAAAACGGAAACCATTTCCTCTCTTCTTTTAATAATCTCATCTATAAAATCAAACAGTCAAGAACCAGGGGAAAATAAATAAATAGAATGTAAAAAAGAAATGATCAACTGAATGAAAGAATTTCTATCCAAATTTAAAAATGCTGTTTGTTCCCCAAAATAGTCTTGCCAACCCCTCTGCTAGTCCTCCCTCCCCTGTTTTCTCCATGATTAATAGCATTAGCTGCAGCAGAAGACAATCCCTTCAATTCTTCCATACTGGCATAGCTCTTCCTTGCCATCAATCCCCCATTCCTTTTCTCCCCCGAATTTGCCGACTTATTGCCACTCAATTTCGCCCCAATCCCATACATTTTGGAACTCTTTGAACCAGCCGGCGGTGTCCTTGACTTTTCCATAACCGGAGGTAGCATTGTCGACGGCTTCCTATTCTCTTTCCTCAACGCTGCTGAAAAATCAGGGACTGATTGAGCGAGAACAGAGGACCCTTTTCGCCTAGTCGGTGTTGCTGCAAAACTCCCCTGAAATTTAATCTGTTTCCTGGGTGGGGTTAGGTTCGGTTCGTGTTCTTGGGGTTGTGTTTTGTTCTTCATCCTGAACCTTGATTCTCTTAAATCGGCATAAGCTTTGTACCTGGGTCCTCTTTCCATGAAGAAACTCTCTGTTGTGAGCTGTAAGAGATTGGGTTTGTTGGGGTCGGAAGGGAATTGTGAGAGGATTAATGATTTGGGGTCTAGGGCAGGAAAGAGGCACTCGAATGTGGGGTTTGATTGCAGAGAGCCGTTAAGCCCTGCCATTGTTATTGAATTCGAGGATTAGCTCTGCTATTCTTTGTTGCAGAACTTTGGGGAAGAGAGAGAGGCTGTATGTTTTAAATTCTTAAGTATTTGGTTTCTTGTAGTTTGTTTTTAATAGATTTCCAGTTCCCAACGGTCTAATAAAACCGGAATGACGAGGGAGAGAGGAGAGAGGAGAGAGAGAGAGGATTTTCTATTAGCTTAAGTAATTCCAACGTTCTTATTGAAGTGGGTCCTGTTAACGGAAAGGAAATAGAGGCAAAAGTGGCATTACATTCCATATGGAGGACCTCCGTATGGATTAGATTTGGTCAGATTAATTTATTTAAAACGGCTTCTGAGCCTATTATTTTATGGCCTGCTTTGTTTACAAATTACAAGTATCCTATGCATATGTACCCAACCAGTAACCTTTCTTAAAAGGTTCTTTTTTATTTTTATTTTGCAGAAACTATATGATGCTCCTACCCAAAAGTGAGAATCCCATTTAACTTCTTCCAAATTTTTAATATTTTTTTATTTAACTTCAAGACTAAATTGATATTGGAGAAAATATTATGTTACAAAATGCTTTATAGACAGACAAAAGCTTTACAAAATGCTTCAGGCGAGACGCTCATTTTAGCCAGAGGGCATCATCAAAGATCAATCTCACGCCTCTGGTGATTAAAATATCCAAGCTGCATTGTCCCGAATTTCTGAATCTACTACTATGTTTTAACTGCCTATACTCCATTTACTTGCATATGGATGTCATGATTATGGACAGGATGAACCGTGTTTCGACTATTTATTGGCTATTCCCTTTAAAATTGTTATATAATGTTCACACAAAACGTGCCTAAACACATGCTGCTGTTGTCAGCAACCAGTTGAACCTTCATGTATTTTGTCAACAACTTCAATCCAATATTTGTAACGTTTAGATACATCATTGCAAAATTTATATGCTGAAATCTTTATAGATACAATAGTGTTAGGAGTTGGGATGCATCAGCCATCTCTCTAGTCTATAACTCTACAGAGCTTGAGAATACCATTTTATTGATGGTGCTCAAACTCTGTGATACTTGTACTTCTGCCCCAAATTAAATCTATTAATTCTACTGTTGAATCCATTGAGTACCACGGTCCTCACCGCCTCACAACCCCTTGTTCCAATGCTGCGCCCAATGGCATGCAACATATAATATCAAACAAAAATATGAGGGAGGGAGGGAGGGAGGGGAAGAGAGAATTGGCTATGTAATAAACAATCACTACTTCCTTGCAAGAATATTTTAGTTGGTTAGCTTCTTACAACCAGAAAAAAGAAACTCTGATTAACTCTGAGGCATGGAATTTATCCTCCCTAGTTACCTGTTTCAGATGAGCCAAACATAATAGAACTACCATACAAATAGAAAAAAGTACCCTACCAATATGGTTTAAATAAATTAGTCGAGAGTACCAAACCTGTTGAACATATAAAAACTAGTTCCAGTTTAACCTTACTGATCAGATATAAAAAGTTTGCTCATGATATGGGGCAATAATTGAAACTTGAAATATGGTTCACCTGCTCTCTCTCCACCAGCTGAACTTCTGGAGAAGATATGCTTTCATGTCCATGGTACCTGGTGGATTTCCAATTCCTACAAGAAGCAGGCGAATGTTTTCTTAGATAGAAACAGATGTATATTAGTTCAACTTCAGTAAAAAAAAATTCAGAAGCAATTAAAGGTAGTAATGATAACATCAACCTATGCAAAACCGAGGAAATTCTCGATGACCATCCAAATATTCCATAACGCTATTAAACCTGAAATAAGATACCAACAATTAAAACAATCTTTATTTACGCGAGAAGTTTTTTTGTAATGCTTAAATATCATACTACACTTGCAAGTACAGACATGCATACAATATTATACTGCTGTAGAATTTAAGTTAATGCATGAAACAAGAATATTAACTAACTGTATATTGAAAGTCCACTTCAATCCTTCATTCACGTGTTTTTGAATTAATCATCGCGTTCATTTTCAATAAAAACCAATAAGTACTGTCAGTTCCCCTCCCCTATGGTTACACCATCAAAAGACAATTATGTAGATTATGTCATTCAAGCCAACTAACTTAGCATTGCATGTGGAAGAAATTTGAGTTGGGTATATGCAGCCTCAATCTCATCAAGCCTTTTAAGTGCTATACACAATACAACCTTAACATAGCCATCATCTTAAGCAGCAAAATGGCCAGACAAACCAATTCATCAAACTAGAAGACTACGATGGGTTTCAGTTTACAAACCAAGGCACTCCAGGTTGACTATTTATACGTTTGTTCACTTGATGTACTGCATTAGAATGCAAAATGTAGGAACAGTAACCTACATGCATTTTCGCGGATAATAAATAACAGTCTGAATAATCATCTGAATAATCTTTATTCAGCAGAAGAAACAGGGTTCTGGAGGAATAATACTCATTGTGGTAGCCATGTCTTCCTTTTGGCTGAAGTCTCAAACCACCATTTGGTAAGCTCATCTCATCATAAACCTACAAGAGGAGTCCCATAACTATGCATCCAATGTTACGTAACTGTAAAACGGTATGAAATTGCATACCAGTAGGATATGACGCAAGGGTACTTGATAATATGCAGCAAGTGGTCCAACCTAGTAAATTAACAAAAATAGGATGTAACAAACTAAGAAGTACAATTCACGAACCTCTAATCACTGTTCGTACAATTCAATAATCAAATCATTGATTACGATAGAAATTTAAACTCATTTATTAGAGGTCTAGACATAATTTTTACAGATAAATTTTTTTAGTAATAAATTAATAAAATAATTCTACGTGTATCATTTTATGTATTGAATAATAAATAAATAAATAAAATAATTTGAATAGTAAAATTGAACTGAATTACAAAAAAAACCCTTCAGTTTGTATTATTTTTACACAACTCACCCTCTAACTTTTATTTTTACAAAAATGTCCCTCTAAGTTGTATTAATTATGCAAAACTCACCATCTAACTTTTATTTTTGCAAAACTCTACCTCCAAAATGTATTAATTATGTAAAACTCACCCTCCACGACACCTATACTAAAAAGTTAGAGGGTTAATTTTGCATAATTAATACATCTTGAAGGGAGAGTTTTGTAAAACTAAAAGTTAAATGATGAGTTTTGCATATTTAATACATCTTGAAGGGAGAGTTTTGCATAAATTAAAATTATAGGGTGAATTTTGCAAAAATATACAAACTTGAGGGAGAGTTTTGCAATTCAGTGTAAGATCGGTATACTACTTCTATCGTCTATTTGTACGGCAGCAAGAGAAAAAGTGTCGATGAATCCTATGATCTCCGAAATGGCGAAATCCAAAACCTCTTTGAATTATTTATTTATTACTAGAAATATTTGTGTATAAAATTTTGGATAAATTAGAAAAATGGAAGCGGAAACTTACATTGCAATGAAGAGAGTAGAAATCTCCGTCAATTCTTTTCGGCCCCTCCAAAGGTAGCAGCTAGCTCTACATATTCGTTCTTAAAATCGAGAGAGAGAGAGAAAGATAACACCAAGCACAGACGTAACGAGAGAGAAAGGGGAGAAAAAGCTTCAGACTGTATTGTAGTTTAGCGTCCGTTGCCTCACAGGAACTATAAATTCATCGTAAGTCGATTTGAATTCTCAACTTCGTGTTTTGAACTTTTCAGTCATTCTTATTGCATTTTGATTTGCTTCCGATTCAAATTTCTGTCTGTATTATTCAACTTTAATGGCATGACTATTATTATTCATCGCCGCCAAACAATTTTACGTTACTGTACATAATGTTTGTTTATTGGATCCGCTTAATGTGTGCTCTAAGGGCACATACTAAACGCAAAAAATAAGATGGAACCCGTTAAAAAATAATTTTTTATATTATTGCACTGAATTCAATACATGAGGTCCATTAGTATATTATTTTTTCATACATTGAATTCAGTGTGCCTACATAAATAAATAATATTATATATTATTTTTTACACTTAGTGTGTGCTTTAAGAACACACATTAAAAAAATTCATTTTATTTATTTCGTCAATACATTTACATAAATAAATATGTGCTCGTTAAGAAAATCCATAGTTATTTACTTCGTTGACTTTCTCGCTTACAGTAATAAATTATACTTTGTCAGACAAATTTGTCAAAATGCAGGCATCAAGTTTTGCTGTCAAAAGAGACTTACGTTTCGACCTTCAAAATCGCAGCCTTTTACCAGGATTTCGGGATTTAAGGAAGAGAAATTCACTTTTACACATGACTGAGAGGGCCTCTTGCTTTGGATTGCGCCTTAACTCTGTTTCTATGGGGGAACGGGGGGTTCAGCTTGGCCGAGTGAGAACCGGTGTTGAAAGTGTGTTCCGATCATCCACCAAGGCCAGATCACTTAGGGCTCAAGCTGCAGCAGGTTTCTTCTACTATTTTTGTGCTTAATTATTTGTGGCTCTTCCTTTTTCAGTTATGGCATATTGTCATCTATTGCTCCGTTGATGTTATGTCTTAATTACTTGGGTAGTCGATTGTATTACATTTTCTAGCTAGTGCACATCAAGTCGCCCCAGTGATGTTCTGTTAAAATTTTGCATTGGTCCGATTATTACAAGTGGAGCTCATAGTATTGCTTTGAGCTTTTAACTTTGGCATCTACCATATTGTAGTGTTCTGTTTGTGTTTGTTTTCAACTTGTAGCAACTAGTATAAGCCTTCTGTGTCAGTGCATGAATGCTCCATTTCTTGCATCATATACATACATAGTTGTCAATAATTTACAATATATACGATACGATACAGAGACAATTCGATACGTATCACAAGGTAAATCTAAAATGATACCGTATCTTACGATTCGATACAATTCTTACAATACAATACAATACACAATATTTTTTAAAAGTAACCAACTTGAATTTTTTTTTATGTAGATCCAAAAGACTAAAAACAAAATTTTTAAGCTTTTTAACATTAAAATTTCAATTGAAGAGGTTTTCTAGCACAAACATATTCTATATCGCTTCATGAGTCTTTAATTACTTTTTAAAGTATTATATCCAATTGAAAATGCCGCTATATTTTTTTCACGTCACTATAAGCAGATATATAAATCTCCATTTGTTAATTTGATTTATTCTCTTTTGTTTTGTAGATTAAAAGTTTTTACTCTATAAAGATTATAGAAATAACATCTAATAAATCAATTTAAAGTATTTTGGCTACTGTTTAACTTTAAAATATATTTTTAGTCTATAATATTATTTACTTAACTACTTTTATATATAGTCAAACCTGTGTTTTATATGGTTAAATATATATTACTATATTTTTTTTTCCCCGTATCTTACGATACGAAACATAAAACATGATACGAGAATTTTCGATATACGATACGATTCACGATTTGACAACTATGACTACATAGCTCTTCGTTTTCTTTGAAAGTGGAATCGATTTATGCTATTAAATTTTTAATTTTTATTGAATAAACGCTTGGAGGATTGGTAAAAGGAGTTATAGTGATTTTTAGACCTGCATTGTCGAATGTTAGGGTAATGTTGCTAGCCTGCTAGGAAACTGATTTCTCAATTCATTTTGATTGGTTGCAATTCATCTTTATTTTAGTAAAGCAACTACTAATTAAGTAAACTTCAACTTGGCCATACAAAGTTATTTTCATTAAGTTTTCATGAAGTAAATTTTTTCAATATTATTTAATTTATTTTCCAAGGCCTTCAGTTGCAATTAAAATCCCCTCTTATGCTGGTTCCAGACATTCCGTTGTTTTGAATAGCAATGTGTGTCTTGAATCTGCACAAGTAAAAACCATTTTCCCACCCTCCTGGTTCCCAGCAAATAATAGTTTAAATTATTCATTTATTTTCTAACAAGTTGCACTTTTTTGAGTTGTAGAAGAAGATATTGAGGATGTTCCTCTCACAAAAATCCAAGGGAAATCTTCTGCATCGGTATTGCCTTATGTTGGAATTGCTTGTGTGGGAGCCATTTTGTTTGGATATCATCTAGGGTAATAGCTCCTCTTTTTTCTTTTTCTTTTTAGCCTTATTTTGTGCTCTCAAATTCAAGTTTGAGTTTTCTATACTCATCTTATATACCCCTACTTGCATGCCAATGGTAGTATAGTCTGAGTTCATGTTTCTTCTTGTTACCCAAGTATTTCCTATTTTGTTTTGTTAATGAAAATAAGTTGGCCATTTTATACTCTTTCTATTTGTACTTCAGGGTGGTCAATGGTGCTCTTGAGTACCTCTCCAGGGATCTTGGGATTGCTGAAAATACTGTTATACAAGGTAAGTATTTATGGAATGATGGCAGTCTTGATTTATGTTGCAGTACCTATTTCATGTTCCCCCTTGTCTAGGATATGGGGTATTTTCATCAGCTACAGCACCACGCATAGTGCCTCCATTAAGATTGTAAATAAAGCCATAACAGCTATAGAAATGTGCCTCCACTAGGCCTGACCCATGACTACTCCATATAAAAGGGTACGACACCACTTGAGATAGAGCTTGTTGTTGAGAAGCTTTCCTAGATATGGCTTTATATTGTATACGATCATGATCCTTTATATCATGGTTCTTCTATCAATCAAATATTGATCATTTGCAATAACCTTTGCGGACGTGTTAGTTATAATTATACAGAACTTAAAAAAATCACATTGCAATCTATTGAATAGGATGGATTGTCAGCACACTTCTTGCTGGTGCTACTGTGGGTTCATTCACTGGAGGAGTATTGGCTGACAAATTTGGCCGAACGAAGGCCTTTCAATTGGATGCGATCCCACTTGCAGTGGGAGCATTTCTCTGGTTTGTTCTTTTGACACTAATGATGAGGTTGTGTGTTTTATTCAATTATTGTAGATCATTTGTCTTAGACGGTCCCAACATTTCAGTGCCACAGCCCAGAGTGTCCAGACAATGATAGTAGGCCGCTTACTTGCTGGAATTGGAATTGGCATTTCATCTGCCATAGTGCCACTGTACATATCTGAGGTAGTAACTTCTCAACACCGTTTTCAGTTCTTATCTAAATGCATTTGGACTACTAATTAATCAAATTTTATTACCAGATCTCACCGACTGAAATTCGTGGCACACTTGGATCAGTCAACCAACTATTTATCTGTATTGGAATTCTTGCAGCATTGGTGGCTGGATTACCCTTAGCGACGAACCCTTTATGGTATTTTCCCTGTACATACTACATAAAACTACATGAAGAAAGCATGCATTATAACAAAATAAATTATGTTGATAAGATATCAAGTACTGATTCTTAAACTGTCATTGTTGTTATTCTTGTGGACGTCATGATTCTATTTTTTATTCAGGTGGAGGACAATGTTTGGTATTGCAGTCATCCCCTCTGTACTATTGGGACTAGGAATGTCATTTTCTCCAGAAAGTCCGCGGTGGCTTTATCAGGTTTTATTTGCTAAATCATGCATAGTTTTCTAATTTGCAATTTTTATGTGCTAGTCGGTTTTCTTCTGCCTTTAATATGTTTAGCGAACACTATTGGCTCATTTAAAATGCTGAGCTGGGTTCATTTATGTTGTAGCAAGGGAAGATTTCTCAAGCCGAAATAGCTATAAAAAGACTGTTTGGAAAAGAAAGAGTTTTGGAGGTTATGGATGATTTAAATGCTGCGAGTCAAGGTTCTTCTGAACCAGAAGCTGGCTGGTTTGATCTATTCAGTAGCCGGTACTGGAAAGGTACAGATTCAGAAAATGAAAGCTTAAAGTATTAGCCCTTAATGTAAAAATTGTAGCGAGACACTATTATTGCTGCAGTGACATCATCAGCCCTTAGGTCGTAGGTGGTGTTGGGCTTATGTACTCTAGCTTTGTAACTCCTCAAAAATGCCCCTCACCCCCACCTCCCCGTGGTAAAAGAAAAAAGACAAAAAAAAAAAAACTTGAGGGAAAATGCTAGCATGTAGGTATAGGAACCCTGTGACGTTTAAAATGTTCTTTTCCATTAGCAGTTTATCATGATACTCATAAAAGTAGATATCAAAATTCTGACATATATTTATTGCTGCAGTTGTCAGTGTTGGTGCTGCACTTTTCCTGTTCCAACAGTTGGCTGGCATAAATGCTGTTGTTTATTATTCTACTTCTGTGTTCCGCAGTGCTGGAATAGAATCTGATGTTGCAGCCAGTGCTCTGGTTGGGGCGTCAAATGTTCTTGGTTAGATTTTTGCAGGTTCTTTTCTCTTTTAAAGGTAACTTGATGTAATAATTTATGTGACTGAATTTCGATAATGTTGCAGGCACAATTGTGGCAACTTCTCTGATGGATAAGCAAGGAAGGAAAAGTCTACTTATGACAAGCTTTATGGGAATGGTATATTAATCTACATCTATGTTATATAATTGTAGCACGTGGACATGGATAAAAACATATTGATAAAGCCTCATATAGTTTCTCTAGAAAAATCATTTACATTGAATTATTGTATAACTATGGTCAGAGGATGAATGCTGTTTAGATAATTCTCAATAACTGATCGGGGGATAATCCTTGATATTCCATTTGGTTGCCTAAAAGAATGTCGAAAGTGGACTTCTGATGGCACCCTCTTAAAGTTCTTAAACATAGCAAGGTATATTTTTTAATTCTGTGTGCTTAATTAGTCGGTGTCTCAAGTTAGGTAACTGATATCAATATGGTGAAGCTTCATTTAGTTCATGCATGTTTGTTTTCATTCTTTCTGATAATTGTTGGTTGATAATTGTTATTTTCAGGAATTTGAATTTCTAAGAAAAAAATTGGTATAGGGGCTGAGGTAGCATCGCTAGAGATTATAGTTTCAAAGGAAAGGTTTATATAAAATCTTCATAGATCCTTCAACAAAAATAAGGAGACACGCTGTGGAAAATGGTTCCATCTCTCTTGTGCTTCCTATAACTTTATTATATATATTTTTCTAGATGAAAAATCTCTCCTAAATGATTTCTGTTGTTTCAAACATTTTCTGAAAATAAATATTTAAAATATAAATCTGTGATTATAATCCATAAATTTGTAAATATACACTTCTTAAAAGCCTACTAAAGCAGTCTTGTTTTAATTATCAATGACTACCTACCAAATTATTGACTCACTTTTTTTTCATTTGCATTGGTATGACAGCATAATAGTATTACCATTTAAACTATATGGCAAATTATGAATGAAGAGTACACTTCAATCTTTTCTCTCTAAAGAATCTTTTCTAGCAGTCAGCCTTATAGTGAAGCCACATTTGTCACAATGTTCCATCTGATTCTTTCCTTTTGAAGGCCACTTCAATGTTGCTGCTTTCTCTATCCTTCTCTTGGAAGGTCCTCGCGCCATATTCTGGCACGCTTGCTGTTGCTGGGACTGTTCTGTAAGTTAAATAGTTCTGTTGGCAGAATATTGATAATCTGCTTACCTGAAATCATTTCCCATTTTTGGCTTAAACTTGAACTATGACATGTAATCTTGACTTTTCTTTTATATGTTATAGATATGTATTGTCCTTTTCCCTTGGTGCTGGTCCTGTCCCTGCTCTATTACTTCCGGAAATATTTGCCTCTAGAATCAGAGCGAAAGCAGTTGCCTTGTCATTAGGCATGCATTGGGTAAGTCAATACAATAAAGTTGCATCGCTAATAATTTGCTTCTGTAAATCTGTGTTTGGCACTTAATGAAACAGATGCACTGTGCAAGAGCATAAGTACTCTTCTTATCATGTTTTGTCTCTTTTATATTAGTGAAGAAAAATAGATTAGTGAAATGATTATTCCACTCAAAACATAGATGACATACATGTAAAGAGGACAATTTAGTCGTCTAATATCAACATGACCTCACACACACGAACGTGACAGACAGAATAACCCTCACCCTACGGGAACGAGATTCGGGTGCATGGACGGCAAGCCCCCATATCGATGATTCATGTGAATTGTGATCAATTTTTGTTTGAGCCCTAGCTTACAGATCATTATGTATTTGATTTAGACCCTGTAAGTTTCTAGAAATAACATAAAGAACTCAAATGTTTCAGAAATTAAAAAACAACTATTCACACTCCTGCCGTATCCACCAAGTATCTGTTTTAATATTTATTTATTTAATTAATGGATAAGCACTACAACATATCTTTGGCATATCTGCACTACATATGCAAAGTTAGTGGCTTCTTGTTAGAACACAATGTATATGATCACGTTACAGACTTTTTTTCTCTCTCTTTGAACAGGTATCCAACTTTGTCATTGGCCTATATTTCTTGAGTGTTGTCACTAAGTTCGGGATTAACAATGTGTATCTAGGATTTGCCTCAGTCTGTCTTCTTGCTGTCTTGTATATAGCTGGTAATGTTGTGGAAACCAAAGGCCGATCATTGGAGGAAATTGAACGTGCTCTAAACCCAGCAATATGAGCAGGATACAAAATGCTTGTGGAAATAAGATTAGTGTCTGTAGCTCACTGGTCTCGAGTCTTGTTCAGAGGACCTTTTTGCTGCGAATACCAATTCCAAATTCTGCTGAGACTATGAGATTGAAATTATTTAGTGGTGTACCATTTTGCAGCTCAACTTTTGAAATGCGACCAAATTGTAATTAGTGTTTTGTGAAGATGTCCAGACCTAGTGACATTGCCGGACTGGCATGGTTTGTGATATATATTGGCCGAGTATTTTCTACATATCATTGTTGCATTGTTTATTATTTGCAGGTAGTCAGATTCCACTTATTTCCTCAATGCATACTGCTAAATCAGGTTGTAGTAATTATCAGTCTTAGAGCGTTAGTCAATGCCTGTAACAGAGTTGGTAGTAGTCATGTGTCTGTTTGCACATATGCAACAGAACTTTTTCCAAAAATATTTAGCAAAAAAAAAAAAATCTTAGGGATTTCAGGGAGTTTGAGTTGAAGCTGATATAAGTTTTACTAACATGATGGTTCGGGCATGCTCTTGGTCTTTTGATTCACTTTCTTGATATGAAACTTAGAAGGATTACCACGCTCGTCTTTGTATCACTTGGGCCTTTTGTCACGCGGTTTTCCAGGCTCAGTACAAATAACTAGTATTAGTAGGAGCAGATGATGCAGCAAGCATTTATTTCAGTGGCATTGGGGCACTGGCTGCCGTCCAAGCAAATATAATTTACAATTGTTGCACTGAATAATGCACCAAATGTACAAATGTAGCAGCAAACAGTGCGCTGACAATAAACAGTACGAAGCAACAAACCCATCAGGCAATCCATGGAAATGCATGTTGCATTCTCTTTGAGATTAATGAAAGATAATTTCTAATTGTTATTCGTATAATTGTTGCGCCATTATGGAGGTTGCGGTTGTTTGTGTTGGGGCCTTGGGGGAGGAGGAAAACAGGAGGAAGAAAATTTGAAAATGGAGACCATGCCAGGGAATGAAAGAACATAAGATCATAAGCATATTCTTCAATAACTATTCTTCAATAACTAGAGCATGAAAAAATCTAAGGGACTGCTTGATAAAATAGAGAGACTATCTACTGAATAAAAATTTGTGTTTGATAATTTATCTGTTTAAAACCTCTGAATCATTGTATATCCTATTTTGACCTCTTTGGTAATTGAAAATAGGTGATCTTATTTGCTCAATGAATTTTTTGAACAATTATTTAATATCATAATATTATTTTAGTGTTATAAAATAATTTCCATTAAAACCATTAGTTAGTTTGTAATCGTAAAAGGCAATAATAAGAAACAAGTACGTAAATTTATTGACAAATTGATTCAAACATGCCATTGATATCTGCATTGGGTTATTTTTCAACGACAGTGGCCAAAAAAAGAGCTTTTTTTCTTCTTCCTATTTTGCTTCTGGAATACTTTTTTCTGATCTGATTTTTGGTCTCAATTTCCTTCCTAGATCTAATACTGAAGCTATATTTGGGTCTCAACTCAATTGCTACCAGATAATGAGATCATCTGTAACTCGGCAGAGGCCGAACTTGTGGAGAAATAGCAAGGGCATCTGAACAATTAGTTAAACACATGAATGTTGAGAATCACGAGGCAGGGATTCCGCAGATTGTTCATTAAAAGAAACAAAGGATGTCAGGACTAATTTCGTATATTGTTAGAGAGGGCATTTAAGTAACAACCAACAAGTCATTAAGTGACCGATTCTGGTAGAAAAATTAGACCGACTCTGTCAGTGTTGTAAAGGTTCATTCAGATTAGTATTAGGCCCAAACAAACAGTCTTAACTACTTACCAATTCAGATTTTCAGCCATTAAGTTTCATTCAGTGGGTATCAATCTTAAAAGAAGAGTTGAAGTCCTTGAGGACAATACATGTCCACAGATATACACATTAGACAGTTGAGCACAGTGACCTAAAAGGTTTTAAATCAATTACTTTCATGATGGCACTCTTCTGCCAGATTGTAATAATTCAACCAGTACACTGAAAACGGGCTTCAATACTTCCCAGAGAAGGCCATATTCCCCACGACATTGCTTAGTCTTGCATCGTGGACTATAACAACATCAAGCAAGTACTATTAGAAGCTGAGCACCACTAGGACCGGTATTCAGAAGAGACCTGCTTCAGTGTGCTCGAAAAGTGACTGCCAATTAAAGCTGCATTACCACTCCAAGAGGAGATACAGATTACATGTTGGATTTCCTCTCCCATCTTTCCTTTGTGTCAAGCCTACAGTATTTGTCATCCCAAATGAAAGTAGAATTATAAAACCAAACAGTAGAATATGATTAATGTGAAACGAGAAAATAAGACAATCTAAATGTACTAATGGTAATTCATTATGCAATGCAAATAAACTGCTTTTATTGCGAGGTTTATAGTTTGAAGTTAAGTTGTCAATATTTTAAAGGAAATTGTTACCCCCAGTGTAGCTTCTGGCGCTTTTTTGATGCCATCTCTTTTGGTATATTGTTTTGCTGCAGGGAGTCATCCCTCATATTGCTGCCCGTTGAGATAGAAACACTAAAATCCTCAACTACTTTACTTACACCTTCATCTGTACATTCTTCCGGAATGAGGACTTTCCCTTGAGATTTCCCAGACCCGTCAACCATCCCTACAAAGATGTTCATTAGCTTATACAAAACATCATGAGAAAATCAATTTACAATAAACCAGTCAACAAACCTTTTGATGTCTTTTTAGTCTTTGGTTTTGCTTTTAGATGCAAACGCCTTCTGTGCAGCTCCTATGGGACAAAAGGAGTTCAAAAACTCACACATAATACTTGGACAAAGAACTAACACAGAAAAATATTGGATGCCGGGTGACCAGGAAACAAAAAAATAATCACCAACTTCTATGAAAAACGAAACATTTACAAAGTGATTCGCAAATTCATTAATTCATTCTTTCTCTATAAGCAATTGTTTATTTACTAATCACTCTTTTCCAAAATGGGAGTCCAGTCCCATTTCTAAAAAAGACTACAAAAAATACATGATACCCTTATGACTGATTTTAGTAGTAGATTAAGTAGATAAATAAAATACAATTTGAAAAGCCTATTCTTCCCTTCATGTGGAAGTATAGAGAGACAGATTTCTGGAATTCAAAATTCAGTGAGGAAAAAAAGTGGAAAGAAAGATATATAAATACACACATAGAGAGAGACCACACACGCACGCACACCACTCACACTCATATATATATATATATATATATATATATATATATATATATATATATATATATATATATATATATATATGGTGTATATCTGACATTGGATTGAAAAGACATAGCAGAGTCAGGGGCTTAGTTTAATGAAGTCAAAGTGTGTGATCTGAGTTTGCTGATCTTAGAATAGAAAAAAAAATATTCTCAACCAGATAGATAGCAACTTCTAAATGGAAGTGAATGTAATACAAAATTCATTGATTGAAATAGAGGAGATAGAGAAAGAAGGCTAGTTGAGTTTGGTATCTTGAATCTAGTACTCGGCCCTTCTCCATAAGCTTAGCTATCGACTCATTTATTTACCAATCATATGGCCAAAGTGGATTTCAAATGAGCTAGAATCAGTTCATTTATGCTGTGAGGTTACTTTAGGAATTTGATCAATATTCTTCAATTGTATTATATCAGTCATTTCTTAAATCTGTTAGCCTATAGAAAGAAGAAACCACTTGCACATACTTACATACATACATACTGCTCGCCAACTCAAGAAATAATTTATCAGCAACTGGCACTCTCCAACGCCCCTCATTCGTTCTAGATACATAAAAAATAACCACCCAGATCAATCTGGATTAAACAAAAACAAATCAAAGAGAAAAATACATGGCCTCTTAAAGTATTTTGAATACCTGGTACCGAATGATTACCGCTTACTTCCTACCGAAATTCTGAGGCTTGCATTAGCATTTTTGAATATTTCTTAATCTTTATATCATTGAATCTCATTGTCTATGTCAAAACACGCAACAGTATGTGTTTCAATTATAAACAATTCCAATTAAAAACATTCCACTTTTGTTTCACTCAAAAGAAAGTACTTTCAGAATAGCATGAATATCAATCATTCAGTCGAAAATTCATAATCCAATTAAAAAGAGTAAGTTCTATAAAATAAAATTAAAAAAAAACAATCCACCAGTTATTTAGAAAGGATGTGTTTTGATAAATATCGTCTGTAAGTAAATTAAGTCAAAAAAATGTTGGACGAGGAAACATAACCAAACAAAAGCATAAATTTGTAATTAGATAAATTCTGAGACAAATCAATAATCATTTAAAAAGATTGAAGATGTCAAATTAAGGGTTGAGAGGTAGCAATTACTTGGAACTTGGCAAGCTGAGCTTGTTTGAGTTTACTGTTGAGGTTGAAATTGGGTCGTAAAGAAGGGATTGATGCTATTGCCGCCTCTCTTCTTTCGTCTTCTCCTTCTTCCATTCTTCCTTCTCTCTATCGGTCCCCTAACCGCACACGTCATCTACCGTAGGTGTTGAGCTATATAACCGTACAAACCGCTTAAGGGGTAAATAGACTTTTTCATGGTTTTGTGTATAGATTAGTGCAAGTAGGAATTATTATTATTATTATTATTTGTTAATAGTTGATGAGACCCTAATCATTTAAAAATTCAACAATTAACTAGATTACATATCTATAATTTGTCTTGAGCACGATTTTTTTTTTATTATTACATAATTTTAAGAAAAAATATTTTAACCTATTTCATTTGTGGAAGTAGCAGTACATTTTAAATAAAAACTATAATACATGTAAGAAAGAAAAAAATTATCTTAATAAAGATAATTTCAATTATCTATACATGCTTCCAAAAGTCCTAATATTAAGAATAATGATGTGATAACTATTTTTTCTCGCATCAATTATAAAATAATAAGAAAGAAAATGATTTTTATACAAAAAAAAATATGATATGTTAACACGAGTAACACAAGGGGTACTCCCATAAAAATATCACATAGTTGTATTTGTTTTATCTCTTTGTTACTGAGGGAGAGAATTTAGTAGACAGGGATTAGTCATAATAGGTCAATCTAACTTGGTATGGTTTGGGTTCGTCAAGTCTTAGTCATTCATCAAGTCGAGTTAGGCCTTTGATTTTTGGTTTGTAGGTCAAGTCAGGACAAATTTGGCATTTGAAAAGGGAGTCTGCTGAAGCCTGCAGATCAAGTCGATCCATTTAATTTTTTTAATAATTTTAAATATTATAAAAATACCAATTAAAATTTTAAACATAATTGATATATTAATTAAAAGTAATGTATTACAACTTACAATTTATAAATTACAATAATGAATTAAAATATTATATAATTTTAAAGATATTGTATTATTTTATATTATCATTAATAAAAAAAATTATTTTTTTTATGAAAAATTATTATTTTTAAAATGACTTTCTAGTTTTTACGCTAAGTATTTATTAAAACGAAGATGCAATGAAAGGTCTATAAAAAATATATGTTGCTAACTACGTAAGAAAAATTCTTATATATTACACTACCGAATGTATTTTCATAAATTTATTTATTCGTATATAAACAAACATGCATGAATGAACGTATTAAAATACATAAATTTTATTTGATTTATTGAATGAGTTATCATAAAAAAGAAAAAATTTCTGTAGTGTGAGAATTGTAGTAAAAAAAGAAAATTGACAGGTCGGACAGGGCTTTAAGTGAACCAGGTCGGACCTCAAGGTGGACTTGTTGGCAGGCCAAATCAAGTCGGATCTGAGATAAAAAAATATGACATATTATTGGTCTCCAGATTAAGCTTTGACCAGATCGGATCAAAGTCGGACAACAGATCATTTGTGCATCACTAATAGAGAGACTGATTTTAAGGGTCCAGAAGACTACGACAATATTTGAGCAAAGCATGATTTAGTCCAAAAGTATAATAAAATTATACAATAACCAATTCAGTCCAATAAAAGCCAATTATTTGTATGTAAATTTATCGTAAATAATAATACATGACAAAATTCTTTTAATATTTTATAAAAGTTTGAATTGCAAAATGATATATATATATATATATATATATATATATATATATATATATATATTATAATTATAATTAAAATTCGATATACATAACAAGATTTTTCTAATATTTCATAAAAATTTGAATTACAGGCCATTCAAATTCACTTAACTTCTCTCATATAAATACAAAATAATATTCCTTCAAATTTCCCTTCGTAATGAATGACTGGAACAGCTGAGATTAGACCACCCATATTGAAATACTATGAGCTATAATACATCAATATCACTTGTTTTATTCCAAATGTGTCACATCCCCAAGAAAAAGAAAAGCCAGAGGAGAGGTGGAGGAGGAAGAGAGTCCGTCACGCAAGGCAGGCGGGCATATTCTTCTTTTGTCAATTGTCATAGTCAAGTGGTGTTTGCCGCCTCCTCTGTTCATTTTTTATTTCAAAGGTTAATTTGTAAAATTTTGTATTTTAAATTAATAAATAATTAACTAATAACATTTTTAACAACTGTATCTAGTTTTAAATCCTTTTATCAATAAATAAAAAATATTTCTTTAATTTTAAAATAAATAAAGAGAAGGTATATATTATGGGTAGAGTATAGTACCGCTATATTACCAACACTCGTAATATTTGGTGTTGATTTGTCTTGGCGACTCCCATGTGGCAGCCATGTTCATGTCACCATCCCAAAGCTCGCTGATTGCGTCACAGGAAGAGAGAGAAATATTATGCTTCTGTTTTAAATCATTAATAAAATAAAAGTTTTGAATGTGCAAAATTTATGATAAAAAACTTTAAATATCCAAAAAAGAAAATAACTAAATCTGGACAGAGGGAGTAACAATAGATTAAATAAACTTAGGTACCAACAATTATATAAATATATAACACATTTTGAATTAAAAGATTATATCAAATGATAATAAACCTAGTGATAAATGTCTGCCTATATATAAAGGATTTCAAACTCCATATAAGTCGGAATATATTTGGCATAGATTATGTGGTACGAACAGATTGTTTATATATATGATATAATTAATTCGGAGGATGATATATCGATGCAACACACACTTGGAATATAAAAACAAAACAGAGCAGAGTGTTTGGCAATTAGGAGAGCATCAAAGTCATTAAATATAATGGAAATATATAGTTGAATCTTTCCAGGAATGAAGACAAGCCGACCAACTAACCAACCACAACCAGATCGCAAGATACCAAAATGCCAAACATCCCAGCCAAGAGAGTAAATCCATGTTTTAAAGCACCCAACCCCTCTAGTCATACATACATACATACATATATATATATACATACATATATATATATATATATATATATATATATATATATATATATATAACCTACCATCTGTTACCTACAATAAGTTATTTAACTTATTTGTTTTATATCTGTTATTTTATTTTATTACTATCATCGTCTTAAATTAAATCATATTCGACTTGTAACTTTTTCCCCACATATAAAAAAATGTTGCCAATACATTTATATGTATTAATATTTTGAAAAGGAGCAGTGTCCCTTTTTATCACTCTTTCCACGCTGCCAAATCAATTATATATGTGTTTGTTCAAGAATCTTGAACCTTTTTCTAAGAGGGCGGGTGAGTTCATGAGTTGTACAACTTTAATGATTATGGAGTAGTTGCTATTTAATTAATTCTTGCAGACGAGTCCATGCAATGTTATCATATCATGTATATTGCCACAGAAAATTTCATTACATTGCTCAAATTTATAGTAACCTCTTACCAATTTATGGAGCACTCATAAATTTTATTTCCTTTTCATTTACCTTATAGGTAACATTTGACATGTTATATTTCCTTTTCATTTACCTTATAGGCAACATTTACTATGTTATTATGTAGGGGCATAGCCAACACTTCCCGCGGGGGAGGGGTGGGGGGGAGTCAATTTTTTTATATAAATATTTTTTAGCACTAAAAGTATTAATCTAATACAAAAACTATATTAACATGATCGAAAATTTTATATATTTTTAGTTTCAACATACATATGAATCATATTATATCAAAGCATTTGAATAATAAAGTCAAGGTCTCTAATTTCTTCTTCATTATATTTGTTCAATATCACGGTGAATCGTAAGAATTTTATTACAATTATAACATATATATTTAAGATAATTTCAGAGACCAAACTTGAGACACTTGACATTAGTCATAATATTAATTTTATTTATTTGCATGACTTTAACGAACAATTAATTTTTAAATATTAGCCGTATTTACTTGTTTTTGAAAATTATAACCTTTGAAATATAGTGAAACTTGGAAGTAAATTTTATATATTATTTTAGATATAATACAGTATAAATATATTTTTTCAAAATAAGAGTCTATTATCAAATATTTATATAATAAAGGAGATGTCTATATCAATATTAACAAAAAAAATTATATACACTTATAAATGGGCAAGGGTAAGCATAGGGTACAAGGTACGATAGGAACTGCTGGGGGAGGGGGGCTCCCGTCCCTTTCTAGTTATGTGACTGCTACCATGGTAGATATCTCAAGTTGCCTGTGTTTTAATTTGCTTTTATTTCTCTTAAATGTTACATTTGTATTGTGATAGGTATGTACCATAATATGTTGCGTATTGACATGGTAACGTAAAAGTATTATGTATTACCCCCACATTTTTTAGTCCAATTATAACACGAAATAAATGTCTATGGATGATGGGACGTAAACATGTTAAGTTACATCATTCAATCGATAATGAAAGCTAACTAATATTTACTATATATTATTACCCCAATATTTTTTAGTCCAATTATAACACGAGATAAATGTTTATGGATGAGACCAAAATAATTATAACACGAGATAAATATTATTCTCCATTCACAAAATTAATCAACTTTAATAGGCTTAGTTCGAGTTAAAATGGGCATCGAAGTTTGAAATATATTACCAACTTGCCTGTTCATTTCAACCCCGTAGGCGTAGGACCTCAATTGTATTTTATACTCAATTGTGTTTATTCTTTTTATTAAAAAAATAAAATTTAACATATAAAATATGACATAACATGTCAGCAGTCCATTAATTTTTAATAAATTTAAATAAAAATTTTAATTTTTATAAAAAAAATTCTAACACAATGAAATTGGTGTTCAGTTTAATAATATATATGTAAATTAGTATTTAGTACAGTAAAAAAATAATAATTTAATCCATTTTATATCTAAAAGCATCAATTTATACATACCCCGTATATAATAATAATAGTTGTATATCTAAAGATCTTTAAAAAAAAACTTTTAATAAATAAAAGATTAACTAACACCATCAGATATTTATTTAGGATAATTCAGACTACATAGTAACAATTTTGTGTAATTATCAGGATAAGATTTATATATTTTAGTAACCACAAATTTAATCTTCACTATATTTATACAGGTGATGTTAGGGAATTTTAATTTCCCCCCCCCCCTCAAAATGTTAGTTAAATAATGTGTTATTATAACATTGATTAGATAAATCTCATATAATTAATTATGTAATAAATTATCATTAAAATATATATTTAATGTCACGTCATTTAAAAATAAATTTTTTAAATTCCTAACATTACTCTGTCTATATTTTTTGAATATAATAATTTATTTTAACATAAAAAGATGGGTAGAGGTAGAGAATAACTAACCATTTATATGATCTAGAGAGAACAAAAGTAACGATTATTATCCACTACTCCTAATTTTTCTTGTTCATTAATTTTTTATTTCCACCCTTTAATTTACACACAAAATATTTTTATTGTTTTTTTCATTTAAATGGGAGTAGTACGAGCAATATTTGAGCAGTGTCCCACAAAACATTTTAGCATTAGACTAAAAAAGTAGCTATATCTATGGGTAGTACTGTAGTAGTATTTATCAAGGAAACAACTCGATTGCTTTCCCTCGTCTTTGCCAGTGCCAAACTCCTCTTTTGATTCTCTCGTCCTCTTTCACTCCGGCCGTCGGGTTTTCTGGCTCTCTCCTGCCGGAATCTTGAATTCGTAGCCCAGCTGTTGGATCCCTGGAAAATGTTCGTGGAGGAGACATCATTCTACAATCGCATTGTACTGGGGACCTTGCTGCCGGAGAGGGTGTGGGCCCCACTCCCACACTTGATACAAGGATGGCTCCGCAACTATATTGCCGGAACCCTACTTTACTTCTTCTCCGGATTCCTATGGTGCTTTTACATTTATTACTTGAAGCGGAACGTTTACATTCCTAAAGGTATTTAGTAATTCTACCTCCCTTTTTCCTGGGGTTATCATTAAAGGTTGTTCATTTTTTCTACTTCAGTCATATCTGTATCTACTGTTTTATTTCCTCGTTTGTATCGATTAATGTTAATTTTTTAATTCCTTTACTATCTTTTTTTTCATCTTCCATATACATTGTACTCTATATGTTTCTATGTGCAGTGTCTGCCGGCAAGGGCAACAATTATGGTACATGTAATTATATTTATTTGGACAAATCTGCCCTTGACAATTAGCTTTGGTCATGCTGATTGTGGCGGCCCTCACTGTTTTAATGAGGGGCATATTTGTCTAAATAAAAGTAATTATCCAATTCCCATACTCCGGGGTGTACTAGGTGATTTTTTTTTAATTATGTGTTATATATCAGCATCATATGGAGATAGAGATGATTTGATATTTGAATCGAGTGTGTCTATATGTCCTGCGTCCCATTTCAAACCAAAAAATAAACAAATAAAAAAAAAGAGGAAAAATGAAAAATAATGTCTGCTTCTGTTATTTTAAGTTTGATCCAGGTAGGCTCTGTTACATTTCAGTTGCCTAGTATCTGGACTGCATTTTGTAACTACTGTATCCATGATTAATTTACTGACATCGGGGTACATTGTAAGAGAATTTTACCCTAGCGGATTAGAGGATTGTCAGTAATGTAACATATGTTTGAAAAACAATACCCTTATTTTAATGAGGTGTCATAATTATTACATGTAAAGTTTTATTAGAGCATAGAATAGCTACTCTGGTTAATATTATCCAAGTACTGGTCTTCTGATACTTAATTGTAATTTTTGAGATGATAGTATGTTTAAAGTCACGTAGAGGGGAGCATGGGCAAATGATTTTGACTTTCTCTGGAGTGCCAAATGCCAAGACACATTATCTCTCTCTCATATATATAATTATATAGTCGCAGTCGCATGTGCGACACTATGACCGTTAGAAGAAATTATATGATTGCTACAAATCTCTACGGTTAGGGAAACCGGTAAAGAACAAAATTAAAGATTTGAATGGGAATAATGGTTATTTTCGTACCTTCAAAACACAAGGAATTATTAACAAATGTACATTGTGCATTAGCCTCAATAATGATATCAACACCATATGAGTATTTTTGTGGTAGGAATACTTGAGATAAAGTCAAATCCTCATTCAATGTTACTTAAAGTAGACGAACATGGCTGTGTTACTGGACCTCTGATACTACCATTTACAAGCTGATTTTTTTCCTTCACTGACGCCAATGTGGCCACATAACCATATTTTTAATTTTATCATTTCCCTTAAACCAATTCTTTTGAGCAATTCCTTTATTTGAACTGAAACTCCTAAACACTACAAAGATGATGAGAGCTTTTTAGGTTGTCTATTTTGTTAAAGTTCAGCATCTATAAACACAGTACATCTAAGGGAGGATATATGACCTGCACAGCTTAAAACACAAGGCATATTATCTGCGGTTGGTTAACTCTTCTTAATTCTCTGCTTCATGCTCCAATTGCCAAATGCACTCATCTTAGGCTGATTTTGTGAAATAGGGTATGTTTATGACGTATCGCCGATGATCTTAGTTTGCATGTAATTTTGTTGATTGATGAATTTTAACTTTTGAATTACTTAGATGTTTTGGCTGCTTATGTCTCCAAGTGAAATTTGTTACCATGAGGATTTATTATTAGATTACGCTTTTATTTGACTATTACAGTTTTACTTGATTAAAAAGATTAATAAAATAAATGGCAAAAAAAGGTGTGGCCCTTTTTGGAATTTTTGTACAACATATTTTCTAAAGGTACAACTATGCTAAAAAAGTGTGTATATCTTTTCTTTAAGAAAATTTAATCCGCATGACATTCTTGAAGGGGGTAAGTTAACTACCACAACTTCTCCAATCTGTCGCTAAAAGGAAATAACAAGTTGTAGAATCATAGCAGTAATGTCAGAGTCCTTGGACAAAGTTTAGGGAAGATGCTTTATGCAATTCACTCATTCCTCTCATGATCTAGTTTATGATGGAATGTTTAAAAATACCAGTTGGCTCATTGATAGTATCCAACTTTAGAATATCTTTCCAGATCGACTCAAAGTACATTTTCTAGCTGTATCTTTACTATTAAATTTTCTGCATGAGACTCTTGCTTGAGCTTATAAATTTATTCAAAGAGCTGTGGTCTTTACCGATGGGCCAAGTAATAAAAATATTTTTGAGTCTGATGAATGCATTTTTGCAGATGCTGTCCCTACAAATAAGGCCATGCTCTTGCAAATATCTGTTGCAATGAAGGCCATGCCTTGGTATGTTGTTCTTCCAACGATATCTGAGTACATGGTTGAGAACGGATGGACTAGATGCTTTTCAAGTATAAATGAAGTCAGTGGGATTGCCTACATTCGGAATTTAATTGCCTATCTTGTGATTGTTGAGTTTGGTATTTATTGGATGCATAAAGAGCTACATGACATCAAACCTCTCTACAAATATCTTCATGCAACGCATCACATCTACAACAAGCAAAATACTCTTTCTCCTTTTGCTGGTAAGTTCTACTTTACTGTCAACATCTTGAAGGTTCTAGCCTTCTAAGTGTGAATTTGAAATATGCCTTGTGATTACAGAAGTAAGTTTATTTTTACTGGACACAATTCGTAAGTATGTTAGGCATGAAGGACAATAGTTATATTAACTTTTAAAGAGGTGTGTTTAGGTATTATCTATCCAAGCGGACCAAGCCTGTATTTATAAATATATTAGGGTCATTTTAATGATTTGTATATGTTTAAAAAATCTTAAACTTAAAAAAAGCACTATTGATTTACTTGTTTGGTCCTTAGCATGCCTCTTCTACCCTCTTGGCTTTCAATGTTAGTCACCAAACGCCCATGAAATGTCCTTCTACTTAAGATTTTGTTGGTAGAATTCATTAAAATCCTAATCCATTTTGATTCAAATCATTGACCGAAAACAATAGTTGTTTTAAAGTTATGAATTAGACTTGGGGGCTGTTTGTTTACGTTTGAATGCGTCTGAATGAGTTTGAATCTGACTAAATAAGTCATTCAGACTGTTTGTTTTACAGTTTTTAAACTCGAAATGTTATGGAAGTTTTAGCAAAAAAATTGTGGCTGAATCAGTAAAAAGTAGCGCTGAATGATATTTTTACTTACATTTTCTCATTGATAATTAAAAATTACTTTCAATATCCATCTCATTTTATTATTGTAAATAAATTTTGTTCTATACAAATTGCTTTTGTTTTTTCTTTAACAAATTAGTAACCAATTTAATGAATGTCATTAATATTTTTTTGTTTTTTATTCCTAAAATTATATTACTAATAGTATTAGTATACTCCATTAAAGATTGTTCAAAAGTTTTTATGTTTGTTTGAGTCATAATAAAAGTAAAAATACTCATAAACAGAAGATTTTTTTTGATATAAAGTATTTAAAAGAATGCATATGAAAAAATAAACTAAACAATTTAAAATGCACCTTCGCCTCAATATTTAAAAAAAATAAGTATGGTTTTTCTTATGCATATTTTTGTTTAAAATAGGAAATATTGTCATTCAGTTATTTCAGACGAATCTATTAACAAACAACTTTTTTCATTCATTGTTCAGTTTCAATCAGACTTCTGTTTTATTCCGTTCGTCCATTCATTCAGAACTTTTCATTCAGTTTTATCAAACAGCCTCTTAGATCCTTAATTTTCAGCTCAATATGCTCCATTTTCAATCAAGTGTATTCTTCTCTGAAGGCGTCATATTCTGGCTGCATTTTAATTTTTTTTTGATGCTCTTTCCACATCAACATCTTTCCTTTCTTACATCCTTTTAGTCCCTTGTTCTAAAATTTAAATGAATATCTCATTCTCTTTATATCCTTGTTAAAATAAATCTTAATCTACCTATGCTCCAATATAGAAAATAGGAGTACATTCGTGCAATTTGGGAAGTTTGTTTGTGCCTTTAGGACCACTGAAATCTACATGGGATTTGGAAAAACTTGTTTTGTTCTTACGGGCACTTATGGAATAAATCCTTTATCCACTATGTACAGAATCCTTGAAATTCAAGATTTCACCACTTGACAATAAGATTATTCTTAGTATATCATTTAGCAAACTCATCGAAAAATTATTCTGTCTCGTGAACGGCTACTGAAAAGATAATCGGAGGATCTCTTCCTTTTCCATTGGACTTTGAATTTCCAAGCATCTTTGTCTTGAAAAACTTTCTGTTATGACTTTTATCTTTATGACTAGATTAACTAATGACTTGGTGTTTCTGTCTGTAACAGGTTTAGCGTTCCACCCTCTGGATGGGATACTGCAGGCATTACCTCATGTCTTAGCTCTCTTCCTGGTGCCAATGCATTTCACATCACATATAGCCCTTTTATTTGTTGAGGCCATTTGGACAGCAAATATTCACGATTGCATCCATGCTAAACTGTGGCCTGTAATGGGTGCTGGCTACCACACTATTCACCACACTACATACCGTCATAATTATGGTCACTACACAATATGTATGGATTGGATGTTTGGGACACTTCGTGATCCCGTTGATGATGAGGCCAAGAAGATGTGACATGGATGGCCTTGAAATGTGCTGGTCAATTAGTATTCAATTGTGTGTATCTGTTAGGCTGGTGCTTTAGTTTGGACTGAATTTGATTTGTGCATCTTTCTTGTATATTGATTGATTTTGTTGCTAATTATTCATGTCATTGAGCTGAGAGTCATGTCCAGAAGAAAAAAAGGGGTTTTGCGTAGGAGCTACCATTGTGTATTAGTTTTACAGTACAGATTGGATATAAGTTATCAGCATCAAGTTTTATAAAGAAACTGGATTGGGGTAGAATTGAATATGAATCGTTCTGTAATTGCATGTGATATGTGTTATGTTTTGAGTGCAATCTGCAGTCGTGTAATATGCCATTGGGACTTGTTGCTTTCGGGATATAAAGATGGTGAAGCTGCTCTGGGATTGTTGTTTTCTTCAGGCTATATCTCGGTTCTAAGGATATCCTTTACAGGGATATTAACAGGATAAATTACACATTCCCTCAATTTTGATCATAAAAATACCAAATCTAGCTTATTATATATAGTGTCATTGGTGGGCGCTTGACAAGTTTCTTATGTACATTCATTAATTCATAAAGTTTGCAATAATGCATGCTGAAGTACAGGAGGAGGAGAATTTCATTCAGCAGAACCTGAAAAAAGCTTGTAAATCTGTCCACCAGAATATTTAAGAAAAATGACTGCTTAACCTTCGCCCAGCTTACGAACATTCAGTTTATTCACATGGAAAAATTGTTTTTATCCACTAACACTGTTTGTGGCTTCAATAGCATTTTCCGAACTTAATGGTAGTGATCTGTAAGAATCCTGTGCTGACCTGGTAGGAGAGTGAAGCAAAGACTTTGGTGGGATTTGCAAGGACTGAAGGTTTCCTTCCAACATGTCTACCACTTTACTCATAGATGGCCTATTTGCTGTAATTGTTTGAATGCACCACAAACTCACCAACATCATTTTCCTTACTGCTTCTCCTTCCTCTTCATCATTTGTCACACCATGAATTCCTAGCTCTGCGCCGTTTCCTCCTAGATGCTCATATATCCAGTCTGGAAAATATACTTCACTCGAGCGTGCAACTCCAGCTAATTTGCTGTTCTTTCTTGCACCTGCCATTTCAAGAACCATCATCCCATAGCTATAGACGTCAGACTTGTGAGACACCCTACCAAAATTTCTACTAAATACTCTAGAGCTATAAATCCAGCAGTTCCCCTGGCACCCAACATCGAAATAACACTCTTTTTTCTTGCACAATTTAGAAAGGCCGAAATCGGAAATCTTTGAACAAAAGTCTTCATCCAAAAGAATATTTTGAGGTTTTATATCAAAATGCACGATCCTCGTGTTGCAACCTCGGTGTAGGTACTCTAGACCTCGAGCTATCCCAACTGCAATCTGGTACAATGTTTTCCAATCTAAACTTTGGGTTGTATTGGAAGATCTGTCAACATATATCAACTTGTCTAAAGATTTGTTAGGCATGAATTCGTAAATAACAGCTCTTCTACTCCTCTCAAAGCAGAAACCTAATAGAGTGACTACATTGACATGAGAAGTTCTACTAATGCTAGCAACTTCATTAATGAACTCCTCCCCATTGCCCTTTGTCTCATTCAAAACCTTGACTGCAACTAGACGACCATCGGATAGCTTGCCTTTGTACACCCCACCATATCCTCCTTGACCTAGTTTATCATTAAATGAGTTGGGTCATTTTCTTGATATCTGTATAGGTATACCGCTTTGGGGGTAAGAGAGCCATAGTTCCTTATAAATGTTTCAATGTTATGGTTGGTGGATTCCCTTGCCTTCCAGAAGGACATTGCCTTAACCAGTGACGACCTCCGTTTTCTCTGTCGCCTGCAGAAGAAGGTTAACCATCCAATGCAAATACCAAAGAGGATAGAACCTATCACTGGAAGGACTGAAAATGCAAGAGAAGAGTAAGATTTCTTTCCTGAGCCACTAATGACGATAGGGACATTAAATTCTACTGCAAAAAAAAAAAAAATTAAAAAAATAACAATAATCTTACCTATACTGAATGTTCTTGGATTTGAAGCGCTACTATTGCCTGCACAAACATAAGATTTAGAACAGTTAGCTGAAGTATGACTAAAATTATGCCACTCCCTCTGTTTTAAAATTAAAAATATATATATATTTTCTCTTAAAATTAGACAGGAAAAATGTTAGATTATAAAGGTGACATGAACTTTCTAACCATGTCATTACTTTTATTCATTGTTGATTGTGTATTATCATGCCACAACTATTATATTTCTAACAAATATTAGGAATAAGTTTGGAAATATTTTGACTGCATAATGCCAAGCTTACATTACGTAGGAGGCTAGCCTGTCTCGTCCGAAGTAACTGTTGCAGTCGGTTTCATTTACCGTGCAATCAAATTCATACGGAGGCCGCACTAGTGCTTGACCAGGGAGTCTAGGGCAACCATAATACACAGTCAAGTTCTGATCGTTGGGTGGATGCTTGAATAGAGTATAATCCTAGCTTGTCTTGTAGAGATATCTTGGGCAAGTATAGTTCAATAAATCTTCTCTACCAACACTTATGTTCCGTGTTCCTATATCTATTCCAAGGACTCGATATGGTCTTGACTGGATAGTTATAAGAGGGAAATCACCTTGGCAATTTAGCTGGAACCCCAGATGACCGCAATGCTCCAGCCGATCATTTCCCCAAAAAGGATACTCCAGATTTGGAATGTTTGCGCACCGGAACTGCCCGGCACAGGCCACATATAGCGTATCATCGATACAAATAGACATAGGAACATGGTCTAAAGTGGAGATTATTATGATGACAAAGACGAAGAGGTAGGAGGCTGGCAAGAAAATAGGATACATATTTTATAAAGAGGTGTCAGCAACTGGAATCATAAAAATTGAGAGGAACTCGATTTCAATGAGAGGACAGATTTTTTTTATTTCTTAGAAAACCATTAGTATACAACAAGAAGAAAGGAAGTGGGCGTGGTTGCGCCATGTTTGTTTGTTTACGATGAATATAATTTTAGAATTAGAATTAATAAAATTATAATTTTAAAATTATTAATTTTAAGATTAAATAGTCATAATTACATATTTATTTTTTATAAAATTATATATGAAATAACTTAAACTAATCTTATATTATGTTTATTTTTTATAGGATTAATTAAAAGATTAGATAAAAAAATATCATTTAAACTGTTATATCCTTACTAATAATAACATAGTTTAAACTTGTTTATAAATCAAAAAATGATGAACAATTAATTATAAACTTTTAAATACTGCTGAAATAAGTTAATGAGTTCACAACACTTCACCAATGTCTTCCTATGTAAAATATTTAAAAAGAGTTTTATTTGTCAATAATTTTGATTTGACCAAATTTTTATTTATTTCTTTAATAATAAAATGAAATAATATTCTTAAATTTATCATCATAATTTTATGATTATATTATTATTATTAAATTAAAATTTAATAAATTTATGAATAAACATAATATAAAAAAATTATTCACCTCCTGAAACTTGTATAGAACATATAATATCTTTTACAGATGATGTTAACAAATATTTTTCAATATGTTCTAAAAAATATTAAAACACAATAATTATTTTAATATTTATATAAATTTAAAATTATATTTTTAACGTTTAAAATATCAATCTAGTAGTATAGTTATATTTTAAATTGGTATTTAAAACTCAAAATGTACATTACTTATGAACTCTCTACTTATCACATTCGTGATATATTATTTAATTTATCTGTCTGGGATCTTCTACAGATGTGTGCCAATATTATTTGGCCATGAGTTTACGGCATTTAACATAAATACAGGCTGACAAATTTTATAAGACTGAGAATTACAATATTTTCTTATGGTGATAAATTGATAGAATAGGATATTATGGTTATTTTTGAAAAAGATTGATGTTAATTTTGTCTATAAATTTGTAATCTCAAACGGTGGAGATGATAATACCTAGTTGAATATAGTATTAAATAGTTCCCATATTAAGAACTTTTATAATTCATGGACTAGTAGTCCCAAGTTCATATTTAAAAACAAACAAAACACTTAATATTAATAGTCTTATACTAAGTGTAATCATTGCAAACAAATATAGCCATAGGACTGTGCAAAAAATGGATCAAATAAAATAATTGAAATTAAATAGTATTTTTTTAACCTAATTAATTTCGGTTATCGCAATATATTCGGTTATAACCATTTTATAATTCGGTTTCGGTTTTGGTTTCGATTTCGGGTGAAAAAATTAGATTATTCGGATAACTGATTAACTGAATTAAAAACTTAAAAAAGTAAAATACTATTTTTAATTAGACTTGGATAGATTTTGCTTTATGTATTATATATTTATGTATTGTTAATTTGAAATTATTAAATTAGTTTATGAATTATTATGGTTAAATATTGTTTGAAAATTATAGTAAGAAATTTGAAATTGGCTTAATAGATTGTTCCATGATTTGTAAGTTACAAGAGATGAGGAATATAGCATAGCTAGAAATTAGACCATCCGGTGGAAGACAAAATCAAGTGGAGTTTATCTCCAACAGGTATATATACAAGCAAGAGTAGTGTTTGGGAGGCTTTAAGGCCTAAGAAAGAAATGGTTAGATGGTTATAAAATTGTTTGGTTTAAACAACATATCCCTAAACATGCATGCTTTTATAACTTGAAGAAAGTTTTGATAGCTAGCTAGGGATAAGTTGTTGAGACGGGGTTACTAAATTAAACATAAATATAGTCTTTGCCATGAAATTGAGAAGACATTATTAAATCACTTGTTCCTCAAGTGCAATTTGGTTAAGGAAATTTAGCAATTTGGGAGCAGTTGCAAGAGCGGATCTCGATGATACAAAATTTGAAACAACATTTTTGTTGTTGTAATTGCATGGTTAATTATTTTTGTTAAATATTCAAGGTGTTATATTTAGAGATTGAGGTAGGAACAAGAGAATTTTTGAAAATGATGGAGTTCAAAATTTGCAGGAAGTTTATGAAGATGTGAGGTATGAACCTAGTCAACAAAAAAGGTTGAGAATACTTGCAAGAATTGGTTGTTTGCTATGATTGAGTTTTTGATTGTTGTTAAGTATTTGTTTTGAAGAGAATGCTCTCTTAACTTGTTCAATTGTCTTTTGTAAAATTATTGTACATATTTTTCTCTTAACGAAACTTATTTATAAATAACTGATATTTTCACAAGTTAATTTGATATTTTTACAAAATCAAATAGGACCCACTTGTGATAATATTAAATTAACTTGTGAAAATATCAATTCACATATTGAATTAATATTTTCACAAACTAATTTGATATTTCTACAAGATTAAATAAAATTTATTTATGAAAATATCAAATTAATTTATAAAAATATTAATTCCTTATTTATATATTAAAAAAAAACGAACGGAGGAAGTATAAAGGACGTGTGAAAGGCAATTACTAGTAGGATATATTATAACCTCAAACCAGATAAAATTGGACTATGGAGAACCCCACGCGTCTCAAGTTTGGTAAACGTGATGCGAGTTCAATGGTTGGACCACTACCAATTGACTGACCATAAACTGCATCAAATATTAAAATGATTAACCGAAAATTTAGAAATATTACAAAGAAAAAATTAAGTCGGTAATCCTTCCTTAGAAATGACAAGTATCTGTATTTGGGGCTGTCTATTATTTTAAGCGACTAATTTAATAAGTTTAATTATTAACTTTTTGAAAACAATTTCTTCCAAAAATTAACTATTTTATTTGGCAATTAAAATATATATATATATATATATATTAAAAATGGCCAATAAAATGTAATCTGAAAATTAGTACATGGAGTAAAATGTAAAACATTTAATGACTAAAGAGTATTTAAGCAGATCGATCTAAATAGAAGCTTGTAATGTAAATGCAGGACTCAGCCTCCCCCACACGGATTAATTTAATTACGGCGGATTGTATAGTATATGTGCGTGTGTCCATCAGTCCGTGTGAATGTGGAAACTGGAAAGGGATGACTAAGGTCCAAGCATTCTTTTTCTCTGTTTCCCACCTGAAAAAAATATATTCCTAGTAATTAATTCTTTGACATAACATACTGCATACATGGGGTATATATACACACACACACACACACACACACAACATAAACCAACCCCAATGGCTATAGGCCGGCTAGGTACAGTAGATAAATATTAATTTTGATATCGAAACACTGCAACACTAGTCCTTCATCTATCTGACTTAATTGTAGCCATTTTATGATGGAATACAAGTTACTTCATCATCACTCCAAATTTCAAGATGATGATGATGACGAAACTGAAACTACTTCCTCTTCTTCAACCACCACCACTACTATTATTCCATCTCATCATTTCCTTGGTGATGCAGTCTTTGCTGGAGGTTTCCCTCTCTCTCTCTCTCTCTTCACACACACACACACACACACACACACACTCCATTTCAAAACCAGAGATTAATTTCTAATAATTAATTTTACTACACGTTGAATCGTGGATGGAGCATTATTAAGTAATTGATGGCGGTGCACTGGTGCTGCAGGTAGTTTCTGGAGCGTTGAATCTGCATTTGGCCGAATACACGGAGTCATCAAAACTGTTACCGGTTATTGCGGCGGAGGAGGAGGAGGATCCCTCACCAAGCCCACTTACACCCAGGCAACATATATATTAATAATAATAATTAATGTTATGTTTCTTTAGAAAATTTTCTTGACTTAATTAATTAATTAATTCTACAGGTTTTAGAAGGAAGGACGGGGCATACTGAAGCTGTCAAAGTCACATACGACAAGACAAAAATTTCATACACCTCTCTATGCAATGCTTTCTGGGACATCCATGATCCTACTAATAAACACTTCCTTGTAATTTTTAATACGATATACCCTTGATTAGTTTTTGTTTTTGTTTTTTTTTTAATTTGTTTGTATCAGAGTTGAGTTAATTAAATTGCAGAATTTTGGGATAAGCACACACCAAAGGTCAGTGATATTCTACTCGACAGAGGAAGAGAGGAAGGAAGCTCTGGAGTCAAAGATCAGACGGCAGATGAAGTTGAACAGGAGGGTCATCACAAAGATCATTCCATTAAGAGGAACAGGAACAGAGGGTAATGATGAAAAATTACTGTTCTTCAATGCAGAGAACGAACATCAGAAATATTATCTGCAGAAGCATTGTTGGGTATGCCATAGTCTCAACCTTCGAACTACTCCCCACTTTGTGGACTCAATTCTTGCAACCAAACTCAACGGGTGGGTAAACAATAACCTTTCTTTCTTTCACAAAGAATATATATATATATATATATATATATATAGCGCTATCATCATGAAAGAAAAAAACTCCTCAATTGTTGACCCTCTACTGCATCACCTGTTCCTTGTGTACTTGAGTTAATCATCTTGTACTTTTTTTTTTGAAAAACATTTGCAGGATTTTCGGAATGGACGGGGAACAAATTATTAGAGAACTGGCAATATTTTTGAGAACGAACAAGTTGACCAACCAGACCAAGTCAGCATGCGAAGATATAATTGAAGATTTAAAAAATAAAAATAAAAATTGAACAACACAACTCCCCGGAGGATGCATTTTTGAAAACAATGTATTGAATAGGTGCTGAAATCTGTAGAGCTCGGCGATTGTTTTAAATTCATATATATATATATATATATATATGAATTTTAAATTATATATAAACAATTTATTATGTTTTTAGTTATATACTCACTTCCTCTCAAAAATAAAAAAATTAATTAATTTTATTTATATATTAAAAAAATAATAAAATTATTTATATTTAAATTTTCATTTAATTATATGTCCTTTTGTTGATTCTTGCATAAAGGCTGGCCTTGTAACGAGCATCCACAATATCGCGGCCAAATGCCTTGTGTGCTCCAACTCCACAATAATATGGTCCCTGCATCAACCAAAATAATGCAAATTACTTTGTTTAATGTACTTGCTAAGGCATGATTTAATTTCATATGGATAAACAGTTTGCCAACTATAACACTTTTTAGTGTAGCTTTGAGCATTATTTTTATTGGCGAAAAAAGAGGAAGGAGATATTGTATATAATTAGTTTATAAAAAATAAATTAAAATTTATTACTTTAATATATATATATATATAGAGTTTTCTTAACATGTATTCTAAGAACACATGTTATGCGTTGAAATCGAGGGACGAGATTTACTAAATATTATTTATTTATATATTTATATTAAATTTAATGTATAAAAAATAATATATTAATAAAATTTATATATTAAATTTAATATATATATATATAAATAAATAATATTTAATGAATTGTGTCTCTCAATTTATTTTTGCGTTTAATATCTGTCCTTAAAACACGTATTAAAAGAGGACTCGTATATATATGGCAAATTGGAAAAGAAAACTTAGTAGCATTGGATTAGAATAGGTGGACACCAAAGCAGTCTGTCTGTTCAGATGAGAGATCACATCACCCAACTTGTGCTGATCAAATGTTGCTTAGGATAGAAGATTCCGTTTAGGCAGGCAAGAAGGAAAGTATTCTTTATTGGTCAGCTTAATATATATTTTAAAGGTATACGCAAAAAATAAGAGATAAAATTTGTTAAAAAATATTTTTTTATATAGTTGTATTGAATTTAATACATGAAATTTATTAGTATATTATTTTTTTATATATTAAATTCAATACACCTATATAAATAAATAATATTATATATTATTTTTGGCACTTAATAGGACACATTAAAAAATTCCTTCTTTATTTTATTATTTGGTAATTGGTATGATTGCTGCTGCTAAATTTTGGTTTTTCTTTTCCGGGGTATGAGGAGGGAAAGAAGGGCCTCATTTCTCTCGTATTCAGTTGGAGCTTTTTGCTTTAATTCTTGGAATCGATCATCATGAGATAGATGTATTCCGTTTGTTTTTAATTATTGAATTTCAAATAAAAAAATTAATATATCTTCCTAATTATTATTTTCAAATTAATATTGCTGCCTTATATAGCAAGGACCTTAATATATATATATAAATATATATATATATGCCTGATGGTGTAAAATGTAAACGAAATATATGAATGTTTCTCTGCTAGTTAAAAAATAAATATTATGGACAAAAAGAGTATTATTTGTTTTCTTATCAAATAAATTTTTACTATTTTCAGTTTGAGCTTCCAGTTTTTATAACCCGTCCGTCAAATTAATAATTTTGCGTCACGATATATTCCTATTTTATCCCTTTTTACTCTTGTTTTAACCTCCCTCATATGGTTAAAGCAATAAAGCAAGTCTCTTCTCACCGTCTCTTTATTTTATTCTAAACACAATTTGTCTTTAAATTTTTATTTTTATTTTTTAAAAATATTTTTATATATTACAATAAAAAAAGAGAATTGATACTTGTGAATGATTTTGTAAAAATATGAAATTAACTTATAAAAATATTAATTTTATATGAGAAATAATATTTTTATAAGTAAATTTCATTTAATTTAATGAAAATATTAAATTAATTTATGATAAATATCAATTCTCTTAAAATAAAAATAAAAATAAAGCGCACACAGGTGAGATTGTTGTTTGAAGGAGGCAACATAACAAAGATAAGATGGGCAGCAACCAAATCTAAAACAAACTCCTGCTGTATTATTGTTATTTACTTCAACAAGTTTCAAAGCTCAGATTTCTAATGAATTTAACTTTCATATAAAAGAAAAAACATTTTAAATTAAATTAATTCAATCTAAAAATAAGATATGAAAATTGGAAATTGTTAAGAAAAAAAAAAAGAGAATATTTTAAAAGACGCCGAATAAAATTTACTAGCTAAAAAGGCAAAGTGTAGAAGAGATAATAGAATTATTATTTTCTGGAATTATCAACACGTTTCCAAAAAAGATTAGTACTATTACTCGGGTATGGTAACGAGTACAGGACGCCAAGCACTTCTTCTGAGTAATCGCTGCCGAAAAGCCGCCGATAACGGCCTCGGAGAACGCGGCCCAACACGTCGCCAAGCCGAGACACTACCGGCAGGAGTGGTTGCCGGTAAAAACCCTCCAGATTCTGCCTTCTCTGACGGAGGCGAGGATACAAACAAATCCTTGAGCTTGCTCCTTACGCCGACCAATTCCTTCCCCTTCCCCGGATAAATACCCCGCCGATCCGTGGAGTCATCGCACGGAGGCAGTCTCCGGCGACCACCGGTTCCGGTGCTGCGGCTGAGAAACATCCGGAGCGTCTTACGGCGGCGGAGGTGAATGACAGGGCTTGCAGTTGGGCTCCGTGTTGGGCTTCCCGCTACGACGCACTGAGTGGCTAAGAACTTAAATTTCTGGAGGGTCGCCATTGTCGATCTAAAGAAAAATGATCCTACGAAATTCAATTAACAAGATCTGAATTTCCTATGAGGTGTATTTGGCTTCTTTGCCACCTACATTCTTTGTTTCTTCTGTACACTCGAGAACTAAAAAAATGAGGAGAGAGAGAATAGGGAGGTGCAGCGTTGGCTAATTGATTATTGACGGGGTAATGGATGTGGATGGGATAGGAATACATTACGGGCGGCTTTTGTATTGTATTGTATTGTATTGCTTTATACTAAAACATTGACGGGGAATATCGACGACTGTTTGTTTTCTGTGCTTCCATCCAATTGAACCCTATAATTCCTACACGTGGAGAGAAATGCAAAGGTCAGGGCGTGGGGTCCATGGAGTATCTACCAAGGACTAAAAATGAAGTCATGATACAAATACTTGCAAAGGTATGTCTGATGGATCTTCAATACGAATAATAGCATATGATGGATACTACTACTAGTATGTTACAACACCGTTTATATAGTTACCAAATGGTATTTGATTTACTTACGTTGTTGGGTTCAATTTTTCCAAACGAGCAGCAGCGTTTGTCCCCAATGAAATTCCCCCCATCAATAATCTTTTTACGACTAGAAAGATATTATAAGTGAATACCATATATAGTTGTTACAAAATAATTTATTTATATTATTATTATGGGATAATTATTTTTTTTTATTTTTTTACTAGTTTAAAACATAATTTAAATACACACATTCAACCTTAACTACCATCGAGGTTTGAAACTCCAACCAAGAGGTTTCCAAAGGACGGGAGTAACCTTGGGCATATGTCTTGGTTTATAGACCATTCATTACGAGTTTCGAGGAAAAACTAGATGTTGCAAATCTTTAGATGAATGCTGAATCTCGTGCTTATTTCTCTTTCATCACGGTTGCTTTCACAATAGTTCTTTCTTGTAGGGATGGTCCTTTCTCTTCTCTTTCTCACTGGTGGCTGGAGTCCACCACCATTGCACTCATAATAAGAAGATGGTCCTTTCTACCATAAAAGAAAAGATAATCTAGCAATAGGCACTGCCTGCATACTCGCATTATACTTCAATTATTGTCTACATACCTTCTTGCAACTAAAAAAGCGAGATTATAAATTGGGTACCATACGATTCAATAAAAATATCACATTTAGAATCTAAAGACAATAGAATTCCTGATTATACCATAGTAGAGTAACCCTCCAGTAGACCACCAAACAGTTGACAGATCATGTGCAATCGAGAAATACGAAGCCGCAATGAAATGTCCCTAGATAGTTTAATTCTTAAAAGATTCATATTCGTTACTCCAATCCACAACAAAAATAATCAAATTAAATCAAATATCTGTCTAAAAGATGAAGATAACTGGTTCTTGGAAGCTCTGATTATGTACATCTCTTTTAAATTTGTTTTTATGGGTGTTTCTAACATATATTACCTATTTTTGTTGAAGCAAAAGCCAATTTGATGTTCTAACTCACCAAGTAACATCATCGCGAGTTGGGTAACACTTGTTACCATAAGATACTTTTTGATTTATAAGCAAACATTTATAAACATAATCTCAATCACTAGAATTATGTGTGGAGCCGCTAATCCATTTATCAGCCACTGAATCTGGCGAGAGTGAAGGATCCTTACCCTTCAGGGGTGCACTGTCATCCACCAGAATATCCAACACTCCCACTTTTTGAGCATCTAACTCTTCATTTTGTATCCCTTTCAAGATGTCTGCCACTTCTTTCATTGAAGGTCTCAAATCCTTCTCCTCTTGCAAGCATCGGAAAGCCAACTCTCCCACCAGCGTAGTCATCTTCTTAATTGAAGTATTGGTTTCAAACCCAAGACTTCGATCAACCAACTCATTGAATGTCTGGTTTTGAATTTTGCTGACGGCCATATTAGCCAAATTGATATCGTGCCGGTGTCTATTGGTATCCACGGCTTGTAAGGATGATATAAGCTCAACCAAGACTACCCCAAAGCTATAAACATCACTCTTGTTAGTAAGTTGGTAGTGTCGGTAGTACTCAGGATCAACATAGCCAGGCGTCCCTTGTGGCGCTGTCGAGACATGTGTGGCATCATTGGGAAACAATCTGGACAACCCAAAATCAGCCACTTTCACGCAAAAACTGTTGTCCAAGAGAATGTTGTTAGTTTTCACATCACGATGTATGATATCAGAGGCATGGAGATAAGCCAGCGCTTCAGCTGTTTCTATGGCAATCTTCAATCGGACAGACCATGAAAGCAAACCTGAGTTTGCTCGTTTTCCATGTAGATGATCAGCCACTGTTCCATTAGGTATATATTCATAAACAAGGAGGAGTTCTCGGCTTTGTTTCGAAGTGCATCCATATAACTTGACAAGGTTTTCATGATCCGATCGAGTCAGTATCTCGACTTCATTCATAAACTGCTCTACACGCTTGAAATTATTTTCATATAAGCGCTTAACTGCCACTACACGACCATCTTGAAGCGTGCCTGATCATAAATTGGAAGAACCAGTTTAGTAAAGACACAACATGTTAATTAACACTTAGATATATTGCTGACTGATAGGTGTACATGGATTTATCTCATACCATAGTACACAGTACCGAAGCCACCATCTCCCAGTTCTTTAGAAGGGTCAAAATTATCAGTAGCCTGTTTGAGTTCTGTGTAGCTGAAGACCTGAACTCCAAAGTAGGTGCTTCCCTTTCCCAGCTCAGATCTAGAGGACGGATAAGAAGGAATGCTTTGGGTGAAATGAGTTGATGAAGGAGTGGTAATAAGAACTGTACTTGAAGTAGTAGTCTGAAGGTTTTCGCTCAAAGTTTCAGTTGTGAATTTGGCAGCCCTTTGTTTTCTCTGTTGCCTGCAGCAGAAGATTAACCATCCAATGCAAATACCAGCAAGGATAGCACCTGTCACAGAAAGGACTGAAAATGCAAGAGAAGAGTAAGATTTCTTTCCTGAACCACTAATAATGATAGGGACATTAAATTCTACAGCAAAAAGATAAAAATAAATTAATAATAATCTTACCTATACTGAGCGTTTTTGGATTTGAAGCGCTACTATTGCCTGCACAAAATAAGACTTGGAACAGTTAGCTGAAGCATGACTAGAATTATCTTTGAATAGTCGTGTTTAGAAATAGCTTGGCAAACGTAACTCCCCCCATCCCCCCAACCGCCAAAAAAAAACCGAAAAAACAAGGCAAGAGTCTGTGGCTTTACTTCTGTAACTAATTTAACTATGTGCAGCATATTATATGGGCTTTACATATTAAGGCACAATTTCTACAATTACGAGTAATAATAATCATCTCATGAATGTAGGGAAAACTTAATTTTGAAAATATCCAGCAACAGCAATCATTTCATTTTTCTTCAACAATCCTTTGTAAATAAAACAGTAAATATGTCGGGGGAAGCATTTGGGGTCATGTTTGTAACCAGCTGCCGTAGTTCGACCTTGGCTTAATCTATTAAGAGACTATATAAGAGAGTTTCTCCATATCTGTTAAGAATTAAGATCATATTCAATCATGCCAAGTGAAGTTAAGTGCATGTCCCATCGAATAAGTATTGGTAAAAGAAAAAGCTACCAAGAATGATTTATTTACTATAGATTAGAGTAGTTAGATTGTTGAGGGCCATATGATATTACTTCACCCAAATATCTATCAAGATATATACTCCCATATAAAAGCACCCTGATACATCTTTAACAAGAATGCAACCGACATAAAAAGTTTACAAAAGGTCAGCTCAATTGGTGGAGGTGACGAATCCAAGCAGATAACAATTTGAAACAAGATTGATATAACAAATATAAAAGAATTTCATGCCATTGTCATCAAATCAAGAAAATATCAATTTATCCTTAACAAGAAACAATAATTACACTGATTGATCAAATACCTGCTCTAACACAGAGGCTATGGCCACAAATGCAAATGGGTCGGCTTGAATTCGAATCAAACCCACATTGCCCGCCCGACCATCTACAATCCAAACACTGACTAGTATAGGGATCCCTAAAATTCACATTAAACCCGGCATTCAAAACCTCACCAAGAGTTTTTGGATTGCTGGTTAGCCCATCTCCAACAATCCGAAGTATCGGAACCATAAGACTAACGGCACAACGAATGAAATTGGGTACCGGAACCGGTCCAATGAAGTAATACGCGTCGTTAAAATTGACACCGTTGACATCACAAGTGAACATACTTTGCGGTTGAAGAGGCAATGAAGGACAGCCATAGATTAAAGTGAGATCTACATTATCAGGACCGTAGGTGAAGATAGTAGAATTGAGAGTGGAATTGATGAATTTTTCAGGACAAGTGTTGTTGTAAAGATCTAATCTAACTAGCTTTAGGATTTGTCGAGCTTGATCGATTTGAAGAACTCGGTAAGTGAGTGAGTTGGCGATTAAGTCGGGGTAACTGCTGTTGTCTGGGCAAGTGAGCCGGAACTCGGGCGGGCCACAGTAGGCGGGTCGGTCGCCGCCGGTGAATGGGTAGGTGATATTTTGGATGGGACCGCAGGAAAAGGTGCGATCGCAGCCGGAGAAGGAGACATCGTCGGCGAACGACGGCGTAATGGTGAAGGTGATGAGGAAGAGGAAGAGGAGAGAGAGAGGCATCGGCGAGTGTGAGAGTGGGATGGCATTTGGTATATGGTGCTACTCATAGTCATAGGGAGTAAAAGATCAACTGGCTTCTGGAAGATGGCCATTTACTTTACGGCTGGCTTTTTTTGACTATGCTAGAAGAAGTATTTTATATCTGGGGTGGCGTAGTTGAATCTAGTTGAGAGGAAAAGTGAGAGTTGAATCATGAATTTAGAATTATTAATGTGTCATTCATATTTATCATGTGTGTTCTACTAACTCTAACCACCGTCATTTTTTTATTTTTTTTTATTCAGATAAAGAAAGAAAGAATTATACTTTAATACTTACCCGCTAAAATTAACAGCTTTCACATGAGAACTGGTACCTGTTTTCTTTGTAATGACACCATGTTTTGATATATAGATCATGAAATTCTGACGCAAAACACAAAAACCAACACACTCTTACATAAAAAATATTTTCATTAAATTTTTTCACTAACCAATATAAATGGCTGAAGGATTCCTAGACCTGACGTATTAAAAACAACGTCTAAAACAAGAGAGCAAGGAAAGTCAAAACAGGATATCAATATATATATATATATCACTCTTCCAAAAGAAATTTAGGAAAATTACAGATCATAAATATAATGAATCCAAGTCCGGCCAGCCAACTTTCGAACTCTTAGAGTTAATTGGCATGATATTCCTTATTTGTCGATACTTTTTCACAATAATATTTTTAGCATCAAACCACCGTTGGTTGGTGAATTCTGAGCTAATATTCAAAGTAAATTTTAAAACATAAAGAAGACGTCGGAGGGAGTAATTAATAACGAGTAACAAGTACGGGAAGGGGACATACATACCATCGCCAGTTTCATTACAGACTAGTGTATAAGGCCGGTCTATACATAAACAAGCAAAGGATGCGGAGGTCGTATTGTAGCCGCATCGCCCACCTGATCGGGCGCACGCGTTACAATTTGTGTCATTTGCCTCCCACTCCAACTCAAAACCACCGGCAAGAACGACCTTTAAATCATCTCCTGATGCTGTTGGATCACTCAAAGCTCGAGCTGCTGTTTCATTAACCGGAACTTGGATATTTTGACTGCAGCTTGCCAAGCTTGCCAAGCTCGCCAAGTTTACATTAAGCAGGAGGCTAGCCTATCTCGTCACGAAGTAACTGTTGCTGTCGGTTTCATTTATCGTGCACTTAAACTCATACGGAGGCGGCACTACTTGACCAGGGACTCTAGCGCAACCATAATACAGAGTTAAGTTCTGATCGTTGGGAGGATGCTTGAATAGAGTATAATCCATGCTTGTCTCGTAGAGATATCTTGGGCAAGTATCGTTCAATAAATCTTCTCTACCAACCCTTATGTTCAGTGTTCCCATATCTATTCCAAGGACTCGATACGGTCTTGATTGCATAGTTATAAGAGGGAAATCACCTTGGCAATTTAGCTGGAACCCCGGATGACCGCAATACTCCGGCCGACCATTTCCCCAAAAAGGATACTCCAGATTTGGAATGTTAGCACACTGGAACTGCCCAGCACAGGCCACATATAGCGCATCAACCATACAAAAAGACGTAGGAAGATGGTCTAAAGCGGATATTATTATGATGACTAAGAAGAAGAGGCAGGAGACTGGCAAGAAATTAGGATACATATTTTATAAAGAGGTGTAAGCAACAGGAATTATAAAAATTGGGAGGAACTCATTTCATTGAGAGGACGGAGATTTTTATTTATTTCTCAGAAAGAGGATGTTACTTATGAATTGGTTTACTTCTCTAGAAAACCATTATTATACAACAAGAAGAGATGCGCATTCACCTAGTAAAATTTTCAATGACAGAGAAGCCTGATGGAAATTTAATCTTGACTTGAGTTGCGGTCGGTCCAATTTACACAAAAAATAGCCCATTTTTATATTAGCGTGAAACTCTGTTATATCAACTATCTAAGGCAGTATTTATTTATTAGTCAAACATACAGAGTCTCCTGATCAGTGGTTATTTTATACTAATTCTCAAACCTCTAGAATGTGTCAATAAATCTACAATATTCGCTAATAAAACATAGTCATATTCATGTCGATCAGATAATGCAGAAATCTAAAGAAGGAAAAGCTAGGGCCATAAAAGTTGGACATACCGTACCTGGTCTAGCAAGACATACGTTCGCGTAAGGTTGATCATGGCAAAAGCAAGTGAATCGACCCTCAGTCCGATTATATCCACATTCGCCGCCAGATTCAGTGCATTTGCTGCATTGATCAATATTTACATCCCACTTCAATTCAAACCCCCCATCTATTGCTGCACCAACTGTTGTTGTATTGTCATCTAGAGCCTGAGCATTCCTTTCAAGAATCTGAAGAATAACGGTGCTATTGCATTTTCCAATGCCAGGATCAATCGGTACACCCATTGTCGCGTAGAAAAGGTTGGTATTGGTATTGTTAATGGTACAATTACGCTGGAATAAATCTCCTAAATTTGGCGCTACGAAAAATGGGCAACCATACAACAGGGTCAAGTTCCTGAGACCAGAAGCATAAGTGAAGAGTGCAGGATCGATGGTGGTATTAAAAAAGCGTGCAGGACAGATTTCGTCCCAGTAGTCCTCTCTAGCAACTACAAGGGCATTCACTTGCGGATTAATTTCAAGAATTCTATATTTTTCAGATACCATTGTGATCGACGGGATATTATCTTGGCAGTTTATATCGAATCCAGGCTGACCGCAGTAATCTGGGCGGTTTAGGCCCCAAAAGGGGTAGTTGATGCTTCTAATGTTTCCACATATAAATTGATGATCTCTACAATCATCAAATCGGGTGTGGGTACATAGAGAGTATGGAGGTGTACTTAAAATCACTGTGATAATCAGGAGATACAGAGGGAAAGAAGGCGAAAGAGGAGAATTCATTTGCATGTAAAGTTAGAGCTAGAGAGAAATGATCATTGGGAATTAATGCACTGATTCCGTCTCTCATCTCACATGGTTATATGATTTTGGACTTGGTAAATTTGTTAATTCCATACAAATTTTTAAGTTCTTTGGATGTAAACAATAATATTCAGAAAATATATATATATATATATATATATATATATATATATATATATATGGGACTCTCATATTGAGAGGAAGAGAGTATAATTCTTGACACCATAGGTAAAAAGAGATCTATCTATCTATAGGATGCCACATTTTGTCAGTTGCATTTCCAACTTTCTTGAAATTTAGATTATGCTAAGCTTTGCCTACTAGTCTTTAGTCAACCCCTCTCTCTAAAGACTCAACTGAAAAATACTACAACGAAAGATTCCCTATTCTGATATATTTCTTTCTACTCATGTTAGAACTACAACTTTGCAATAAGACCAATGTTATTAGTATCAATTGAAGTTTTGGGCTTTACGAAAAATATATGGTTATTCTTAATTGTAGTTGAACATTGAAAGGGAAAAGCACAAGATCGTGAATATTTTCGTTTATTATAAAAGTAGGATCCTTAGAACCTACTATAATAAAAACAATCGAAAACATAAAAATACTTCATTTTTTTGCTAATTTCTGATCAACAGAATTCCTAGTAACAATATATTATTGTCTGTAAATTTATCATCGTCATGAATTCAAACAAATCCGAGGGTGAAAAAAGTGTAAACTTTTTTAAAATATACTATCTTCCTCAGTTTCATATTATTTAATCATTGTAAAATCTATGAAAGTCAATTTGAGATATTTTCATAAATAAAATTGAGATAACTCATTAAAAATTATGAAACAATAAAACGTGAAATGAATAATACCTTATAAGTAGTTTACAATACTCATCATTGTATTCTATTGATTAAAAATAAAACATATATATGTTAATTTTGAATTTAAAAATATCTCAAATTAACTTTCAAAAAGTCAATAATAATTATATAATTTAAAAGGGAGGGAGTATTTTTTATAAATAACAATGTGGATAGTTAGTGCATCATAAATGTGGGGTGGGGGGTTAGTTAACCACCCTCTTAAGTACACTAGTGAACAACTTATTCCACATAATAAGTCAAGTACTCAGGGGAATCCTACACCAGAAAAAATAGGCACAACAACTTGCATAAAAGTCCGTGTAATTGGAAATGAAGTTGTGACTTATCTTATTGTCAACCAAAAGAGCTAAAAAGGAGTAAGAACGATCCTAAAGTATTTTTTATATATTTTTGTTATATATTCTGTTTCTGAAACTAATTTAGAACTCAAGCTTGACTCGTGTTTAGTTTGGTTAAAGGCTCGCTCATAGTTAGCTTGGCATATGAACAAGCCACAAGCTTGAACTCAAATAAAAAATGAGTTCAGATTGAGCAACTCCACTATTCAACTTGATTGAACTCAGTTATGATCCCCATTAACGACACAGGATTGAAACATGAACATGATCCTAGCCATAGATTAAAGGTCAAACATAAATTGACTAATGAACACAAAATCATACAGAAACGTGAACCTAAATGCTAGACATAAAATTTAAAAACATTTTGATGGAATAGTAGAATTAGGGGACTCCCACACCAAATGCCACAAGAATAATGATGATCTCAAAACAGGAATTCCTGAAATAAAATCAATTACGTACCTGAAGCTCTGTTAGTTTCTGAACAGGTATCAGACACATAAGGTCGGTCAGAGCAAAAGCAAGAGGTTTGATTAGTACATAACTTGTATCCACACCGTCCACCGGATATGGTGCAGTCACTGCATGCTTTCTTATCCACTTTCCATCGAACCTCAAACCCTTCTTGGATAACTAGATCCAAATCCGTTATATTAACGGATCCTCCTGAGCCCGTCCTTACCACCGGAACAACAGCACTAGCATTACAGTTTCCAGGGCCTTGAGCTCCATCCAATACATAAACACTATGATACCCATTACTCCCGCAAGAAAGAAAACTAACATCTGGCAAGTTGATTGAAGCAGGACAACCATACAGAAATGTAACGTTCATATAATTAGAAGTATAATGGAACAGGGCGTAATTCAGAGTTGTGTTTACTAAATCCTGTGGACAAGTTGCCTCCATCACATCTTCTCTAGCAATCTTCATAATCTGAGTAGTTTGATCCAATTTTAAGACGCGATATGTCACGTCCATGATTTGAATGGTAGTTGTATTGTCTTGGGTTACATTTGAGCAAGAAATTGGGATAGCCACAGTACTCAGGATCTCCATTTCCACAAAAAGGATATCCAACTCCAGTGATGGCACCACAGCTGAACGTGGCACCACAACTTTGATACAATGCATCTGGATTACTAGAACATCGAGAAATTTGAATTAAAACCAATGTTTTTAGGATCAAAAGGAGAGAGAACAAATGAAGCCATGAGAGGAACTGGGAATCTATAAGGAGAAATTTTGGTGAAGCTATAGGAAGTGATTGTCAGATATTGAGAAATTGTGAAAGATGGAGAAAAAAGTAGTTGATACTGGAGAAAAAATGTCTTGTGTTGCTGCAATATTCATTGAAAGTGATGGAAGAAGAAACCACAAAATCTGGACGTTTATCTTGACTTGCCAAATTTTTTGGTTATATAAGGTTGAAAAAGTTGAAGACCTTCATTCAGCTTATATTTACTATTCAGTGTTACCAAACTAAACATATTTTACGCTGAATAAATTAACAAACCGTCAGAAGAACAAACTGTGGTGAAGAAGATGGTTAAATATTTGTCAATGGTTTGTTCAGCTCATCCTACCTAATTATATAACTATATATAGGTCCAGATGACATATTTATTCAGTGGTAGTTGATTGTTGTAACACTACATCGAGTAAGTTTAGGTCTTAGTGAGAGACTACATAATCACACTGTTGTAATATTACAACCAATCTTCTATCTCATGACTAACCAATCTTTTGATGCAGACTCGTAACTTGAAAAGGAGGAACAGGGGCCAAAACTAGGGGTAACAGGGGCCAAAATCAGGGGTATGCCATATGTGATAGGATATGGAAAGGTGGCAATGAAACAAGTAAGGAAATCACATCTAGGGATGAACACGCTCTGCCCCAAAAATAGAAAAGGAAAAAAGAAAAGAAAGAGTGCAATTAAATCAAAATTCCCTTTATAAATGGTACTCATTTTTCTGGATAGATATTGAAGTAAGTTGTTTATTAGTTGTTACTGGGGACCAATTAGGTAGAAAATTAACACCAGCTGATGTAAATTACTCTCCTGATATCATCTAGAGACCACAATACTAGTACATAGCAGAACAGAACTGACAAAATGATAATTGGTACTTTCTATTAGCTTAGAGGACAAAAACATATTTCATACTGTGTTTTTGAGTCATGTATGTAGTAGCATTACAAGCATTGTACAAGGAAGTGTAGAGTGTGATTTATTGTGTCTTGTAAGAAAACAAACCATTTTCAGCAGGATGTAACTATAAATCATCTTAGACAAGCAAGTAAAAAAAAACAATCTTTATATCTCAGAATACAGAACAAAAAGGTAGGGAGTGTATACAAATTGTCAAAAAATAAACAATACAGCATTAATATGAATCCTTACATAGAAAGGACATTACATTAAATTGACAATGAAATGTTTAGCTTAAAAACACATAAAAATCAAGAAGCAAGGTCATTGACCATGCCATGAAGTTTTCTTTCCAAAACATCTGAACATATCTTCCCCATCATGTGGTAAAAGGACATGAGATCAGATACCTGTTCAACTGACATTTTCTCTATCACATTCTTTGCTAACCTTTCTCTCTCTGCATTCAACTTCAGTCTCTGGGAGTAGGAAGAAGCATTTCTCACGGTTGCACCCATCTGTTTTAACCTTTTCTCTTGTTGCAAACTCAATGCTGTGTTTGACTGCACATATAAAATACAATCATTATGAATATTCCATCATAAAACTTGAAATATAAAGCTCAATTCTAAAATTTAAATACATCAAACACTTGGTCATCTATATGTCTAGGATGTTAGGTGATACCTCAAGAAAGTCTGCTCCCGGTTCAAGTTCAGATTCTTTGGAAGGATTCCTACCACTTCCTCCTGCATATATGTTTCGCGCTAGAGAGAAACTTCTCATGATGACTTCTCTCTTCTTCTCCATTTCTTGATAAAGTTTAAGAGATCTTGGCACATTTGTAGAGCTATTGAGCTTCTTCTGATAAGCAACAACTGCCTTCACAAACTCCTGCAGAATTTTCATGGTAAAATGCATAATTAGTACTAGTAAACAAACTTTAATTACTCTTCCCAAGTTACATGGTTAAAAATTCAGACATCCAAATTGGGACAGTGGGGGTATGAAACTGTTACCTTGTAAGCAGCAGGGCATCCCGGATAGTCAAATTCATCTGAATCCAGCCTCCTCATTCGCTCTGGATGAAACTGCAGCCCCATGATAAACTTACCCTCATCTGGATTATAAGCATCAGGATCATAAAACCCTTCAATCAACCCATCAGGAGCAAATGCCATTGGCACAAACCTCTGAGCTAACATTTTAACTCCTTGATGGTGATAACTATTTACCCAAATATCCATTTTCCCATCCTCCGAAGAATCCTTAAACCAGTCATTCAAAGGGGTGCTCTCCACCACCTTCACCAAATGCCTATGCCCATCATAATTGTCATAATCCATATGCACCACCCTTTGATCTTCAGGGAAATTTTTTGTTAGTTCTTTTCCAATGTCTTGATAAAGGGTACCCCCACATGCCACATTTAGGACTTGTGACCCCCTGCATATTCCCAAGTAAGGAATGTTCCTTTCTAGGCAAAGCTTGGCTAGACTCAATTCAATGGTGTCTTTTTCTTTGTCAATGGCGGTATCACTAGCATGGACCATCCTAATTTCTTCTAATTCTTCTGGTGACAAACCAGAGGTTTCGGCTTTGTAATGAGATGGATCAATGTCTTCTCCTTCACAAAGAAGAACACCATGAATGGGCTCGAAGCTGTCCAACAACATGTGGACTCCATTAACCCTGGGCACAATTACCGGTACAGCTCCATAGCCCACTGTAAGATCAAGATGATATTCGCCTGATAATAAATTAATTAAATAAGCATCGATCATCAGGTTAATTATTCACTCTAGAGTAAAATTATGATCAATCTCCCTCCAAAAAAATAGTGAAATAGATAAAGCATGAAGCAATCTAATTGGTAAATTCGGTAATTTTCTAATAATTTTTTTGCATGATTTGAAATACGGGTTACAATTAAAAAGATCAAAAGGAACAAATTACATAATAAAAAACAATTAAACAGAGAGAAAGTACGTACCCACGAAGTCTACAAACTTGTTCTTGCGAAGGCTTCGTCTAGAGACGATTAGTACACGAGGTAGAATCACAGAGAGGTCGGTTGCCATGGCTAATTTGCTAGATATAGTGTCAACAAATCACAAAATCTTAAAGATTTTCTTATCTTAATTGGTTCTTAATTATTATGGGGAAGACAAAGTGTACATATATAGTTGTAGCCTTGATGTACTATATATATATATATATATATATATATGCTGGGAATTTGATGCGAGGGATGGATAAAGGCAGGCGAAATCTAGGTGCCGCGTATGAGCATACGTAAGACTAATTTACATTCTTGCCGAGTTTTAAAATAGACGAAAAAAGGACTAAAGAGTTTTTTGTTTAATTATTTGAATTTTTTAATAAACTGAAAAGTAAAGAAATGACGAAAAACTTGATCATAAAATTAAATAACGTAAGATTATTTCTTATAATTTTATTATACCTTATAAATTATAAATATAATAAAATTAATATAAATGCAACTTAGTAATTTAACTATAAAATTTAATTTTTCTTTTTATAAACTGACTAACAACATAAAAAAATTATAAAACTTTTTTAATTATTTTTATTATAAATTAAGCTTCCATTTTTTTTTCCGTTCCAAACTCTGAAACGGTCGGAGTGTTAAAGTTTTAAGAAAAATTCTAGATTTACTTAAAAATCTTACTCGATATGTTTACTTGCAGAAGAGATAAAAAAGTATAACTTCACTTTTAATTATTAAGATAAATATAATGATGCCATACTCTTTTATCTTTTTTGTAAATAAATTTTGTGAAAAAAAATTGTGAATAAATATAGAAGATGTCAAGTTTTAATCCAAAAGTAAGGTTTGGCTGTTGCTTAATTGGTTGGTGACACGGGCACGTGACAAAGGGGTTATCTAAGGTCTGCCACATCTAAGGCGGGTCAAACCTGACCTGGCATCGATCGTTTACTCTCCCAAACGAGGAAATTAATTCATTCCATCCAACTGCGCTGTTTTATTTCGATTTCTAATTCCTTTAATCCAATAATCTCTCATTTTTATTATATATATCGTTTTAGACATAATTATATATATTAAATTTTTTAATTAATAATAATATTAAGTAATTAATATTTATTTAAAATTTTATTATTATCTAGGCATTAATTAATTACTTCTTATTCTCTCTCTCACAATTAATTTATCTTGATGAAATTTTTAAAGGCAAAATAAAAAATTATTTTTTTTCTTAAATATATATAAAATATTTTATATAATAAAAAAAATTAATTTAAAACGACTTATATAATAAAAAAAAGAAAGGACTGTTAAAAGGGTTTCTCAATAGTCGGTATTGGTATTGTTCCAGTAATGTGCCAGCATTAGCATGCATATAAATTCATGCACGGAGGCTGAAATATGGGCTCCATGACCAACGGAGTTCTTAAACATTCTCTCTCTCTCTCTCTCTCTATATATACATATATATATATATATATATATATATATATATATATATATATATATATATATAAAATAAAAAAATAATGAGAGAATAATACAACTCATGCTAAAGATGCTAGAAAAGAAAAAGGAAATAATAGCAGTCCCTTTTTTAGTAGCGTCAAGTGAATCACTGAGAGTTGGCTTCGTAATTTGGTTCTCAACTACTATTACATGAAAAGATGCTGCTCCTGGTACATGAAAAAGAAGTTTTATTTGCAAAATTTATAAACTTTAAACATAGATATTTGTATGCAATATCTATTATGATTTTATTGAATGTTTAATGTGATTGTAATGATATAAGGATAAGTGTATAATATTAAATACAATATTTTAATTTTAACTATTGAAAGATAAGACCTGACACAAAAATTTGTGTCAAATCTCATTTTTTAATAATTAAAAAATATATAATATTTGGAGTAATATTTGGTTATAATATATGTAAAATTATTCATAATATAATAATTGTGGAATTATGATAACAAATTGAAGGATTGTGCTATAAAGAATCTGACTTTTTTTTTTAATCAAATATTATTAATGACTATTTTTTTAATCAAATATTATTATTGACTCTTTGTGTGTGATATAGAGTAATTATTTAGTTTTACGATGTATTTGTTAATCAAGCAACCCTTATAAGTAGTTCACGTGACTCATGCTACATTACCTTTAACTCAAATATGTTATTATTTCTTTTTGTTGGTTTACAAGTACAACGATTCTTTTTTTTTTGATATTTTTATACATTTATTATATTTATACGGTTAAATTATTAAATAATATTATATTAAAAATAATTTAAGATAATTTATATTAGATTAATTTAAAATATTTTATATATATGATTTCAGCCGCCGACAATGATTCCTCTTGACGTGACCACGCCAGCGTGGCCATGGCCATAATTCACTATGGCCGGGAGAGGGAGAGAAAAAAAGAAGACGAAGAGAAGAGAAGAGAATATCCTAGTTGGTTAATTACGAATTATGACGCGTCAACTCTTTTCAAGCAAGTGAAAAGTGAAGTATGTGTAGTATCGAATTAATATATATATAATACCATGAGCATTAAACATGCACACATAATAAAATAAAAATTGATACTGTATTTTGTTCCAAAATTAAAAAAAAAATTACGAATTTTTGTGGTTAAATTAATTTTTTTTTAAATTAATAATTAAACACACACACACACACATATATATAGATAGATGAATTTTTAAAATGGTAAACATTGATATTCGTACTAAATTATATGATATTTATAAGTTTTATATATATATATAAAAGAATAAGAAAATATATTGAATTGAAAAATAATTAATTTGATTATAAAAATTAATTAAAAAAATTTTATTCTGAAACTAAGGTAGTGTAATTTTTTTCCGACAAAAATTATTACTACATGAAGTACGTCTTGGTTACTGTTTGTAATACCATGAGTATTAAATACTAAAATGTAATAAAATAAAATTAATATAATTATCACATTTAAATAATAAACAGTCACGTATTAAATATAACATAAAACTGAAAACTAAATTAATATAATATGGAGTGTCGCGCGGTTACAATAGTATACAACATGAACGCTAAACATGCACACGTGATAAAATAAAAATAAGTATAATTATCGCACATAAAAATAGATGGTTATATATTAAATTTAACAATAAAATGAGAGTAATTATTGATTTGATTTTGTCTATAGGCCTATTAGGATTGCAATAAAACTTTTTCGATTGTAATTAAAAAAATTTCGACAAAAAGTATTACATACACTGTCGGTTATAGTTAGTATATACCATGAGAATTAAACATGAACACATTATAAAATAAAAATAAATATAATTATCACATTTAAATAATAGACGGTTACATATTAAATATAAAATTAAATTAAAAACTAAATTACTATTAAATGGAGTGTCGGTTATGGTTAATATATACCATGAGCATTAAACATGTACACATAATAAAATAAAAATGAGTATAATTAAAAAATTGATATTTTTATAAATTCCTTCTCACATGAGAGAAATATTATAAAAATATCATTTTATTTGTAAAAATATTAATTATATATAATTATTACATTGATAATAGACGATTAGCTATTGAATTTAACATCAAACTGGATGTCGTCTTTATAAAGTAAAGGAGAAAAGAGGAGGCAAACATATAGAATGTAACGGGAAAAATGCATTAATATGCTTGGTGAATCTTTGTTTTAATATATATATATATATATATATATATATATATATATATATATATATATATATATATATATATGTTAACGTCAAATTTTATCACTTGTTGAAAATCACGAAACAATAAGAAAAATTCAACGTCAAACATCAATAAAACAGGAGAAAATATTACAAGAAAACAAGAATTTACGTGAAAACCCAATAAGAAAAAAATCACGGGAAAAAGGATAATTTCACTAGTATGATAATTGTGTTTTTAATTTTTTTCAAGAACAATAGAGAGTATGTTTGCTGGAAAATGATGGTCCTGAATCTAAAAAATAGTAAGGTCGGTCTAGTAATAATAATATCTCATTCCACTTCCATGCAAATCCCTATTTATATAAATGTACAAATATCGAAAAGTGTGTAGAACTAAGAGCCTTTATCCGCGTATGACCAACAATTAATAAGTCCAACTCCCACTAGACTTCCTTACCCGGCCATACAAAAACCCAAGTACCAAAATAAAGACCCAGTCCAACAAGATAACACAGACCAGCCCAAACTCCGATCCAAATATTCTGATCCCAACAATATATATATATATATATATATATATATATATATATATATATATATATATATAGCTAGCTAGCTATTGAAGTCGGTAGTACATACATGATAATGAATCAAGTACATTGGGGAGGTGTAATAGAACATGCAGCACGAAGTCTGACGAGTTGAGGATCATTAAGGTAAGTACGGAGGGGTGGGTTCTTCAAGTAGTCACAATTGCATGGCTGTTGGGCTTTTAGAGCACCGCAACAATCCCCGGACGGCGCTAAAGACGGGTTACTGAAGGCCGGAACGCAGGACCCCAACCCAGAAGTATCAAATTGACTTATTTTAGGCTTTCCCACCTCTGCAGCTTGTGCGCCCAGGCCCAGTAGTAGCACCATCATCACTCCAACAATAACAACACAACCTACCTTCTTCATCTTTATTTATTTTCAGTATTTATTAATTCTAGAGAGAGAGAGAGAGAGTGAAATTATGCAATGAGAGATGGGTGCATATATGCATTTGCAGGTGCAATTTATAGGCCGAATTAAAGGCGTGTGATATGTTATTAATTATGGATTAACTATGTAATACCCGGGTTCTTTTTTTTTTTTTTTTTTTTTTTTTTTTTCTCTTTTCTCCAATAGTCCTACATCACCCACTTGCAAAGTCATCCTCCCTTTCCTTAGTTATATATAGGAGCCTACCCCCTTCCCATTTTAAACACTCAAACATTAAGGCTTTTCCCAATGTGAGAAAACCTTTTTGTGTGAGGACCTTTTTAGTAAGAACCTCCATAGTTAAAATATTTTTTCGGTGTCGAGGACGTGGGCGGACTACGAAGCTCATAATTTCGGGTATGTCTCTTTTTTTTTCTTCGTGCAATTATTTAATTTTCTGTATTAGTTTTAATTTTTGTATGCTATTTAGTCTGTTAGTTAATATATTTTGGTATATCTTTGTTAGTAATTAGCATTTTGGAATATTAAATTAGTATTTTTGTAACTTTAAAGTTTTGTCAGATAATAATAATAATAATAATAATAATAATAATAATAAAATATTTGTTTGTAATATAATTAAAAATGGAAAGAATATTTTTGAAAATATACTTATATGTATTTCGGAATGAACAAGAAAACTATTATTTATTAATACGTTACCATGATTAGAATATTTATGTATGTATAACTTTAGGTATAATTTTGTTTAGAATGGAAGGATTTCAGATTTGCCTAAGAGAGAGAAAATGTATAAAACTTAATCAATTGATTAACTATTTATTTATCAATTCATTTATTTTGTTTAATTAGTTTCGATGGAGGGAATTTAACGAGTCAGTTTTGCAATATAATTTCGGATATTTCATTGCGTATTCCAGGTACGGATTCCGTACTCCTTCAGCAATATTCCTTTGATTTTAATTTGTTTGTTTTGTTCTTCATTAGAATTTGGATATTATTTCGATATATTGTTCATAGTCAAATGCATATGATAGTTTTGTTTGATTTTAGATATTCACAACTTATCTTGTACTCTTAAGCATGTCTAGTATTTATTTTGATTCTATAGAAACGTACATGCAAGTATAATTGGGAGACTTTGTGTCGATTTGTTTCGGTTTAGCATGTGCGTATTAGAACCCCTTTTGTGATATTGTGTCGCATTCGTTGTGACATGATATTTTTGTTAGAAAGTACCGTAGGGTATACCTGAGCTATAACCACCTGTGGGGGTACCACAGGCATGTCCTCTTGGCACCGAGGCATGACACTTCCGTGGCAGTGTGATTAGTCCACGGCGTCTCCATTTTATGTGCTCCGATGGGAGTTGGCCAATTGGTGTTTTGTTGTGGGAGGCGTATGGGTCGACCCTAGTTTTCTGTTCTGTTCTGTTCTGCGGTTTGGTGTTGTTTGTGCCGAACACACCTTCCGATTTTGCATGCATTTGGATCTACAGTCCAATGTGTGTCTGCCTGTGTGGCAGTATTTTGACTTGTCTTTGTGACAAGTTATATTTCTGTTTTGTTCTGAGCTCGGTATGAAATAAACACAACCATTCAATTCAGCCTTTTATGTTGTTCAGTGGATCAGTTCAGTTCAGTAGATCAGTTTAGTTTAGTAGATTTTATTATTCAGTTCAGTAGAGCAATTCGGTTCAGTAGATTTTGTTATTCAGTTCAGTTGATTTTGTTAATCTCAGTTTGGTTCATTTGATTTTGTTATTCAATTTCAGTTCTTATTTTTGCACTCTTTATCCGTACTAGGCGTTTGGCTCATGCTGTATTTTTCTTCCGGGAGGTTTGCAAGGGGATTCAAGGGCAAATGTGAGGAGAGTTTCCTTTTTGTTTTGACATTCTGTTTAGAATTCGTTCGTGCGTAGCCTCCCTTTCCACTGGTCGGGAAGGGGGTGTTACAAACTAGTTGTTGAAGTCCGCCAAGCTCAACGGATACATATAGAGCTGATGATCGGGGAGTTATTGACATATTTCTCTATAATTAATTGAAATATTACCTCGGTTCTAAAATATAAGAAAATTATTGACTTTTTAAAATTTAATTTAATATACTTTTAAATTTAAAATTTATATAATTTTTTAAAATTTTAATCAATATAATGATAAATATTACAAACTATATAAAAAGTATTACGCATTGATTTCATACATTTTAATAAATCATCTCAATTTTTTAATTTAAAAATATTTTAAGTTAATTTTTAAAAATTTATAATAATCTTATAATTTAAAATAGAGAGTATTAATTAGCAGTAACTCTTAAATTATATGTTGACTATTTTTATCTGTAGTGTGTAACGTCAATCCTATTACGGGCCCACAATACATTTAAATTGGATTTCTCAATAACATGTGCAACACTCGCCTTCTCCACTAAGGAGGTATGGCAACTGATTTTTGGCCTTCCAAAATTTTTACTAGTTTTATCAATTTGCTCGTTCATTTTTCTTTTTCCTTTGTTTTTTTCTTATGTATTGGGTAAGGTTTATGTATATATAACACAAGTTCATTACTATTGTGAATATTCATGATTTGATGTGCATAATTGTGGATATTCATGATTTGATATGCATATATGCACGCATACATGAATGTATACATGAATTGATGAATTCATGTATGCAAATTGATCTTATGATCGTAAGAGGCAGGCAGGCATGCATGCAATCAGTAGTCGTGCTAGTTAACGTTCATATGTCTACTACTACTTTAGTACGTAGTTCTCTGGTTCCTTAGATATGAAAATAAAATGGTGGAGAAAGAAAAGGACCCGACCCCATTCTTCGCCTTCTTTTGTCTTAGAAAATTTTTCGCGCAAATATACGTGGTCTGATAATAGTGTTAAGACAAATAAAATATCAACTCACCAGAATTTTCACTTAACAACTAATGTCATGAATTTCGATTAAAACAATCTCATTTAAACTCATGATTTGAAATATGTTGGTAAAATTAAGGCACTGAAAATTATCACTAACTTATTAAAAGTCAAAGATTATCAACTTAAATGAAGGTTTAAAATTACAACTTCACTCTATGTTATTAATCGAATCAAATTATCACCTTTATGTTACGATGTTAGCAATAGACTGTTAACTAAGAACTCTTATTAGCATTAATAAATATATCTCGATTATCATACAAATTTTTTTTCTAAATCTACCAATCAAGGAATACAACTAGGGTGAACATCCAAATTAATCAAGCAATATATCTCTATGTGGATTGAATTAACAAGAATTTTATGAACTGGTTCTCTCACAATTATATATGGTAAACAAGTATATCTCTATGTTGTTCACAACTTATAATTTCCATCAAGTAAAAATCATAAACACATGTTATCATAAAAATGTCAATTCTCATACTCCATCTCTCAACTCTATACTAGATACCAAGTTAATTACTGGCCAGGTAATTGATAAATTAAGTACCAATATGATAGACAAACCCAAATAAAAACATAAACAACCATCAAGTAACTTAACTCAAATTAAACATTAAGATCCATTAAAACCTTAAACAAAAGTATTTAGTTCATAATTAAATCAAAGAACTTCATGATCCACAAAGTATCATACATATCACGTATAAAGATTCAAGATAAAAAGAAAGAGAAAAACTGTAATGACGACAATTCTTCCTCCTCTTCTCCTTCTAGCTCATCTATTTTCCTTCCAATTGTTGATATTTTCCTCTTGATCTCCCTTCTTTTTCCAAACGTATCCAACTACTCTTAACTTAGTTTTTTCTCCTTTTTAAATTGCACAAGTTATAACTCTCAATGGGTCCTACCATGATAGCAAATGACCAACTGAAAACGCGAAGAAGCGTAACTGCGCCTAACTCCACCGCAGTTGTGCCAAAGGCACTGTTAACGCCAAATTTTGTAGCACCCGTTTAAATCACAAAATAACGAGTGAAATCAAACGCCAAACACAATTAATTAAGAGAAATTACTGTAAAGACACAAGAGATTTACGTGGAAACCCAAATCGGGAAAAAACCACGGAGAAAGAGAATAATTCACTAAAATGATGATAGTGTTTACAGATTTCTCTGGTAGTAGAGAGCTTGTATGCTGGAAAATTGGTTCTGTTTAAATATGTAAGTAATCAGTTGTTCAGTAGTCTTTTTTCTTTCCTGTCGTTTCCCTTTTATATGCCCATGCAGCCATAATTGCCAGCATTAATCAACCAAATAAACGTCTCTCTTTCAAACAACCGTTATTCCCCAAACAGTCTCTTCATATTCCAAGTAGGCTGACTTTTCTTCTTCCAAACAACCCATCCGTCCAAATGAGGAGTCCAATAACTAAATCTGTCAGGCCCAACCTAATAATTAACATGGACCAACTGAATAATCTAGTATGGGCCAACCCGAACCCGGGCCCAAACTGTCTCAGCCCAACAGGCACTATTTCTAGCTTGAGGTGCAACGTAGTTGTGGTCTCTATCAGAGCAGCAGCGTAGCTTCGGCCTGTACCAGAGTAGTTATGCTCGTGGTATAAAATTTATTGTTTTGACCCTGACTCTAGATTTTTCTAAAAAATAAAATAAAAATAAAAATTTAACTAAAATTTAATATAAAAGACTTTGATGACTTAAACATTATCAGCCATGAAATATAATTTAATGGGTAGAAAACCCACTCCACCCCCCCCACCCACGCACGCACCCACACCCCCCCCCCCCCCCCCCCAAATAAAAAATTAATTACCAAAGATCCTGCCAAAAGAAAACTAACACCATTTGTCTTGTTTATCGTTTACCTGACATTTAATGAAAATCAGATTATTTATTAAAGGCTGGTCTAGTGGTGATATAAAAACTAGGGGTGCACAAAAAAGTCGAAAAAATCGAAAAATCGACCGGTCGAACCGAACCGTTACTATTTCAAACCGAAAAATATTAAACCGAAAAAACCGAACACTATAAAATTGAAAAACCGAAATTAGTTCGGCCGGTTTGGTTTGTCTTCTCAACAAACCGAAACCGACCGAACCGACCGAATAATTTAAAATTATAATATAATTTATATATTTTTTTAATAAATATTTACACATTTCATTTAATAAATATTTACACATTCCAATCTTAATAATTGTGTGCCAGAAGCACAACTAAGAAAAAAATCAATAATGAAATATTGTATAAAATTAGTAGTTATTGAGTTAGTGATTTATTAATTGTTATGAAAAAATGACAATATAATGAATACCAAATTATCAATTATGGAACCTAATAACCGAATAAACCGACCGAATAAACCGAAAACCGATTACGATGTAAAAATTTGGGTGGTTTTGGTTTTTAATTTTTTATAACCGATTTAAATGGTTTGGTTATTTTTTTCCCCAAGAAACCGACCAAACCGAACCGTGTGCACCCCTAATAAAAACACTTTTACTAACAATATTATACTTGAGAAAGTGATTTTATGTATGTAACTAATAATTAATAATCGTAATAAAACAAAGTATTTTGAAAAGCTCTTTATAAATTTTTTTGGTAACATTTAAATATAAACGTGAACGTAGTTTTAAAAAAGGACCAAGTATAAAGAGTATTTACACCCAAAATTTCTATTATTGAATTTTTTTTTAAAATCAAAAATGATTTAATAAGCAAAATTAAAATATTTTAAAAAAAAAAGAGACTCTTATTGTTAATTACCTCTATATCTCAGAGCACCGTAGCTTGACATTGTTAATTTGTGCACATGTAAATAACACAAGCAATAAGGTAAAAAATAATTTATTTTCATTATATTTCAAATTCATCAGTTCATCACATTTGGAAACTTGCACACATTGGAGGGCTGGGAAGCGGTAGCAATTGTTTTGGAGATGGGATTACTAAAATATGGGCCGAGCGTTGGGTCCTTAAGTAGTTATAAGGCCCACAATGGTGTATGGTTGTGGTCTTTCAATGCAGTGCAACAAACCAATGACGGGTCGGGTTGGCTATTGCCATCAGGAAATATGAAAGGCTCACGGGTAGAGTGGCAATAGTGTCGTGTTAGGCGAATTTATATCGTGTACTGGTCGGCAATCTCAGCGACTTTGTTTGATATTCTTGTTAGTTTATTATACATTCAGGCTATAATACTCATAAGACAAAATAAAAACTGTTTTAACACATTGTCTTAGAACGCTTCTTAGCTTTTTGTCTTAATAAAGTTGTCCATAATAAGAATCCATTTTACATAAGAGCCGGATTCTGAATTGAAATTTATGAGTCGAAAGCTCAAATTTAAGAGTCCTACTAAATAACATGGTATTATTGGCATTTGATGTCACTGCAAAATCCCACCCACCCAACCAACTTGTTTACTCTCGACGACATTAACAAAAGAGAATAGTTATTCACAAAAAGCTTTTTGTATTTGTACTTTTTTTTGGTTTTTGGGTGGGGGGTAATTGTAAACGGATATTTTCATATGCGAATACAGATATATTCATATTTAAAATTAAAATTTAATATCTATATCCATATTTTGTATTTGACAAATATATAACATAAAATATCTATATTCATATTCAACGGATAATATTCGAATACGGATAATATTCATTTTATATAATATAATATGAATAAATATATCAAATATTCGCATATTCGTATTCGCATCCGTTTAAAATAAAATATTAAAAGTTTCAATTTTTTAAAAAATTCTTGCACAATGTTAAATTAATAACCAAAAAACATTTACTTAATCTAATAAAAAAAATAAAATGATGCACAATCAATCAAATAAAATTGGATACAATATTCGTATGTAATTGCATATATTCATATTCGTATTCGTTTTATATGAATACGGATAATATTCGCTTCGATGCAAATACGAATTTCAAAATTTTCGGACTTTATTTACATATAAAAATTATTAATTGGCTAAAAAATTCTAAGATGAAAAGCTTTGTATAAATAGACCATTTATTTATGAAAAATTCTAGACTTGCCCATTTTTCTTATCCGCATATAAGAAAAATGAGTGTTGACCCACTCATTTGGATTAAAAATAAAATGAAATAAAGTCATACTCATTTGTCTTATATGCAGGTAAGAAAAATAAATAAGTGTAGAAAAACTCTTTATTTATAAAAGAATAAATTTATACACACTACATTCAATCACAACACCAAACATGAGACGAGCACGACTTGAAAATGTCTGAGCCTGAAACCTGTAATATATATATATATATATCACTAAACTTGCTCTAACCAAACAAGCACTTAGCAATACAACAAAGGAGGCGAATTTCGTAAAATAGCAAATGCATGAAACATATGTATTTCTCTCGACGAAAGACATCCAGCGAATTTCATAAAATAGCAAATGCATGAAACATATGTATTTCTCTTAACAAAAGACATCCAATATATCTGCAAAATAACATGCCCACTGAAGGAGTCAAATAGCCTACATTGCCATAGAAGCTAGCATAACCAGATTAGATGTTTGTCAAAATCAATTTTGTTTAAAGATATAATAGTTAATAATTGAGAAAAGGCAACATCCAGAAAGTAGTAAATCATTTTATTGTTCTTTTTTCTATCTTGTTTTTCAACTTTTAGGACATTAAAAGAGTATATTTTTTTCAGAAAAGAATCAGAAATTTTTTGAACTTATCAATGAGAAACAGGAAGGAGGAAAAAATTTGAAAAGGCTAACAAGTTTTTCTCAGTAGAAATGTGTAACCTCACTCGTTCGGAGAATCCTCACTGCTCTTAGCTTTGCCCCTTAACATGTCGGTGAAACTGCCTCTCATTATTCGCCTAAATCTTGTGTCCTCGACAGACGCTGGTGGAATTGGCTTTGCAGGCTCAACTGGCTCTGCTGGCCCTAATACATCTCCACCTTCCTTTTTGCCCAGTAGTCCTTCACCAAAGAAACTGCTCACTGATGACGCAATTCCAAGATGTGCGCCCATCACCTTACTAAAAGTATCTAATGTTCCACCAGATCTTTCCTTCAAAATAATTTCAAGAGCCTCTTTATGTGCTGGATCAAGGGCATCGGCGTCCTTTAACAGATATTGTATGGATGGTAGCAGATAGTCCCTAACACTTGTAGCAGGAAGATCTGCAGCAAAGCAGAGACACGACTGAGATGAAACTTGCATACAAATGAGAAACACATACCAATAGAGAAAATTAAGCATATTAACCAAGATCAACATTCATTAACCAAGTTCCCGGCTTGAGATTCACAAAGCGATTTTTAAGATGTATGTACTATGCCAGCATACATAAATGACCCTGATTTTATGTGCATAACTGAAAACAAACTTATTTTTCCAAATAAACAAACCTGTAGCATCTAGAGCACGGATAGATTCACAAAATGCATTGGCTCTATCACGGCGACGCATCACGTCACTCAAAGGAAGTGGAGTGGCTGTTAGTTGGGAAATCTTGGACAACAGATGTACATCAAGTTAAGAAACAAAGGTTCTAATTAGGAAAGGAACCAACAAAAATATTTTTAACTGATGCAAATAGCAAACAGAACTACTTTCAAGCACTGAAAGTATTCATTTATGGGACAGGTTGAGGATATAATCTCTGAATCTATCTGTTGTATGTGGTACAGCCACCACCAATGCACGGACCACAGCAATTGTAGTTTCATGTGATCCATCTTCAAGGAAAGCATCCAGTTGCACACGTATTTTGTCGACAATCTACGAAGAGAGAGAATGGCTCAGCCAGTGGAATAGTAGCTGCTAGCCGACACAAATTTAAATCAGGTATATATTTGATACCATATCATTTTTGAAATGCTGTGCTACTGCCCCAAACGCTTCAATGCTTGCATATTTGACATTTAAGTTTTGGTCAGAGCCAAGAGTTATAAGGGCCGGCAAAACATGTGTTGAAGCCACCTTAGTATCAATATATGCAACCTACGAATAATATAAAAAAAAATAATAATAATGATAGTAAGGTTAGAAATGTATATCCAAATGTAACTAAAAACCGTAATTCCATGATAATTAATGGACTTACAATGACTTTCAAAAGATTGGCTGCACTGATTTTCATATTTATGTTGGAACTCACAACCATTTCCCATAAGATATTAAAAATCATATTATGATGTTCTTCAAAAGTGCTGCATCCCAGAAATGGAGCGAGTTATAAATATAAACTTCTAAGCTAACCATAAGCTTAATATTAAAGTTTAAGTACAAGATACCAACCAAAGGAAGCGGACAGAATTAACAATCTCTGCATTGGGCTTTACTGGCTGATCCTCCAGTACTGAACTTTGGACTAACAGATTGCTCAAGTACTCTGTCAAATTTTCATGCTTGCTTGGAGCTCCTAATACACCTGCCAAAAGAAGTGGTAGAACACAGATAGTAGCAAGCCTCTCAGCTACAGAACTTTTTGGCCTCAGACCTGCAGTGCACAAGAATCAAAATGTTGAAGGATGATGCAACAAGAAACTTAAAACAGCTTGAAAACAATGAAAACTTTGAGAATATAAAACCTTTGATTCTTGACTGAATTCTGTGTGGAATAAATGTCAAATCAGCATTATCACCAACAGCTACCAGGAATACAGGTTGCATAATGTGTGTCAGATAATAATCCCCAAAAAGCTCCGATATAGCCAACAATAACTAAATCACCAACACCAAGATTGACACTTGAATTAGAAGTAAAGCCATTGAAGCATCAGCCAAAGAGCTTTCAAGTGGGAAAGTACCTTTGTGATTCGATTTCTTAATTTATCTTCCTTCTGAGGCAATAACGAGGCTAATTGAATCAACATGGGAAAGCAGTCACAATGCAGCCACTCAAATGTAGGCCATTCCACATGTCCCCTGACCAAACAATTGAAATATCTCAGAATAATTTGGCAACAGGCCAACAACTAGTTTTTAAAACTATTGCAACACAATCTCAAAAGTCTAAATAGGAATGCTAACATACACTTGGAAACAGTCAAAAATTTACCCAGCATACAATTCAAGCAAGGACGTGGAAAACAGTGCTCCTTCAGCATCTGAGGCAGAAGGAAATGGGCATGTCTCAATTGCTTTTTGGTGCAAAAGTGGAAGCAATTCTGCCAGCAATCGCAATAAAACATCGACATTCCAACGTTCTCTTTCACCCAAAACACGAAGATGTGACTCGAGAGAACCTTCAACACCCGAAAGAGGAGGACAGCGCTGAAAAATGACGTGTCAGAAACTATGTTAAGAGATAAGCTTTGGCCTCAAAAGAATAATTTCTTTAGAAAACACTCGTACCTGAGCAGAGCTCAGGATGTAAGATAGTAACAATCGTAATACATTATCCAATCTGTTTCCCCAACTTATTAGAGCAGGAACTAGTTCTTTGATTGTTGTGTCTACCACCACTCCAGATGGATCACAAACTAACTGAAACATCATCTCCTCCACCTATCAATAAACAAGAGAGAGAAATTGGAGAAAACTCTAAAATACTCTCTTTTACTTTTCTTCTTTTCCCGTTGTAAGTCAACATATTATGATCGGGGGGAAACGCTCCATTCCCTAGACCACATTAGCTTACATTTGTAGGCATTTCTGTCAAGTCAGATATCTTCTCCATGATTGCCTCGAAGCATATTTAGTGAGGCTGACCTTGAAATATTTGTCCATATTTGGGAAGAGCGGAAGCAGCAAAGCCAGATTATGAGCAGCAGCTTCACGTACAACAGTTGCAGAATCTTCTATCAGCTGTTGCACAATAGACAAGATGAGGGAATCGCGGATCTCTGGCCGGACAAATTCTGCAAGCTCTCCACATGATTGAGCAACAAGCAGCCTGCGCTCCTCGTACATATGGTTAATCTGCGTTCCAGGAATCAACAAATAAAATTCAATCTTTAGATAGAAATAGAGACAATATAAAATAGAGAGTTCCAGTCAAATCAAGATTAAACTCACTTGTTCCCAACATTGTGGAAGCAATTCTGTTTCTGTTCTCATCTGTCCCACATCTTTAGCAAGGGTAACACAAGCCTGAATAGATCAAAAGACTCAGTTATATGTTTAAAGTATAAAGACATCTAAAATAGGTAATATTCAGAAACTTACATCCATTATGATTCGTCTCTGTTGTTCATCCGGACGCTTAATTAAGTTAAACAACGTGTGGGTCAAGGAATCCCGTGTAGTGCTATCTGGATGACGCTCAATTGCACACATTATCAGGGGAAGAAGTTCCTACAGGTCAAGAATACAAATCAGATGCAAGGGAGATTCATTGCTAGAAAAAAGAATAATACCACTAGTTGTATGGAGCAAATGTTATAATGAATTATTTGAAAACACACCTCCCGATGGTTGATCAGAACATAAGGAACAATTTTAGGTAATGCATCTGAAAGTATTTGAATGGTTAGCGGACCCTGAAAAAAAAATGAAAATAGTTTCAGATATTATTATCGTGCTAAGAAATTAACCGAATGATAGGACTAACATGTTCCAAAGCGTTAGTGGAAGGAACAAACCATCTTCTCAGAGTTAGGTTCACCAACTAGATCATCTGTTTTTAGAAGTAACCCATTATCGTCACATGGCGGTTCACCATTGTGTGTGGGGGGATTCTCAGCTTTCTCAATCAGGGAACTTTCATTTGACAAACTGAATAATGTCTCTTCTAACACTTTCTTAGGTTTATCAGAAATTTCATCAAGGGTATCAAGTGTCGCTGATTGAGAATCTTCACTTGCTAAGGCTCCTGGTGGCATATCAATTGAAGATTTTATGATGTTACTTTCATGTAACTTAACATCATCCTTTATCTCCTTCATCACATTTTCATGATTTGAAGGTTCTACGTAATCAGTAGAATCAGATTTAGTTGCTTTTAACAGGTCTATTTCCTTCAGCAGCACTTCTATTTGTTCCTTGTAGTTTTGTAAGGACAGTGATTCAACTTGCTCTACATCACTAGGTATCACCTTCCTGGATCGAGCTCCTTCAATGTGCATTTTGAGCGAAGTAATTTCAGCTCTGCATTCATTTAGTTCTTTTCTTTGATTAGCCAAGGATTGTTTTAATTCATGCACCTGAAACATGATCACATCTACAATCATACAAGAATATAAAAACCAACAGCTGCTCTTAAATACACGGTTTAATTATAGAATATTACCAGAATCTCATTTTCTTTGATATTATTCTGTAGAGCCTCCAACGACTTTGTCAATGCCATAACTTGGCCGTCGGCCAAATCTTTGTTTTTCAGCAAGGAATGCTTTTCATTTTTCAGTCTTTCATATTCTTTCTGCAAAGATTCATTTTCTCGAAGTATGGCAATTTTCTCCTGCAGCATCAAGAATCATTCTCATTGATGTGCAGTTCAGAATAAGTAACTACTGACCAATACAAAGAAAAATTAAATCCAAAGAATTGCACAGCAACCATCCAAAAATGTACAGTTCAATGAAAACATTCATATGTTGTTTGCAATAAATTCATACCAGTAAATTGGAATGATAGGTATTGTAAAGAATCCATGCTCCAAAGGTAGCAGCAAAGTGTGGACAATTTTTTTTATATATAGAATTTGAGGTAGGAAACATCTTTAATGTATTTACTGAACGCCCATGTTTTAAAAGCGCTAGGAGGGACTTAGGCGGTGCAAGGAGCTTCGAGCGCCTAGGCCTTGTAGGCAGTGCACAGGTGTTTTTCAAGGCCCCCTAGGTGGCTTCCCTATGTGATATAGTTTTAACTATTATTTTTATATTTGTAAAAAAACTAAGTCTATTCTTTCTATTCATAATAAAATTAATTAATATTGTATTTGTAAAAAGTGTAAGGTTAGGGATTGGTTTAGAACATTGTCAAATTATGGGCAAAGTTTGAACTGTGATTTGGGACTTATTGGTAAATTTTAAAAATTAAAAGGTTCCCATCCCATCTTTTAAAAGAAAACAGATTTGTAACAGCAATATTCTATGAGGAAGAGGAGAAAACAAGTTGCAGCGATTGTGGTGAATGACGACAGCAATAGCAGTCGATGGTCAACGCCTACGCGGCTAGGCGGCAGCCTAGCACCTACTCGCCAAGGTTGGGCAGCGCCTAGTGCCTAGACGGAGCCTAGGCCTTGTTTTATAACACAGCTAGATGCATAACTGTATAGGGTCCCAAATCATTCATTAAGAAGAATTACATCATTTCAGTCAAAGAAACTGGCAGGTCCTGGATAATTCTAAACATTCTAGACAGGGCAGTCTTAAGTTTCACCATTGATGCAGATTCACAGTAGAAAAAGATAACAAACTTTATCTAAGCTTTAAAAAATTGAGATTGATGTGGATGTTTTTGTATTTTGAACTTGAAGATCCCAATAGCTACTTCCATAGAGATGTAAGAGAAAATTAATTTCAGATTATTGTGGAAGTCAGAAGTCCAGCCAATCTGTCTATATACATATCTAATAAGATGTGTTGGCAAAAATATACATATAAATATTTACATAACATTTATATGCAAAAAAATGTGTTAACAAGTGAGGGAGAGGTTGGACAAATAACAAACGTAGCAAAAGCAATCCCGTAAAGGATATTAGATGTAAAAGCGCATTATTACAACCACGAGATCAAGTCTCATTACAACCATGATTGATAGTGACAGGGTAAAAGACCACTTGATGTTAAGCAACTGTTTCTCAGCAACTTAAATGAATTAGCTGAAGTTTCTTCAGATAAATTCTAACCAGAAACTTGACCCTTAAATTTTTTTAAAGCAGGAACACAACAGTGTCACTGGTGCTGCCATTTTCATTAAAAAGGCATTTAAACATAGAGTATTGCTACATATACAAAAAGTAACTTGCAAAATGATGTGTCAAATTGTGATTAGTTCATTATTCACCGTACAATGGAGGACCCAATGGTTATATAACCAATGACAACTACACATCATTTTGTATCCACTTTTAATACCCAAATTATTCATTCTTTAGTCACCAAAGCATATTGTAATGAAGGAAATGGTGCAAGGGTTTATGGTCTTGATGGAGTCTTCAGCACCAAACCAACCTTGTGAAAAAATTAATCAGGGATGTGATTCATAATCAGTTACCTTACCAAGGCTACACCTCATTATTCCAGCATTCAACTCATTGAATGAAAACTACAAACAAACTGACACTATAAATGGGGTACAAAAAGTAATAGACAGGATTAACCAGAAACACGTAGTAGTGTCTATTATGACTAGTCTACTCTATTATGATACATGGGTGAAGGGTTTTAATATCAGCATGATTAATATGAGCAATTAACTCACGCAATCTCTTTGAGAATACATGAAGAAGAACTCGCCTCATGAGTGTTTCAAGAAATACCTCTGCAGCCTCTGTACTTGAAGAAAGGTACTGGTAATAGTAAAGCCGTAAAGCATCTGGTACACATGCAGATGAGTTCTGCCAAACATCTAGGTTCTGGTCTGTAACCTGCAGTACACGTGGAGTTACAACAATATCTACAAAATTAAACATAAATATGTGTGCGTGCATCATAGTTGTCTAGGGCGCGCCTAGGCTCAAGGTGAGGAGAGGCGAGACGAGGTGAGGCGCAGCTTTTGTGCCTTGCTTCAACAAGGCGAGGCACAGCTTTTGTGCCTTGCTTCAACAAGGCGAGGCGCAGGTACAAAAAGTGCAGGCTTTTCACGCTTAATCCCAAGGCACAATTCTAGGCGAGGCATGCCTAGGCATTTAGGTTTGGTTTAATTATAAAAAAAAAAAATCCAAACCCGCAAAAATTCAATCTACAACCAAAAAATATATTAGAAACCATAACTCCAAAACAGAAAAAACAAAACTAGTTGTGTGCGGCATTCTTCCCTCAAACCATAAATATTATCAACAAATAAAAACTGTTCTATAATACATGTGGTAAATTTTCTTAGCTTATATCATTTATCAAATATAGTTTATATGCTATGGGCATGGGTTCACTAGTCAAAATGCAGCAGTAACAAACATTATAAAATCCACCAATTCAGATTTTGAATTGCTGGCTGCCAAATGCCAAATCATAGAGCAAGGATAACCAATAAGAAGAATATGGGTTAATTATGGAATATAACCCCTCTTCAAATTTCACAAGTATTAATTAACCAATGTGAAATACTGATAAATTGATGGTGAAAGTATAATCACCCCCCACATATATTTCAAATACCTCTTCATAAAAAGTCATTGCCGTCAAACGGTATCCTGCTAAAAGCAAATACTCCTTTACAGCACAGTTGAGATCTTTACGCTCATTCTCCTTTAAAGGGCCCAACTCAGAGAAGGACATGTCCCTCTTTTGTTGTTTAGGATCTGGTCCATTATTTGCAGAAGCATCTGTATGTGACCCTGCAAAACACGTATTAGAAAGAAACAAATTCACTGTGCAAAAGGTAGACTGTTATTTAGTAAAAACTAACATAATCTAAGAATTTTACAGTGCCCTGTTATTTTTGAAAATATTAAAAGAAAAAGGTAGCAACATGGTAACAAAATACAAACAAAAAAAAGATAGGATAATGATAGTGATAGTGATACTCTGGCTAAGAAACTTTTGACGACACAGCTAATTGCATAGGGTAACTCATTCTTTTATTAGTACAAACAAAGGCAGTTTGAAGGAGTCTCAAATTGAAACCTGAGAAACACGTCACACAAGAATCTTGAAATTATATAATCACGTGAGTTAGATGTGAAGCAAAATAGAAGCATACCACTCGATTCATTCAAGGTGGTCTCAGTTTTCTTCTGCAATTCAGTCTTGAATTTTAGAATGTCTTCTTGGGCTAAACGAAGTTCATACTCACTGATTGCCAGTTTTTCCACCAGAGCTTCCTTTTCTTCTAGCAGACTTTGGGGGTCCGCAACTGGTCCCCATGAATGAAAGGGAATCAGACAAGCATTGATTAGAACACTTGTACTAGATGAGACAAATGCAAATTCAGGAATTTCCATTATTTCAAAGTAAGATTAACATTCTGTGGCAACAAAGATTCACCAAATTCCAAGCATCATTTAACAATTGAAGGCATGGAAATTAATTATTTAAACTTGGATAGGGAAAGGGGAGGGGGTTTGTTTGGTCTTTTATCTTAAGTTTAAAATTTGGGAGGGTGGGGGATGGGAATAACCAACTCCTCCAAATGGTAGCTGGGTTACAGGCACCTTCCCCATCCTCATCCCCATCCCCACCTCCACCCCCATGGCCCACAGCTCAAAAATTTGATAGCAATTCAATGCTTGAAGGAGAAAAAGATGAAAAAAGGCTTTTCTATGTTCTTTTTCTGGGTTTATCTATCCAAGAAACAGGTGCCATTGCAGTCTTGACGAAACATGCAAGATTTTACAAATAGGAAGTGTTCTGAGATCTCAATAACAAAAAGACACAGTCACGCTCAACACTCACTACACAAATATTAGTACCGTTCGCTATTGTAGACAGCCCTAGTCTTGAATCATAAGATGGAAAATATTAAACTCTCTCTTCGTACATGTACTCAACACAAAACGTTATGATTTTGTTCCTTTGAACTAAAATTAAAAGCTGAAGAAACAGATTTACAATTTGAAGCTGGAGGTCATTACCGAAGGTGAAATCTGAAGATTCTCCAAGTATAATGAACTAAAAAACCCAATACCATATTAAATTTTAGTAACACATGTTTAGCTGAAGTATGTAGATTAAATCCTAATCAATTTAGATATGTTGTGCTTTTTAATCTGCAAGATTGAATGCAAACATCACTAAATAGTTAGAATACTCTAAATCATGCATCAACAAAATATAAATGCAAAACTCCAGCATCCGTTGGATCGTTTGACTACGAAGGAAGCATAATCAATCATACTCGAAGCTTTTAAGTTTATGATCTAGTGTTCTGCTGCTATGCATTTGATGAATTAAAATTATTAGCATGATATATATAAACAATGCCTTTAACTTCTCAGCACACAGTAGGTAATTGGAACAGTATTCAGATCAAAACTCAAGTAAATATAAACAAAGAGAGCTCAGTTTTTTAAGTAAAAATTCAAAAGGACAATTAATTCGCATAGATAGTCGGAAATGTAGACATGTTATGATGCTGCAGGTTCACTATGGATAATATTTCTACAACAGTGCTGAAGTATACTTGCGTTACATTACTGAGAGTGGAGGATTGCTATTGCTGCTGCTGCTGTCACTTATGGGCTGGAAGGACTAATGACAGACACGAGTTGGGAAGTTGCTGTGAGCTGTGGATTGTGACTGTTAGATTACAGTAGGAGTAGTTATATTACAGTGTTAGGCAGTTAGCAGTTAGATAGAGGACGTCATCAATAATGATATTAGCGAGTGTTAGTGGCGCTTGATTGTAACAGAATTCCTGGGAAAAAGTTAGTTAGTTGCTTCTTTTATAAGCTGAATGGATTAGTTCGGGAAGGCATCGGAATATTGTATAAGTTTCTTTTTTCCCTTTCAAGCAATGTAACTGCCATTGTTGGCTAAATTCTCTCAATACAATTCACCATTTCTCTGTTCTTTCACCTTTTTGAGTTGTTTGTCTGTTTTCTTACTATTTTTGTTACAATTGTTTTCTAATCACAACAATTGGTATCAGAGCTAGCCTTCCTTGGCAATATTATTTCCGATTCTACTAACCATGGCAGCAGGAACCAGAGCTCGAGAAACCATGGAAGAAGGGCTTCGAAATACCGATACAAGGGTGCAAGAATTGATGAATAGTCACCACCATCTGCAGAAAACTGTTGAGGAGATGGGTGATAAGTTGGACATGTTCAAAGTACCATGGAGATGCTGATGTTGGAATTCCAAAGAGCAGTTAAAGGTAAGAACCCTATTTTTTCGTCTGGTGATCCTCAAGAAATAAATCCAAATTCTCCTAGACAAGATGAATCTCAGTTAAATAGGGTTTCTCAGATGGGAAATAATCACAATAGGAATTGGAATCCCAAATTCGAGTTTCCAATTTTTAATGGATTAGACATAAAGAATTGGATCATGAAATGTGAATATTTCTTCCAATTCTACCCAATGAGTGATGAACAAAAACTGAAGAGTGTGGCCCTTAACTTAGAAGGTGATGTAGGATCATGGTTTCTAGCCTATTATAAATCACATAATGGAATTTCTTGGACACAATTCATAGAAGACATTGAAATCAGGTTTGGTGAAGGTCATATTAGCGATATACTCACTGAATTTAATAGGCTACAACAAACCTCTACTGTTTCTGTTTACCAAAAGAAATTTGAGTTCCTTCAATCTTTGGTGGAAGCAGAAAATCCTGAGTTGACAGAAGAATTCTTCATTAAATGTTTTGTGGGAGGATTGAAAGAAGAAATTGGGGGGTTTGTGAAACTCCTTAAGCCCAAAAAGCTTTCTGAAGCCATATCAGTAGCTAGAGTGCAAGAGTCCACTATAGAAGCTATTTTCAAGAAAACAAAGTTGCCTTCTAGTTTTCAGAAATCTGGGAATAGTTCTTTCCAGACTGGAATCAGGCCTTATTCTGTGGGAAATGGTATTAGTGGAAATAAGTTTGGTTCATCAAGTATCACTACTACTAATACTGGTTTCAAGTCAGGACTGCAGGATATCAAAGGAGTACTGGGTAATGTGAAGAAGCTATCATTCAGTGAAATGCAAGCAAGAAGAGATAAGGGATTGTGTTATAATTGTGATGAGATATATAAACCAGGACATAGATGTCAAAATAGACAAATCTTTTTTATTGTGGGTGAAGATGAAATGGAGGAGGAAAATACAGATAAGGGAATGGAATGTGAGGGTCAAGAAGTCAGTACAGGAGAGCAGGAGGCAGACATGTCCATTTCAATTCATGCTTTACATGGCAATACTTCTGAAACTACAGTTAGAATTAAAGCAATGGTTGATAACAGGGAGATTGTAATTCTTATTGACACAGGGAGCACTCATAATTTCCTCAATATAGCCACTGCAGACCGACTACATTGTGTGAGGGAACTTGATAAACCATTACAAGTATCAGTGGCAGATGGGTATAGGATGGTTAGTTGTGAAAGGTGTAAGGATTTTAAATGGAAGGCTCAAGGTTTCACATTCGAAACAGATATGAGATTGATACCCATCAAAGGATGTGATGCTGTTCTTGGTGTTCAATGGCTTAAAACATTGGGTGACTGCACTTTTAATTTTGATCAATTAACACTTTCTTTTTCTTTGGGAAAAAATAAGATCAAGTTGCAGGGAACTAAAGAAGGACAAGAACCAATGGTATCTATGATTTCAGTTTCTGATCTAGCTTACTCGTATAACAAGGATCAACTAGCAGCTATGGCTTGTTTATTCACAATCAAAGAAGATACAAAGTCGGATGATGTTCCTAAAGAAATTAGTCAATTATTAGATGAATTCGATGATGTGTTCAGAGAACCTACAACATTGCCACCAAAAAGAAGCCATGATCATCACATACCACTCAAGACAGGTTCAGAACCTTTTACCATCAGGCCATATAGATATCCACACGTACAGAAAAATGAGATAGAGAAGATTAGACCTGGCAAAATGGCCCGGGGCCCGCGGGCCGGGCCGGCCCGCCCGTTTTTGGGCGGGCTTTGGGCTTGCAGAATGAAGACCATGGAAAAGCGGGCCGTTTTTGGCCCGGCCCGTTTGGCCCGCGGCCCGTTTGGCCCGGCCCGCGGGTGGCCCGGCCCGGCCCGCGGGCCAATAATTTTTTTTTTTTTTTTTTTTAAATACTTGACATTGGTTCCAAAAAAAAATAATTAACTTAAAAAATAAATCAAATAAAAAAATATATGAGTAAATTTTAACATGTAATCTTGAATAATAATGTAAAAAAATATTATGAATATAATATATTAAATATATAATCGGTAGTGTATATATTTTTAATTATACATATATATATATAATAGTAAGTAGTAGTAGTAGTATATATATATATATATATATAAAATATTAATTAGCAACTTTCAAATTTGATAGCAATAATTCAATAAAGCATTTTTAGTTTTGGTATATATAAAAATTATGTGTCATAATTATAAATAATTAGTGTTAGTATTTATTTTAAATTATAAGTCATAATAAAAAATTTTAAAAATTAAATAAATAATTTTTTTTTAAAAAAAAAAAAAAAAAAAAAATTAAGCAAATGGCCCGCGGGCCGGCCCGGCCCGGCCCGCGCGGGCCGCGGGCCTAACAATTTCCAGCCCGTGAAAACCCGGGCCAAAAACGGCCCGGCCCGTTTTGGCCCGGCCCGCCCAAGCCCGGCCCGGCCCGCCCGTTTGCCAGGTCTAGAGAAGATTGTCAAAGACATGCTGGAATCAGGAATCATACAGCCAAGTCAAAGCCCTTTTGCTTCTCCAGTGATCTTGGTTAAAAAGAAGGATGGCAGTTGGAGATTTTGTGTTGACTATAGGGAATTAAACAACATCACAATCAAAGACAAATTTCCAATTCCAGTCATTGAAGAACTGTTAGATGAATTGAATGGAGCCAAGGTTTTCAGTAAATTGGACTTGAGGGCAGGCTACCATCAAATAAGGATGAATCCACTGGATGTTCATAAGACTGCTTTTAGAACACACCTAGGCCACTATGAATTTCTGGTTATGCCTTTTGGTCTTACTAATGCTCCAGCTTCCTTTCAAGCATTGATGAATCAGGTGTTCTCTCAATATCTCAGAAGCTTTATTCTAGTATTCTTTGATGATATATTAGTTTACAGTCCAGATTTGTCAACACATGTCCAACATTTATATACAACTCTATCTATTTTAAGATCTAACACTTTATTTGCCAAGAAGACAAAGTGTTCTTTTGCTCAGAAGGAAGTGGAATATTTAGGCCATATAATTTCTGGTCTAGGAGTGGCTGCAGATCCCCAAAAGATTAATGGCATGATTAATTGGCCTACACCAACTTCTGTCAAGGCTTTGAGGGGATTCCTTGGACTAACAGGATATTATAGAAGGTTTGTCAAGGGTTATGGTGAGATTTCTAGACCTTTAACCAAGTTATTGCAAAAAGATCAGTTCATATGGACAGATGAAGCACAGGAAGCCTTCAGTAAATTGAAGCGGGCTATGTGTTCTACTCCAGTTCTGTCATTACCAGATTTCAAATTGCCTTTTGTAGTTGAAACAGATGCAAGTGCTAAAGGAATAGGAGTTGTTCTTATGCAGGAAGGAAGACCTTTAGCTTATATTAGCAAGGCATTGGCTCCGAAACATTTGGGGCTGTCTGTGTATGAAAAAGAGTTATTAGCTATACTGCATGCTGTGACAAAATGGAGGCCTTATCTAATGGGGTCTCATTTCATCATCAAAACAGATCATCAAAGCTTGAAATTCTTTATGGAACAGAGATTGACTACTTTTCTGCAGCAGAAATGGCTTAGCAAGATGATAGGATATGACTATGAGATTATTTACAGGAAAGGTAGTGACAATGTTGTTGCAGATGCCCTATCCAGGCAACCTTATGAGTTTCTTGAAAAGGTCAATCAAAGGAACAAGGAAGAGCCCTCTATACATGCCATATCTACTACCATACCAGTTTGGATACAGGAAGTTATAAGTTCTTATCAGGAAGATGAGGTAATTGAAGAACTAATTCAGCAATTAGCTGTGAACTCAGAATCTCATCCAGGATTCACTTTCACCAAAGGGTTATTGAGGAGGGACAGTCGAATTATTCTGGGAAAGAGTAATGGCATTAGGAAGAAGGTATTTTCAATTTTTCATGACAGTTCTCTCGGAGGTCATTCAGGAGTGCAGGCAACATTGAAGAGACTGAATAGGTATTTTTTATGGCAAGGGATGCAGGCTGACATTAAAGCTTGGATTGGTGAATATGATATTTGCCAAAGGCATAAGACAGAGAGCATTCCTTATCCAGGGTTACTACAACCATTAGAAGTACCTCTGAAGCCATGGACTGATATATCATTAGATTTTATTGAAGGATTGCCCAGTTCAGAAGGGTACACAGTTATTTTGGTAATTGTTGACAAGTTTTCTAAGTTTGCTCACTTCATTGGGATTAAACACCCTTATACTGCTGTTACAATCGCTAAGGTTTTCATAACCAACATTTATAGCATACATGGCCTGCCTCAATCAATAGTCAGTGATAGAGACACAATATTTTTGAGTACTTTCTGGAGAACTTTATTTCAGCAGCTGGGAACCAAACTATGCCTAAGTTCTGCCTATCATCCACAGTCTGATGGACAAACTGAGAGATTGAATAGGTGCCTAGAATGTTATTTGAGGTGTATGTGCAGTGAACAGCCAAAGAGATGGTTTGCTTGGTTAGCTTTAGCTCAATGGTGGTACAACACAAATTTTCATACTGCCCTTCAATGTACACCATTCAAGGCTTTGTTTGGTTTTGATCCTCCGCAGCTTAACTTTCAGCAGATTGAAGACACACAGGTTCCAGCCGTGGATACCTTTATCAGAGAAAGAGCGACGGTGTTACAGGAATTAAGAAATAAGCTACTGATTGCTCAAAATAGAATGAAGGCAATGACTGATTTGCGTAGAACAGAAAGACATTTTGCAAAAGGGGATTTAGTCTATTTAAAGCTGCAGCCATATAAACAGTCCAGTCTTGCTCATAGATCCAGCTTTAAGCTTGCCCCAAGATACTATGGCCCTTATGAAGTGTTAGAGAAAATTGGAACTGTGGCTTATAAGATCAAATTGCCTGTGGGAACATTAATTCATGATGTGTTTCATGTCTCATTATTAAAGAAAACTATTGGAAATAATGCTGTGGTTGCTACATCTTTGCCTCCAATAGCAGCAGATGGAAGGCCTAAACTAATTCCGGATAAGGTACTGGGAAAAAGGATGGTTAATTACAAGAACAAACCAAGAATAGAATATCTGGTTCAATGGGCAGGAAGTTCAATAGAAGATGCTACTTGGGAAGATGCTAAACAAATGGTTGCTAAATTTCCTGAGTTTCCTTTTTACAATCAATTGAGGGAGGTTGATCCTTGAGGACAAGAATCAATTTAACAGGAGGGCAATGTTATGATGCTGCAGGTTCACTATGGATAATATTTCTACAACAGTGCTGAAGTATACTTGCGTTACATTACTGAGAGTGGAGGATTGCTATTGCTGCTGCTGCTGTCACTTATGGGCTGGAAGGACTAATGACAGACACGAGTTGGGAAGTTGCTGTGAGCTGTGGATTGTGACTGTTAGATTACAGTAGGAGTAGTTATATTACAGTGTTAGGCAGTTAGCAGTTAGATAGAGGACGTCATCAATAATGATGTTAGCGAGTGTTAGTGGCGCTTGATTGTAACAGAATTCCTGGGAAAAAGTTAGTTAGTTGCTTCTTTTATAAGCTGAATGGATTAGTTCGGGAAGGCATCGGAATATTGTATAAGTTTCTTTTTTCCCTTTCAAGCAATGTAACTGCCATTGTTGGCTAAATTCTCTCAATACAATTCACCATTTCTCTGTTCTTTCACCTTTTTGAGTTGTTTGTCTGTTTTCTTACTATTTTTGTTACAATTGTTTTCTAATCACAACAAGACACCATCTATATATATATAGAGAGAGAGAGAGAGACCTCGGAGAGAATTGAAGCGAGAGATCTGATCGGGAGGGAACTGAGAGGGATTAGAGAAGAATTCTTTGAGGCGAATGGCATGAGCGTCACGGCCGTCGTCGAGTAGCTCATGAAGGAGCTCGAACGCCGATAACAAGTAATTCTCTTCCAATAGAAAGTTCACTACGCAATTACATAAGGACGACTTCTCCACGTCCATCTGATGATCACCAATCAAGCTCTAACGACGGAGAATATGTTTATCTCTCCTCTCTTCTCTACAACATTGAAACGAATGCTCAATTCAGATCTGTTAATGCAATTGAACAAGTGTGAAGAATTTTCTCGAGTTGAGTTTCTGAAGAGGCAACGATGGCGTTTTTCTACTACGCAACAGTATCAGCGTTCAATGATTCTGAATTTTTAGCCGTTAGATGTATAGACCTGAGCTCTCCGACGCTGAATTGAATTGTTTAAAAACAGCCCCTTGTGCATTCATTTTGGCGATTTGTCAACAGTCAACCCTTTTTTATGTATAGATAGTAAGAAAAAAAAATAATGTAGCAACAGTAGAAAAATAAAATAAAATAATATTGATCGGTATAAGGGACAACTTGGGCCGTTCGGCAGTCACTTATAAGTTAGTTTCTAATTAATTTATAAGTCATTTTTATTATTTAAGTTGTTTGCTGTAATTTAATTTTTAATTTATAAATTGATGTATAATATATATTTTTTAAATAATAATTTTTTATTTTTTAAAAAATAACTTATAATTATTTTTAAAAAATAAGTTTGACTAAATATAATGACTATTCTATTCTTCATTTTTTCACAAATTATATTTAATATTCTCTCTTTGTCTCTCTCCCTCTCTCTCTCCCTCTACCTATTTTTTATTTTAATTTTTTGTTGATATTATAATTATTTTTTTAATATTTATTTAAGATTTTGTTTCTTTTAATTATTTTTTGAGTTTTGTAAGTTTCAAAATGTAGAAAGTATAATAATAGTAATAATAGCAAAACGAGAAAAAAATATTGAATAATAATACTACTAATAATATTGATTAATAACTTATGGATATTATGTCAAAAAATGAAAGAAAAAATATCATGAATATTGAAGTTATAGTTATTTTTAATGTTTTATTAATACTGTAACTGTAATTCTTATGATAAAATATTGAATCAACGTATTTTTTTTATTAATGTTCTTTTTAATAATTTTTATAATTTATAAGTTATTATCAACCAAACACTTTCATAGTTGATTTTAACTTAATTTTTGACTTATAAATTAAACTGATATCAAATATTTTTATTTATAAATCATAATTAAAAATGACTTATAATTTAATTTAAATTTTAACTCATAAATTATTTTAAAATAAGTCATCGCTAAAGGAGCCCTTAAGTATTCAGCATGACTGCCCAAAACTCAACTACTTTTCTCAAGCACATATTGAATGGCTCATTAATCCAACAATTAAGTTTTAGCCCAGATATGATTCATATGTCGTTTTTATTAGTTTGTATACCGTTTTTAATTAGTTTGTCCTTTAATAATACTTGTTAGGTAATTTCTAATATTGACTATTACAATAATTAAAGTCAAATAAATTAAAATCAATTTTGAATGTAAAAATTTTAAAAATTTATTCGACAAACTCTTTAGAAAATTATGTGCTTACATGACAGTCTGTTTGATAATGATATATGAAATTCTATGTGGGTTATTAATTGATAGATAAACCTATTTAATACTAGGTCTTTCAAGGACAGTAATTTAAGTCGTGTAAGTTATAGTCTACGACTGAGACAAGTTTTTTTAACTTAAACTTGAATTATTATTTTCAAGCATGTTAGTGGTTTAATGTATTATTAATTACTCCACATAAACGTAAATTATTGATATTCGCACTTTGTGCATTTGAAATATTGATCTATTATTGAACTGTAAATTATTTAAAGTTATTCATTACATAAACTATTTAAGAAATAGTCAACGTCATTTGTTTCGGCTAGACATATAAAATTAATGTTTTTAAAAGTTATTCAAGCCAGTAGTTGGTGCGAAAATCTTGTACTGAGAGAATAAACCCTAACCTGAGGATTATAAGTGTCGTTTGTTCGACACGTTTCAGAATTTAATGGTATGCATACACATAGTGTACAAGAGGCTGATCACCTCTAGTACAAACTGAATTATAAAATGGTTATTCAAATGATTAATTCATTGTCAATGTTCATGGTCGATTGGACCACTCAGCAGTAAATAATCATTCTTCATTTTTTGGTTTGAATTTTGATTATTCTATCAGTAAATTCATGAACTACCTTCAATTGTTGAGTATTTTATTTCATTTGCAATTTATTCATGATATGTCTTTATTAACTATTTTAAACTTGCTAAGCATAGTAGTTGTTCATTCTTGCTATATATATATCATGAACTAATTGCAGTTAAGCCTGAGCATTCCAAGAAAGATAAGGGCAAGGACAAGCTTTAGGAATAATTTAATATTATTATCCTGTTTATAAATCATGATCCCTTTTTGTATTTATAATGTATTGATGATGCATTTTGTTTAAGGTTATAGACATTGAGACTATAGTTGTAACGACCCCGAAATTCGACCCATATTCTTACCTTAAATTTTGTATTTATTATACATTATCTTCCTTTACGTCCAAATTTTGGTCCATTAATAAATCTTTAATCACTTATTTAATCCAATAATTGATTTTAAAATCAACAATTACCAAATATTTCGGTATAATTTTTTTTCTCTCAATTCAATGATTGTATTAAAAAATTTGGATATTTAAAATCTTTACATCTGGATTCCATTCCCTAGATCGCAAGCTTTACTTTTTCTTTATGTAACCAATGTCATAATGCTCATTATTCGAAATTTACAGTCATTTATTTTCATAAAAATATTCCTTGTTGCATCGTTCATAATCAAATGTATAATAATTTCTATCGTAACAATTAATTTGAACATTCACGGTTCACAATTTAACCCTATTCATCCTATACAGATCCAACGTATATGAATATACGAAACGTCAAAATAAACTTTGCAATTTACCATATTGAATATAACCATTTCATTTACAATCTTCTAGGTTGATCCATCTTTAATATAATCCGATATTTCTGAAATTCATTTCTTAACCTGCAAAAGTTTATTTTAAGCAAGTAATGAGCACAATGGCTCAGCAAGCTCAACAGTTATCACATTTCATGCTTCACGTAGCACATACCTTAATAGGCTTGGTGTGTGTCATACATCATGTGTTGTGCTTCTACTATAGCAATATATCTCACATCATTGTACAAAGTATACATAATTGTCATATTATCCACAGATCACATAACACATAATTTATATGCATTTGAACAAGAATTATATATCATATCAGACAAATATTTAATATACAAGTACTGAAGAACTTCCCTGTATAGTGGGATTAAATAATAAATATCCTTTTAATCATGCTCCTCGTACAACCTATGATCATAAAATAATCAAATAATAATTATTCATCTCTTTATGATATTAATTTACTTAATTAATATCATTTATAGTATAATTAACCCTACCCGTCGATTTATTTTAGGGTATTGGGTCAATTATTACATAATACGGTTAATTATATTAACTTTGTCCTTAAAATATTAACATAACTTAATATTTAATGTCTTCATTATGGACAACCCGGCTCATTGGATAAAATTTAACATATTTGGTTGTCAGAAAATTTTATCTAACCATTTTCTAAATTATAACCTTATTTGATTAATATTTAAACATTTAAATATTAATCCCCAATATTTAATATTTCTACAAAATATTAAATTTAATGCCCAAACATTATTTCTATATTTTTAGTATTTTTCTATGATTTTTAAACAATTTTTTAAACATTTATTTCAACTAAAAACAATTTCTGAGGGCATTTTAGTAATTTTCGCGCTCTTAGGGACATAACCGGAATTTTCTGAAAAGTCCAAGGGCATTTCCGTAATTTCTGCAATGTTAGGGACATGTTTGGTATTTTCTGGTATGGCAGGGGCATAATCGTAATTTCAGAACGTCTAAGACACGCTCGGTATTTTCTAGAAAGGGCAGGGGCACGCTGGTAATTTCCAGCGGTGCCGTCGGCCGCGCATTGCCCGCGTCCCTTCTCTTCCGACGCCAAAACGGCGTCGTTTCGCAGCCGTTTCCCGAGCCACGTGCATTGCGCGGTCCTCCGCTCCCCCGCGCACCGAAACGACGTCGTTTCGGCCCGCGATTCAGAGAAACTTGCAGCCGCGCATTGCGCGGACCTGCCCAATTTTTTTTTCCCCTTCTTCCCGCGAACAGTGCACCAACTTTCCAAAATAACCCATTTTTTCTCAAAATTTCACAACAAAACTACTCCAAAAATCATATAATTCATAGATATACATCCATAAATTATTTAGAATAATTATTCTAATTATTTTTTAATTTTTCACAAAATTTAATTAATACCAAAAATACCAAAATAAATCAAAATAAATTGATTTATATCTTCCTTGGCTTGAAATTCTTTCTCTAGGTGACACCAAATCTCTTCTTCTTGGTGGTGGCTATGGTGGTCTTGGTGGTCGGATGGTAGTATGGTGGTGGTGGGAGAAGAGAAAGAAAAAAAAAATTTGCTTTTCTTTTTCTTTCTTCTTATTCCTTTCTATTTGTTTCTTTTTCCTTCTTTTTATATGCCACCACTTAACCAATTTGGAATAAAAAAAATTCCACCGACTTATGCATCACTGACTTAAGCTTGTGGATAAATTTCCATGCGAAATTATAAATTTTTATACGTTACGTAGTTGTTTCGTCTAATAAATATTTTATATATAATATATAAAATATTTATTTTAATTCACTAAAAATCATAATATGATTTATAAATAATATTAACACCTCTTTTGGGTACCTTTCTTGATAAATTTTGTAGACGCATAATGATATGCATGTAATTATATGAGGTAATATATACCTCCAAAATTCATAAAATAATTAATATAACATATAAAAATTATTTTTCATAATTTTTTACTTCGTTACTTGGACAACATGTTACATTAACATGTTCACATTTCCGAAATATTATTCCTCATTAAAATCATAATAATTCCATTATACATAAATATAATTTTTAATAACTTAAAACATTCATTTTTCTTATTTATTATTCATTTCTTTACTATTTATTACTAACTTCTTTATTTATAAATTATATAATTTAATATTATATAATTTATATATTTACATTCTCCTTTCTTAAATAATTCTTAAATTCCTCCAAAATTATACATTTATTAATCCTCTCATTAGTTTAATCATCTTATACAAATTATATAATAATTCTTATATAATTTATATAATTATTTTTTCATTAATATTTTACTTTAATTTTCTTATATAAATTATATACTTTATTAGTATATAATTTATAAAAATTATTTCCTCCTCTTAAATAATCTTTAAACCTTCACCATATTTATTAATTAATTAAATAATCAATATTTCTAATTTTTCTAACTTCCTCATTAACCTTTCATAAATTTTCGGATTAATTTAATTATTAATCCCTTAATTTTTATAATTAATAAAATTTATAATTATCAATTATACATGCACATTTATATATATACAAATGTATATATATATATACATATATAAATCATATATTTCACATTGCCACATAACATCATTTAAATATAATTTTCGTATTTTCATAATAATTTTTATTGCCTTTACAAGAAATTTCTCTTATTCTTCATAAATTATTTTTAAATAATTTATTTACTTTTCAATTATTTTAAATTAACACAATTCGTCATGATATCTGTACAGATTTAATTTACTAATTAAATCTCATCACATACCTTAAATTACATAAAATAATATTTAATTTAAACAACCTTGATAATTTTATCAATTAAATTCTCATTTAATATTATTAAGAAAATCCTGAAAATTCGGATCCTCACAATAGTGAACCTTTTGTAATGAATAACTTATATTTATTTATTTTCGTATTAGTATTATATGTTGTTTAGAGGTCTTTGGATGCATTATTGCGTGAGCACCAAATTCGAAATATTGATACCTGAATTTGGGGGTGTCACAATATTTACCTTTTTTCTTTAATATGGCAATTTTTTTTATATTTAGATGTCCCTCGAAGAAGGGTTCACCTTTGATTTCATTAACGATTTTAGCTCTGCTAGTGTTCAAAAAGGTATACTCTTTATCCGAAGAGTCATTATACTTGCCTTTGTCCCCTTGTCCTAATACTCTTCGTTAACGATTTTAGCTCTATTAGTGTTCACTTCATATGTTTAAGATTTATTATCTCATAATACTAATGATAATTTGATATTGTTCTACAAGTAATCCACCCATTATTTTCTCCCATAGTAACATGAGTAACCCACATATTAAAGAAGCAATAAAAAAGAAACCTAACAACCCACTTTAATTTTCATTACCCCAAAACAATTATTTTAACTTATAAATTTATCGAAATTATAATATTTCAAATGATGTAACTATTGTTACTTGTAGGATTTGTTTATTTTGTACAGATATTGTGTTGATTTATTTGTAAAATTAATAATATTTAATATAAGTATTTGAAGAATGAATTAAATTGATTGAATGGATAAAAGGGTTAAAGTAAAAAAAATATTATGAGAAAACCCACGGTCCATTTGATCCGTCACTTTTTAGATTACGAGTTCTTATTTTAAATACACAGAAACTTAGGTCATTTGAGTTCGGCCTAAATTTGACCCGCCCAACCTTAGCTCAGTCTGTTTAGGCTTAATTCGTCCGTTTGTTAAGTCTACTTATTATTGATGTCATACCTACTAAATTAATTTAAGCACGGAATAAATTAAAAGATAAAGCATTAAATAAAAATATATTACTAAAATTCATGAATTTTGTCGGTGAGATTTTATTCTTTTTGGCAATTTGTCGGCAAGCTTAATATGTGTAACTGTGGATTCTGTCCATTTGGCAATTTTAAGTTTATTTAAATATGGCCCAACAAGTATAATTTTGGCACGTTTGATGGCCATGTATTGTATGGTTACGGGTACTACTACTTGGCAGTACCTTCAATGTATGTGAAATATCTGTACGCATCGTCACTCCCAACTCCCAATTAGCAAAGGCAAACTATACATATATGACAATACGTCTGTATCATAAATAAATAAATATCTTTTACCTGTATAATTTATGTATTTATTTTTTCAGTTATTTATATTTTGTTCCTCGACAAATCTACATACACAGTATTTAAATATAAAATTAAATATTATATTTATTTTAATTATTAAAAAGTAAAGCATGACACGAATTTCAATGTCATATTTATCACTTTTTAATGATTAAGATCAATATAATATTTGAATGATATATATTTGTAATTATTCTTTGGCTTCCAGCTTTATTTTTTGATGAATTTTTAATTTTCCTCCCACTTTTCACAAAAGGTATGTTTAACAAGAACTGAGTGCCATATTATAATTAATTTTTATTTTTTATGAAATTACACATGTTTCTTACAATTTTTAATTTTAATTCCGAAATTTAGCATTAAATTGTCAAAAGATAGCGAAAGATTCAAATTCTGAATACGTCAAATTAGTTATTATCCACCTGATTCGCATTGAAATATCAGACCTCCCCAAAATTTAGCCATCTACCTCCTCATTTTAATGCATGCAAGTTTTCTTGGATTTAAGATATTTAGTTTAGTTTTTTTATATTATATTATCTTTTATCTTATTTAAAATATGGAGTATAACATTCCAAAACGGAGGAGGGTGAGCTGAGCCTATTTTAAGTGCAGGGCCCAAGTTCAAATCAGATGGCAGGAAATGCTTCTAATAACAACCAATCATCAGGGGTTTCCTATCTGTTATCCATATTTCATGGTTTTCTTCTTGTCGAACCTCCTACTACCGGCCTGAAGAAGATTCACTACCAATACCAATACTTTACCAATTCCACATAATACACACAGGGTTTCCAAATTCCATTCTTTCATACTTCAAATTATTTAATTCTTGAGAAAATTAGTCTTAAATTTCTGGGTTTTCGTTTCTTTATAATTGTCCCTTCCTTTTTATGGTGGAGAAAAAATCTGAAATGGATGGAGGAGAGTCTGATAACAGAAATAGAATTGGGTCGGTAAAAGCCGCTTTGAATTTATATGGAGAGAAAAGGTTTAACGGTTATTCTCCAATGAAGAAACTCCTAAAGGATGTCTCAGAGGTAATTCTTGTGATGATAATTTTATGTCGTCTTTGTACTTTATACAAATAATTTGTTTTTTTTTCCTTCCCTTCTAATAATGATTTAATTATTATCAGAGGCCATCTCCAATAAAAAGGGAGCTACACACGGCAAGGAGAGACATTATTCACTTTAAAGAGAGCATAAAAAATGCAGAATCAGCTAAAGCCCAGGCAGAATTACAGCTCTCTGGCGCGAAGAAGAATGTCAAAGATCTAGCTTCAAGAATTGAAGAATCGAATTCTAGATTAAAGAAGATTGAAGAATCAGAGAAGCAAAAAAGGCGCAAGGAAGACCTGGGATCACCTCGAAGGAACACAGAGGATGATCAGTACGCAGAAGTTATCAGAGAACTGGAATATATAAAAAAGGAACTAAGCAAGCTTAAGCTTGACATGGCCTTTGTTTTAGAAGAAAAAAGGCAAGCAGAGAAGGAAGCGGAAGCCTCAAGCTCCAAAATTCTGTCTTATTCAAGCTCAGTGGAAACGTTTAGGAAAGAGATTGACGAACTCAATGAAGAGCATGTGTTGGTTGAGTTGGCACGTATTGAGGCTCTTAAAGAGTATGGAGCAATCGAAGCTCAGAGAAAAGAGGAAGCTAAGCAGTACTCATCGGCGCTCGAGGGAACCAGAAAGAAAGTAAATGACCTCCTTGAAGAGATTGATCACGCAAAAGAGATTGAAACAAAACTGGCTGTTACAACTTCTGATGTCAATATGCTAAAGAATGAAGTAGCTATAATCAAGGCAATGGATATCCAAAGAAAGGAGAGTTTGAAGCAGCCTGAGGATATCTCTATGAAAGGGGAAGAACCAGAATCTCCATCTTTCTTACACTCGGTATCGGAAGAATTGGAGGCTGCAAAGAAAGAATTAGCTGCTATTAATGAAGAAGGTTTTCAGTTCATGGCCTTCATGGATATTGTAAGAGATGAGTTCAAGCATCTTGTACAGGAAATAGCTCGATTGAGGAAAACAGAAGAGAAGGCGGATTTAGCTATTCAACGTCTCAATTTGAAGCTGCTAAGGGCGAAATCCAAACTTGAAGCTGTATCTGCAGCTGAAGAGAAGGCTAATTCCATATCATCAACTCTTGCTGGCACTCTTGAACAGTTGAAAACAGAAGCAGAGGCGGCAAAGAAAGAAAGGGGAATTATCACCGAAGAGACTACAAAAATTAAGGCTGAAGTTCCGAAAATTGAGTCACAGATCGACTTAGCTGAGGCAGAATTAGAACCTTCAATTGAAGAACTCACAGCCGTTAAATCATCAGAATCCATGGCTCTTGAGAATCTAAAAACTCTAGTTGAAAATTCCATGAGAGCTAGAGCTTCGGCTTCTCAGAATAGGTCCACAATAACTATCTCAACTTTTGAATACGAGTACTTAAAAGGGCGTGCAGCCGGGGCTGAGGAAGTTGCAGATAAAAAGGTTGCTGCAGCGCAGGCTTGGATAGAAGCTCTAAAGGCAAGTGAGAAGGAGATATTAATGAAAACCGAGATCACTCAGAGAGAAATTCGAGAGCTAAGGGTGGAGGAGGAGCATAAGGTACGTAGAACAGAGCGACCAATTTCTGCAAAGAGAGTGGTTGAGGAAGAGGTATGGAATTTGGGGAAGAAACGTGACAAGATTTTGGAGCCTGAAAAGTTTCGGTTTGAGGTTGCCTCTCGTAGAAAAAGCATAAATAGAAATGGCATTTCAACACCTGCAAGACGACCAAAGTTCCGAAAGTCTGCATCTCCAGCAGGTTGGAATCTGTCTAGATCCACTTCTATCAAAGTTGAAAGGAGGAGAAAGGGGGCGCTAAATCTAGCAAAGTTCTTTAGCAGAAAGAACATTGAAAGGCTAAACTGTTGATCATAAACACAGCCATCTTATTCTCAGCAATGAACTTGCCAAATAAACAACTCTATCACAAATTTTCTAATGCCTGCCGCTAGCCCAAGGAAAATGTTGCTGGGCAGTGATTGCCAGTAGCTTAGGAATGAATGATATGGAGAATATATATAATTAGAATTTAGAAGTCTACAAAGTACTTCTATCAATTGCAGTGTAAATGAGAAAGAAATAAAGAGGATAAAATCCATTTTGTTGGTCTCTTGAGCTCTTGCGACGGATTACACAGTTTGTGAGGAGATTTATTTGGATTGAAAAACAATTTCTTTTGAGTTTGAATATCTATTTCTGAGCATCCTTATAAGTAATCCATCTATTTCAAATTATACGACCAATATTGATTTTCTAAAAATTAATTTGAGATATTTTTAAATTTAAAATTGACGTGATTCATTTATCTTATAACTAATAATACTTCAAATTAACGTAAATTAAATGAATTCATATCAATTTTGAGTCTGAAAATATTTGAAATGACTTTTGGAGTAGTTGTTGGGTATCAAGAACAAGAATAAAGAAGAGAAGAAGCGGATTTTGGAATAGGATATTAATAGTTAATCATCAAAAGAAGACAATCCAATACATCAAGCATGCCCTAATATAAGCAATACAAGCATTTTTATATAAGCAACCAAGATACTTGAATCTAAAATAAGAAAGTACTAAATTCCTAAATAATATAAATTTAAACCTAGCTACCCTAATAATTAAAAAGTACTGCAAGCTGGCATGGGCTTTAGGACCATAGTCTATATTTCGTGGATGTCAATTCTTGTCACCCTTAAATTCTGAAGAATTTATTACTCAAATGAGTTTCTTACTATAATTTGCTAGAGGGGTAATATGGATGAATTTGGCGGTAAATTTCGCAAACAAGTCTTCTTCAAAATTGGCAATTAATTTGAGAGTGAACTTCTTCTGCTCCAGGAATCCAGTTTTTATTTTATCTTGGAGATTATATGAATAACTGATAAAAGAATCAACAAACACAAATTACTCACTTGAATAACAAGAAAAGCATTATGCCTCAAAAAATCTTATAAAAATAAATAATAAATAAATCAAAATAATAAATATATCAAAGGAACATAAGTAGTTTATTCTATCACAAAACAGAAACACAAACCAAACGGGAATATAAAGGAAAGTCAGGTGTAAATTTATAAAACAATTGGTGCCAAAATTGCTGCTAACAGGAGAATTTTCTTATGTTGGCTTTGAGGTTGCATGCAGCTGTGGCGAAGTCTCAGATAACAGTACCGTCCCCGCCTTTGTCACGGTTTCATACCGTGGAGCCAGAGGTTGCATGCAGCTGTGGTGAAGTCTCAGATAATAGTACCGTCGCCGCCTTTGTCATGGTTTCAAACCGTGGAGCCAGTGCAGGTGCTGGAGGTTGACTCTGCTTTTATGCCCTTATAGTTTGAGAAGAAGAAAAAAAAATTCCACATATTTTATTGTTTCAGGTGGAGGTACCAACAAATAATCCTGAAGAAAATGGATTTGATCCTACTACTCATGTACGCTTGCTCATGATGAACATCAACGGCGTAATTACAACCCCGTATTATTAATTTTGTGATTCCAATCTGTTTTGATTTTTGAGTTAGGTTATAAACAATTTTACAAAAATATTTTACTTTTGTTTAACTTCTTTTTTGTGGTAATTGTTGAATATTTGTTATTCAATAGTCTTTCACATCTGGAAACCCTCTTATGATGCAATCCTATCCGGAACCTAGGGATGAGCTCAGTTTCTAGGTGAGTTTTTGTACCTTAAATAAATTCAGAAGAAATTATTCCTCTTGTAATTCGTAGTCCCATGTAGTAAGTATGAAGGTTTATTTGGAGGATTTGAGGACTGCATGGTAATTATGAGGTTTATCTGGAGGTTTGGTCCTGTTATTGCACCACTCTTGATAATATAGAATTCCTTACGACTTAACAAGGTATAACATCACTAGATTTCAACCTCCCTTGTCTTTTTGTTTGAAAGATTTACTTTTATGAAACATCAAAATGAGTCTGCTTTTGGCCTATGGGTATGATAAACTGAATACTTTGTATTGTCATGACTCATAAGTTTTCTGATTTTTAGGAGTATGCATATTCATACTGTTTAATCATTTACATTTTTAGTTATAGACACCTTTTACAATTATATATATATATATATAGTTCTTAAATCAAGTACAGAATCAATATATGGGTGGAATTTTTGAGTCAAAAATGATATCAACTTTACCTTCAAATCAATTTCCTTTTTTCCTCAAAAAACACTCACAAACGTGAGATTTAGAGAAATTTTAACTATTTTCCTTTCTTTTTTTCTCAAAAAAAAAAAAAAACAAACAAACAAACTTACAAACATGGTGTTGGTATCTTTTTATATCCAATGGACAGTTCCTTAGTCTTGATATGCAGAGCTTGATAAATGATGATTGAGAGTGGAGTTTATGATCAAGAATATGCATTTTATGACATTGATACGAGTAATTGTCTGTTCTTGATATATATATATATATAGACACACACACATATTATTTGTAATGAAAAGCAGAAAAATTTAAATGAAAAAATAAATAAAATTGGAGATGAACAATATGTTAAAACCCCAAAAAAAAAAACATTGGTCACCACTCATCATTTGAATGCTTAAAATATATCCATTGTACTACCCTTTATGTTCGAAAAAATAGCATCAATATTAATTTTTTAAAATTAATTTGAAATATTATAAATTCAAAATTAATATGAATCAATTAAGTTTTGAACAATACAATTATAAAAATTATAAACTATCAAAATAATATTATTAATTATAAGATATACTGTTTTTCTTTTGGACATAAGAAAAAACTAAGATTTATTGTTTTAAAAATTAAATAAATTATATTAAATTTAAATTTAAAAATATATCAAATTAGCTTTAAAAAGTCAAATTTGATTTTATATTTTGGCCCGAGAGATGGTAGTATTCAGTGCCCCAATATGTTTCGGGTTTGGCAACTAATTTTGTACTAAAACTAATATTATTGCAAAAAATGAGAAAAGTAAAAAGGGAAAGAAAGAAGCAGATATTTAGTTCGCGAATTAGATAATGAACACGTTTTCAACAAGCAGTTTCAGAAATCTAAACTACATGCACTCCTGGACTTAAATAGACAATTCTATTTTAATCCATCCATGCATCCAGATATCATATTCCCACCTCTTCAGTCTTGCAAATGTGGCATTCAAATCCAAAGGCTCTCGCCACCTTCTCCTGCCCCGGCTGTGCTATGCGGCCCTCAATTCTGAGCCCACTAAATTCTATGCTGCCGCTTTATGAACCACCCCTTGTCCGGCCCCACCAGGTAGCTGCAGAGTATTCCTCATTCAACTAAAGCCGCACTGTCGGATGAAATTCTCCCCTCAAACACCCTTTCCCTCGCCTTTGCAGCCTGTAATAACCATATCAAATATTCAAGTCATCGATTCAACATAAAAGATCAAACTTACCCTTCATTTTTTTTGGCATACAAATTCAGCAGGAAAATTTTTTACACGCAGCATTTTGTAAGAGGAAAAGGGAAAGAATTTGCCATAAGAACCTTTCTTTTCCAGTCTGTAAAGTATGTTATAATAAAAAGCAGAGCAGATTGCACCACTGCTCCGGTGGTTAATCCCATCCAAAGGCCCTTGCCTCTCATATGTAGAACAAAACCCAATATAAGAGCCACCGGAATTCCAACCAGATAATATGCCCCAAGATTCACATAGGCCCCTAAATCCTGCCACCCGGTTCCTCTAGCTACTCCTGACACAAAAAAATTCAAGAAGAAAACAACATCAATAAGCAGGGTATGTTTATACTTCTATCTGTTTACTTGTATGCTGCTGCTAGTATACAATGTTTTCTCTTAGGTATTCCTAAATGTTTGTCCACAAAACAAGAACAATTTGCTTGAAGGAAATGGTGTACAAGTAGGGAGGAAAGATAATAACCACAGAATATTGCATGTAAGCAGTCCACGATGATTGAGAAACAAAGAAGAGGAGTCATATCTTTGACATAATCCACAACTTCCTTCTCGTCACCAAATGCGTATCCTAGAATAGAGCGGCAGCATAGTAGGATTATGCTTGCAATAAGAACCTCTAAAACTGCAAGAACTGTTACTACCCAGACAGCTAGTCGAGCTGCTTCTGGATGTCCTGCTCCTAATTCATTCGAAACCCGGGTGCTAGAAAATGACAGATATATAATTTTCAGTTGCATCACAGAATTCTCATTAACACAAATCATTCATTTACAGGAAAGTGCTTCAGAATCAGTTTTAGAGAACACCTTGCAGCAGCACCAAAAGAATATGGTATGAAGTAGTGCATTGTAGAGACTGTAAGACTGTTGGTGAAGAGTTAATTAGACATCAATATCAACAGTCTATTACAAACAATATTAAGAAAAGAAGCATACCATATTGAAAGCACTGAAGTCTCAAGTTGGGAATTAGGCAAAAGGCCAGAAAGCAATATAACAATCTCTTCCGACCACCATTCAAAACTGTACTCATTGGCATGATTACAAAACATTAGGCACCAGAAGATAATCTTAAATGGTAAGGAAAAAAGGATGATAAAGTACTTACCAAATCATGACAGCAGAAGGAATACCAAAGCGGAAGAACTCCGGTATACGTGAGAAAACATCCTTTGAGAACGAGGCCCGGGTCTTTTCACAGGATGACGAATATTTCACATAAAGCGCAAGCAAGATGACATTAAGCCAATATGATAGACCAATGGCTAATGAGGCTCCACTGCCCCCTAGTTTCAACTTGAAAACTAAAACCCAACAAAGAGGTATGTGTAAAAATTGAGATACAAGTGAGCTCCAAAGCATTGGAAGGATCAAACTCTGAGTCTGCAAATAGCGAACAAGCAATTGAAGAATCGCGTAGGGAAACAGCGTAGGAATGAGCCCTATCGAGTATTTTCCAGCTTCATGTGAGATTAAAGGGTCCTGACCTATAATTATAAGTAGTTTTTCCATGAAGATCCATAGAAGAGCTATTGGTACACAAACTAAAAGCAGAGATATAATGGCGCCATAAGTATATATTCCTAACTTTCTGTATTGCTCTGCTCCATAAGCTTGACCGCACAGAGTTTCCAATGCACAAGCCATTCCAAACTGTTTGAGAGATGCAATATTCAGTTAGCCTTATAAAATCATAACAAGCAGATTCAGATTTCACTAATCACGAAAACCGGTGAGTAGTTGCAGTTCTACAGAGTTCATGTTGGCTTAGAAAAACGGATGGATCTAGACTTGGCCAGTACTGGTTTTTAAAAACAAAAGTATTGGATAAAACTTTTTCAACTGATTTATGAGTTTTGGATAGAAAATAATAAAAAACTTAAATTAGAATTAAAAAGAAAATAAAAAAATAGAAAACCTATAAATCTTCTTTTGTGTTATGTATCAGTTTAGAAAAATCATAAAAAAAAGCTAAACTTTTAAGTAAAGATTACCACTAATTTACCCTTGTATTAAATTTTCTTGAGTTTGTATATAAAGGGTAGTAAGGAGTACAAAATATTTACTTAGTTTTTTTCTTTTTAGTTCAAATCTTTTCATTTTTAGACGAAATTTTTTGACAAAAAAAAAGTGGCCAGGTCTTCTGTTTATTTCTTTTCTTTTTGGTCTCTTAAAAAAACTCAAAAACAAGATAAATGAACATTTCTTTTTTGTTTGTTTCAAAACTTAAAAACATAGTGTTATGGACAAAGTAATTTTGTATCATTTTTAGCACATACCTCCACTTTTAGAAATGAGTTATGGAATGGAAGGGGTATATTGTATTTTAATTTTATTTACTTTGCTCTAATGTTTAGTTAATTAATATTTTTAATAAAAATTATTATAAAAATAATTTTGCCTACACTAAAGACCCGCCAGTACTTAGAAAGAACCATTTTCTTTCGCTATTATCCTAGAATAGTTACAATATGATCTAATTTCTATCAAGCTACGTTCGTCTGATAAAAAGGGCTCAAACATGATTAGTGCTTCAATTAAGCAAGTTAATTTGGATATTTGTAGCTTATATCTATTGATGAATAAAACGGCCCTAATCATATTAATCAAAATTACGAGGGAGAGCGTAGGTACCAAGAGACTAAAGCCGGTGACATTTGTGAGAGATGTAGCGATTGCGGCGCCGGAGAGAGAGAGTTGCCCGAGGTGGCCCACCATCATCATGGATACTACCCGCAAGAGGTTCTGTGCAACTGTGACTACTGCCATTGGCGTGGCAATGTAATTCACCTTCTTCATCTCTCCCACAATCACCTCCCACCATGTTGCTCTTGATGTTGCCGCCGCCGCCAGTAGGGCCTCCTCCATTAAGACCCACTTCTGTTTTTCTTTTTCTTCACAAACAGAAACGGTATAGAATTAAACAAATAGAATACTATACTGTATATGGATGGCCCTATCCATTAATAAAGCGTTCTAAAACCTTGGAAACCTAAGGGTATCGCTGCCATCTCACCGCCATAGCTACCTCTCTGGCCAGGGGCGGATTCAGTCCTTAGTTCAGTGAGGTTAATTTTTTAAAAAAAGTCGCAAAAAAATAAAAATATAGTAAAATAAATTACAAAATTAAATAATGCTCGTGTTTGACTCGTCAAGAGAAAAAGATGCTCGATTGGACTCAAACAAATGTTCGAACTATAACATAACAAAAAAAAAATGTTCGAACTATTTGTTTTGATTCGAACTCGAGTAAATAAATTATTTGAATATTAGGATATAATTTATTTATTCGGATATCGAATTTAACAGAGAAAACAACAAATATGAGAAGAAAATCAGTATAGAGTCGTAAATCAGCCCCGACCTACGTCAGAATAAAAACATTCACAAAATCAAATCGAAAACGTAGTTTTGTTACTTGAGAACAAAGATCCAGTACCTTTAAAGGTCTTTCCCCCAAAATCAAAAAGATTGATTTCTTAAAACAGAAAAGATAGATAACCGATTGGAAGAGGGGAAAGGGTTTTGGGTTTAGAAAGAGAGATAAAGTAGAAACCTGAACTGGGAGGCTGCAAGAAAGAGGAAAAGGACAAGAGGTGAAAGAACTTTGGATTTCGAGTTTTAGCAAAATGGAAAGGTCCACCATGCCTTCACGGCACCTCGGAAAAATGGAAGGGAACAGGGAGGTGAAAATGAAAGAAAGAAGGGACGGCAGTCTAATCATTTGGTATAAAAGGAGCTTAAACATCATGCCCCCCCGGCCCCCACCAAAAAAGGCAAATTGTCTCCTACAAAGGAAAAGTTAAAAATAAAAAAAGAGAGTAGGGTCATCTCCACAATAAAATTCTAGATTAAATATAATTTTAACTTTTTTTTAACAATTAAATTAAATATAATTTGAGATTATATTTAAAATATTAAAAAGATTAAATCAAAGAATTTAATAATTTATGAATTATAATTTTAATTATATTTATGTAAAAAAGTGAAAAGATGATTAATTTTTTTTTGAATTTATTAATTATTTTAATATTTTTATATTATAATTTATAGAATAGCCTATTTGCTGAAAAAATTTAAAATTAAAAAATATTTATTAATATCATATAGACTAAATATAATCTATAAAATAGTTTAACTATTGAAGATGCTCTAAGACTTTAGAAAGAAAATCTCTACTTTAGAATGTTGACATTTGAACAAATATCATTATAGAATAATCATTTACTATGCCTATGTCTTTTTAGAGAGGTGTTATTTTATATTTTTGGAGTATAATTAGACTATATTTTATCACTTTTGCATGAAGATGGACTTTAGACTAGCCCCATCAGGTATAAACCCTACTCTTATATGAAATAATGAAAGATATTATAATTATATTCTAAGAATATGACATAATTTTTCCTTTTCAGATGCCTTTGTCTATTTACTCGGATACTAGCCTGTCCTCCGAAATCTCCGATACAAATATTTTAAATATATTTCAGAATTTATCTAATATAATTATTCTAATATATTTTCAGGTTATTTTCATTTTTAATGTTTCGCCTTTTGGATGACTTTTCTTTATCAAGATTTATCAGAGCTAAATTAGGTGACTTTCTTTTAACCCTGAAAATTTAGTTGACTCCCTTGCCCCCCCTAAAGCGGATCCGCCGTCTCTGGCTGATTGCTTTAGGGGCGACTAGGTTTTTTTTTATTATTAATCTCCCTCTCCCAAATTTATTATATGTTTATGAGTTTTAAAATGACAAAAAAGAAAATTAAAAAACATGTGGCCCAATAAATCGATCATATCTTGTGTTGTACATTTAATATTACTTAAATTATTTCATATTAAAAATATTTTTTAATTATTTTAAATAATAAGATTAATATTGATATTTAAAAAATTAATTAAAAAATATTTTTAAATTCAAAATTAACATAAATTTAATTAATTTTTATAATTATGAATTACTCAAAAAACATTACTACCATTTTTTAGAACATGGCCCATGATCTCCTAGTTCCTGTTGTCAAATCTTACACAACAAAAATGTTATGTTGTATCCTTTCACTTGTTCTACTTATGTAAACATACTCTACTTGTGACGCCCCCAAATCTGGGCCCACACAGCCCAAACTTGAGTCGTCAAAATACTACAACAAAATTATTACAACAAAGCACAACGTACAACAATACAGTGTATAATAATACACAACTAAGTCTTCATTATTATTGCCACACTATTTTACAAAACGTGAAGACTATGATAACTATTCATCGGACCCTCACTCCATTCCCCGGCTAGACCCTGTTATGTTTTCATCTCCTGTTGAAAAACAATGGAACAAAAGAAAGGGTGAGCTCAAATAGCCCAGTAAAGAATATCATGACTAAGATAATGACGAATAAATTATCATTAGTCTTCAACAGTTGAGTTCTTGATAGAATACAATAGACTACAAGGTTTATATCAAAAACTGCAGTTAAATTCTTAAACAACGTTCAGATCAATAATAGCAGCGGAATGAGTAATCTATTAGAAGAATAATGCAGACTATAATGTCCACTCGGTTCTCTTTTTAGGAAAAACATCATCAACTTTTATCATCTGAAATATCATTAGTCAAGATAATACAAATTCACAGTTCCTGATCATAATCATGCACATCAACAGTTCATCTTTGTACTACGGGCCAAAGATATTCAATATAGCACCAACGGTCATGATTATACCAGATTCAGCCTTTGGTCATAATCATACCAAACAACAGTTCATCTTTGCACTACGGGCCAAAGAGAACATTCACCACGTGCCATAAAAGACACCGAACAGATGTATCGCCTTTAACCTATCATCTGTTCAACAAATATATCACATCTGTGCCCCCCGCCACAGATATTCACAACAGCTTGATTTTTAGATGATTAGAATGATATAAATGATGAACAGAAGAAATAGGATAACAATAAGTATCGGAAGTTTACTTTGTACAGATTCAAATAATGTCCAAATTGTCAACATGATGTGGAGTGAAATTCAAGATCCACAGTTCAGAATAACGGTTATAATTCAATAGAAAGGTTCACGTAAATAGGAAGGTTCAGTTGAAATAATGAAGTTCAACTATTATGGAACATATAATATTTTCAGGAATTATAGAAGCAATAGTTCCATAATAAATTTCGATTTAGGAGTATGAAAGAAAATAATATCCCTTACCGTAGCAGGTTTGATTAACAAAAGGTGAAGGAAATTAATACAAAGGGTTATTCACCAACAGGCGGCAATCCGCTCCGTAAGGTTATTCCCACAATTTAATAGAATTTGAGTACAAAGAGTTATTCACCAAACAGGCGGCAATCCGCTCCGTAAGGTTATTCTCAGAGATTAATAATGAATGAATACGAAAGGTTATTCACCAACAGGCGGCAATCCGCTCCGTAAGGTTATTCCCACAATTTAATACATGGAAATAAAAGGCACGTCTTATGAGTAAGGAAGAAACAATATTATTATCGAGAATCAAATAATGATAATCCCTTACCATAGTATGTTTGAATAATGGAAGATGAAAAAGATGGTATCCCTTACCTCAACACGTGACTGGATATTGATTTAAATGAGGTTGATTAACTTGAACAGTACACGTATACTTATAGATCTTAACAAATACTCAAGATGACTTAAGCACACTTAGAGAGAACTTTCACAAGAAGTATTTAGAGAGAGAAAGAAAGAACAAGTAAGGAAGTTTATGAAAAATCCTTAAGTTAAGGCTTCTATTTATAGCCAAAAATCTTATCATTCATTTAATCTAAACCATTCATTTAAAGATCATCTTTTAATCTACACCATTCATTTCATATCACCTAATAATCACCTAACTTTATATTATAAACAAATCAATTTAATTATTCAACAATAATTCACACTTTAATCTACACCATTCATTTCATATCACCTAATAATCACCTAACTTTATATTATAAACAAATCAATTCAATTATTCAACAATAATTCACACTTTAATCTACACCATTCATTTCATATCACCTAATAATCACCTAACTTTATATTATAAACAAATAACTTTATCAATTCAATTATTATGACTAATTGTTATAAATACAGTATAGTTAGCTCTTAGATATCAAGTCAATAAATTAATGAAATACAACTGTTTAAATAACATCATAATAGAGATAACAATAATGTAAAATAAAGCATACGTTACTGTGTAATGACAATTATTGATTCAATAATGTGAATTACTGTGCATATGTTACTGTGACAATTATTAGGTTCAATAATTTTAAAAACAGTGCAACAACAATTATTGACTCAATGATATAAAATACAGTGTAATGACAATTATTAAATCAATAATGCAAAATACTGTGTAACAACAATTATTGAATTGATAATATAAAATATTATGCAGTGACAATTATCGATGAAATGATGCGTAACAGTTACGGTGTCAATTATCAGACCAAAAATATGAGACACTATGCAATACCGTGTGTTACTGTAGAGTACCAAGTGCTACAGAAAATACCAATAACTACCGTATGCTACTATTCTTTTATCACCGGTATTTTAACAGTTCCGTTGACTATTTTTATTTAAAAAGGTTATTTCTGTCGTTTTCTATATCCGACAAATATTCCGTTGTGGGGTCCACCAATAATTTGTTATTTCGGCGCCGTCGGACCAAACGAATATTCCCCGACCAAACGAATATTCCCCGACAAAGCGAATATTGTCCGACAAAATAAAATTTGCACATAACATCCTTAACTTTTAACTTTATCGATTTAACCACTTACTGTTTAAAAAATATCTATATGAAGAAAAATTAAATTTTGTATTTCATAAAATTCGGGGTCTTACACTACTCCTATAAAAAGATTTTAGTTTATCATTTTTTTTCATTGATTTTTTTTTTAAAATGGCATATCTTAACATCCTAACCACTACTAATAAACTAACAACTTATTAATTTTTAAGGTAAACATAATTCATAATATTTTTAAATTTTACAAATAAAATCCTTTTTGGGGAGCATTTGGTACTCACTTAACTAATTAGTTCTATAGTTAGTTAGGGGCGTACCTTCCGCATCACGTATTGTGCAACAGTGTGATATGTGATGCATGCAAATTTCTAAATAATAACATTCCCATCCTTGCATTGCGATAATTTTAAGCAGTAAATTTAAGTTTTGGTCATTCAATTGATATTTATACCATTCTCAGCCGGAATCTTCCCTTCCTGGGAAAATACCATCTTTTAATGTCAAGGGTAATATTTGATTTAAGACATTCTTACCTAGATCGATGGATGGATACTCCTATTATAACAACTAAAATACAAAGTAGCTAGCTATAAAGCAAATTCTGAAAAGGAGTCATTTCTTTGACATAATCCACGACTTCCTTCTCATCACCGAAAGCATATCCCAAAATAGAACGGTAGCTAAGGAAAATTATGCTTGCAAAAATCACCTCTGCAGCTGCAAGAATAATTACGACCCAGGCAGCCAGTTTAGCTGCCTCTGGATGCCCATCTCCTAATTCATTTGAAATCCGAGTGCTACAAGATGTCCAATACATAATAATATTCACTCCATCCATCAGAGATTTTTCATAAAGTCATAATCATAGAATCATGCATATACATGCAAATGCAAAAGCAAACAGTTTAGAAACAAACCTTGCACCAGCACCAAAAGAATATGGTATGAAGAAAGTGCACCGTAGAGATTGCAAGGCTGGTTGTCAAGAATTAATCAAACATCCGAAGAATATATTTTCTATTTATTAAACTCGTAATTTGCAAAAGTATTAAAAGAAGCATACCATATCGACAGCACGGAAGTCTCAAGTTGGGGATTTGGCAAAAGGCCAGATAGCAATATAACAAGCTCATATGACCACCGTTCAATGTATTAGGGCCCAAAGGTAATTTTAAAATAGAAACTAACAGTGCAATTTATATAGGAAAGAAGGTGGTGTCAGGAGAGATTAAGAAGGTGAGCTGCATAGCAATGCCTATGGTGGTCAGTGGTCACCATTGTTGATCTTGATCCCTCCGCCGTCTCATCAACTTCCCCTTCTCCGGTCGCCGCAGCAGAAGTGCTCTTCCATCACCCCGCTCTACTGCTCTGATGGTGATAGATTCTAGTACTTTTCTTTTTCTTTCACTAGTAAAAAGAAAGAGACTGTACAAAAAGAACACACTCTATATGTTTCCAAAAGAAAAATTTTAGATTTATTAAAAAAAAATATTCAGATTTATTTAAAAAGAATATTCGTTAGTTTTATTTACAAAAAAACAAAAAAAATATAATCTCACTTTATTTATATTTTATAAATAAAATGAGGTCATATTTTTTTATTTTTTATAAAAATAAAATTATAAATATATTTTGAAAATAAGTGTAAAAACAACCTTTTCAAAATGGGTCTACTGACTTGCATGATACACGTCAATTTCTAATCGTCTTTAACAGACCGACCAGAAATAAATATAGTAATTAAAAATTATTAATTTGCCGTCACTCATCTATATACCACGTGAATAATAATTTATGATTTAGTTAATTATATAAGAAATTTTCAATTAATAATTTTATAATGTCATCTAATTTGAGACATCATTTGAAATTAAAATTTTAAAATCATTAATGTTACCATAATAGAACTAATAACTAGTAAGATAATGGGTGAAAATAATATGTTTAGATTGAGAGAATAGAATAATATAAAAAATAGTATATTTGATTATTATTTTGGAGCATAAATCATTTTAATAGAATAAAAATCCATTCCATCTCCTTAATTTATTAATTTATGTGAGAGGTAGTAGAATAAAATTTATTTCAATGAAATAGATATATGTGATAATTTTATCATTATATTATACTATCCATCACCACCAATAACTAAATATGCACTTAAAAAATACGTTTCTCTCATCTACTTCATTATTTCAATCCAAACGCAGCATAAAGATTTGATATTTTCAGCATAAATTTTATTCATGCATTTACAATTTACAAGTAAAACATTATAACCAAGTATTGCATCATTTATAACTGAAAAAAATCATTTTTTAATTTTATGTGATTTATATTGTTGTACTTTCAAGACAATGATGACCAAAAATAAAGCTGAATTGAAATACCAAAAATACAAGGGGAATAGCTAATATTCAAGCTGATATTAGTGTTATATCAAAATATGGGTTTTTGCGATCCTACTTGACCTTGTAGTAATAGGTGATTCTCAACCACAAGGGCAAATAGGGGTGAGCAGAAAACCGATTTGCCCCCGAAATCGAGCCGAAAACCGCATAAACCGCACCAATTAAAGCCGAACCAACGATTGCGGCGTGTACGACGATTTTAGAAAGGCTAAAAAACCGAAATTGCGGGTTGATTGCGGTTTCTGGCCAAAACCGCACTTACCAAAACCGCACCGCACCATCTAAAAAATGCAAAAGTTCTGAGTTTTTTTTTTTTTTAAGGAATACATGGTCAAAACGACGTAGTTTTTGGCCATATATATATATTATATCCCAGCCCAAACCCTAAATCCTCTTCTATTCTCTCAATTCTCTGACTGTGGCTCCCGTTGCAGTGAATCGCGACTTCAAGTCTTCTAATTTTCCAGGCTTCCAGCTCAACCTCGTTCCAATTGTAAGTCTTCTTAGTTCTAATTACTAGGTAATTCTTAGTTTTTTACTCATTGATGCGAGCATTGGGTGATCTCACAGGGATAAAGAAGCATTTCTAATGGAAACACGGTGAGAAGAAGTGAAAATGCGACGAGCGCTCAAAGAAATATGCTGTTCAATCTGACTGGAAAGCTCACTCGAAGATTTGTGGAACTAGAGAGTATAAATGTGATTGTGGGACTTTGTTTTCTAGGTAAACTCATGAAATTTCTTCGTCCTTGTTTTTGTCTTTGTTCATCTCTTTTTAAAGTTTCTAAAGGATAGGAATTTATTGGAATATTTGAAAGGGGTCTGAGTACAAATTAATAATGTTAGTTAATAACCAATAAATTTATTTTTGTTCTTTTTTGTTTGATGTTGAACTTTTTTGCCTGTTAGTGATCTTTGTTTTCATCTGTGAATATTTTAGACTAACTTGTTTGTAATTTGGAGAAACTACAAAAGTAAAATACATAACTATTTTAGATTGTTTTTTAAAGATATAATGTAACCAATCTTGAAATCCTTTATCAAGAAAAGTTCGAATTGAGAAACTGAACGGTAAATCTCTGATTTTAAAAATTATTGATGCTAGTCGGGTTGCTGCTCCCCTTATGTTATGGTGAAACTTTATATTTGGTTGGATATTATAATGAGAATAGTTTTAATGGTAACACATACTTTTTGTGATATTATGTTGATGAAAGTAAACATTCTTAGCCCCACCACCATCAGATAGGATATCAACTTTTTATATGCAGTTGCTCTTAATTTTTTATTCTTTGAGATGAATCCAGTTGTTCTGTTCAAACATGAGTGTCGAAATGCTTTTGGTCCCATGAAAGAGTAAACATTTGAGGTTAACTTTTCTAAGAGCTCGACATGGCATTTGTGCTTTATGTAAACCTTCTTCATGACAATTTTACCTTCATTCTTGTTGCTTAGGATGTATCAGAGTCCTTATATGAAAGCTTAGATCAGAGATACCGCCATTCATACACAAACCATGTAATGCATAGCTTGAACCAAACACGTGGAGCTCTTATCTTCCATTATGTTAGTTGCTTTAGCACACAGAAACTTCGAGAACATATATAATCAAGTTTGCTTTTCTTTCTTTTTTGTCCTGCTGCTTGAGCCTTGAAGAAGAATTGAGTTGAGATTTTTGAAGTAGGCCACACAACATTATTAGACTCCTCATTTGCCATAATTAGAAGCGTTGTCTTTATAGGACTCCTCCTGTATCGGTTATTGCCATGAACTGGAAATAGTTTATTGAATCTTTTGACTTTTTGCTGCAAAATAGTATATATTCTACCTACATGAGAGGGAAGTCATTTGCATTGAGTTCAATGAATCACATGGTCGCATTGCATCTTTTTCTTTTTCTTAAATTTATTGTTTGTAGGAGATGTGTGTATAACTAATCTCCTGGTGCTTAGTTGCAGATTTTTTTATTTCTTTTTGTGATGGTTTGGAGCGTAGGGGTTCAAATGGCTTTGCATTTTATTTTATTTTTTCAGCTGTGGAGTTTGAGGCATCGAATTCATGGGTAAGATGACTGTAAGATTGCTAATGCTAAGTAATGATTCTGCAATGACTACAGAAACAGAGCCTTTTGGACACAGGCACAATAGGTAGTAAACATAATTTTCTTCCAGTATCAAGTTGTCTTAATAAGAAGTGACAAGTTCCTTTTTGCTATGCCCGGATTAGTGAATTCATTATATGAGCAGATGGCCCCGAGTATAACACTCCTATAATTGATATGGAGTGCTATATTTCACTTTTGCCAACAGAATTTATTCTAAGTACTTTTATCCTTGAGAAGAAAATGTTTTGTTATTTCATTTCATAAGTTTGTCACATACTATTGGTTTCTAAACCGAAACCGCACCAAACGAAACCGCACCGCAAGTTTTAAAACCGCACTATGCGGTTTCATGTGCGGTTTTGGATTTGTCAAACCGCACCTAAGCGGTTTCATGTGCGGTTTGGGCTTCAAACCGCACCAAACCGCACCATGCTCACCCCTAAGGGCAAGGCAAGGAACACAGAGCTGCAGCATTCTCTATTGACAAACAAAGCCTCTTATTACCCCAAATTAGAAGGGAAAAAGGAATCAGTAGCTTCTAAAGTAATGATCTTTAGTGTTCTCATGTCCATTCTCTACTACTGTGGATCTTCCTTCAGACGACAACCTTTCCTTTGACGAGAAATATATTCTGAAGAGAGCCAGAGAAAAATAATATTGAACTCGACCTGCTTCTGTTCTGCCAATTTGTGAAACTTGTTATCAGAAACAATATACTCGACTGTATTATTGATCCGACCACTATTCCAACCCAAAGCCCTTTTGCATGCAAATGTAAAATGAAGCCCAACACCACAGCTATAGGAATCCCAAACAAATAAAATGCCCCAAGATTCACATACGCCCCTATATGCTGCCATCCACTCCCCCTAGCAATACCTGATCCATACCACAAAACACGTTCATTGTACGAGTTTAATTTTTGCCCTTTATTGGATAAATGTTTGTACCCGTATACTGCTGCTTTTTTAAGGGATGTGATGTCAACTACTAACCAGATATCACTGCTTGTAGGCTGTCTGTGACAGTGGAGAGAAATTAATGGAGTCATCACAGCAATATTATCCACAACTGCCTTCTCATTGCTATAAGCACGTCCCAAACAATAGCGGCAGCAGAAAAGACCTGTACTCTCTATTACTCTCTGTGACTGCAAGAAACAACACAGTCCAGACAGCCACCCTTGCAAACCGGAAAAATTCCCTGATAACGAGGAAGGCCTCCTTCGTGAAAGGTACACGAGTAATCTTACGAGAGGCAGAGTATTTTATGTAAAACACAAGCAGTATTAAGTACAACCTATTGGATAAACTGAAAGCCACAGCTGCACCAATATGTCGAAACTTGAATATAGAAACACATGGGAACATGGACAAAGAGAACAATGAAAGAACTTAAGAGCAGCGCGCGAACCAAAGTCTGAGACTGCAAATATCTAACTAGCAGCTGAATAATGCACTCCTAAATAGTGCAGGAATTACCCAGATAGAATATTTGGGTGCTTCAATAGAGATAGAAGAATCTTGACCAATGAGAATCAGAAATTTGTCCATAAAGATCCATAGGACACATCGGGAGACCGACTAGACAAAGATATTATGGCACTAAAAGTATAATCACCAACTTTCTGGTATTGCCTTGCTCCATAAGCTTGCCCACATAGAGTTTGCAATCCACAAACTAGTCCCGACTGTTTTAACATTTACAAAATGCATTTAGCAACATTATAATATCTTGTCTTTTTAATTATATTCCAAGGAAATAAAATTTGAATAAATCAACAAAAATTTTAAGGAGAAGAAAGCTTACAAGAAGACTGAAACCTGTGACATTAGTTAAAGAGGAGGCAATGGCAATGCTAGAGAGCAATAGCTGACCAAGTTGACACACCATCATCATTGATATTACTTGCAAGAGATACTGCAACACGGTCACGGCCACCATTGGAGCGGCAATATGGCTCATCTTCTTTAGCTCTTGACCAAACAAACTCCATGTTATTTTCCATTTCCTTTCTTCTTTCTCTGGCAACTCTGCCTCCATATCCATGGCAATATTCTATGCGTCAGTTATCTTTTTCTAGTTAACAAGAATAAGTGGTGTTTCCTTTGACAAAGATTCATTGTTCATTTGCTTGAAATGAGCAATCAACTTGATGGTTCTTTATGTAGCAATAAATTGCCTAATTAATATAGTTAGGGTCCAAGTCGCAAATAACGAGCTAAAACACAAGAATGGCCTACTATATCAAATACATCGTTAAAATATTATCAACTATAGTTATCCACGTACATAACAAAAAAAAATCAACATATAAAATTTTAAAATATATCATATTTCCATAGTTTTTGGATCAGTTCTGCTCTATTATCTCAGTTGTTTATGCACTATATGTGACTAAAGATGCTAAGCTATAAATCAACAAAATATTTTTGTACTTCCTCATGTGACCCTGTCTATAGTAGAATGACTTTAGATTATATATGAGCAAGACCAAAAAACGCAACATATACGAGATATCAAGTTGGCATATTTTCAAATATATTATGTTCTTTAAATTTTGATATTTATGTAAATCTCTCTCTCTCTCTCACACACACAACCTCATTTTATCTCCCAGGGACAAATATAAAATCTTATCCAAAATCAAGTTGCAAGTTATTCTATATATTGTTTTGCAAAACGCTCATTTCATGCATAATTTCCGGAATGGATGCTTGTCTAGTATGTGGTTTCCTGATCCCGTCAAATATAGAAATAGGCATACAAGGGGTCAATACTTCCAACTTTTGGGAGAGAACAATCCAAATTTAGTTTTCAAGCGCATATAGATCTTTAATACATTATCAATAATTAATTAAGAGGGATTATTTTCCTTAATTTTTCTTACAGGTTACATATTACATAATCTTATATTCTTAATGGATGTAGTCATGTAATACTTTGTATCCTCAACTTTCTCACTTGCAAGACCAAGTTGATTGACTATTAGCAGAAGAAACATTATAAATAAAAGAAATCACCACCCCACACAGTAATTACTCATAGAACAACAGATGACGAGACAAGAAAGTGGGACTTGTTTATAGCGAGAAATTATTAAATGCTCTCGGGGCATTGCTACAATATGCTTCACCCTCTCACATGAGGATGAGGTCCACATCTGATGGGACCCGTGTGGAACCCACCCTCATGTGAGAGGGTGGAGCATATTGTAGCAATGCCCCAGGAGCATATAATAATTTCTTGTTTATAGCAGAGAGCCTACAAGTTACTCTACAGAACTTACCAAACACTTTCATATAAATTGCAAACAATTCACAAATTTAGAAGGGCGCTACCATGAGATTATTGAATATCAAAAGCAAAGGAGAATCCACCACTTGATTAGAATCAACCATTATTTAGATCGACTAATCATTAAGTTCTTCAAAATTTCGTAAAGCTTCAGAAAACAAAGAAACTGGTAGTATGGGAAGATGGAATCTACCAGTGAAATTCTACATTATTCAACATACTGTAATCTTTAAACCTTTAAACAGAGTCACGGTTTCCACTGACCAGCAGCAAGTTAACAACGCAATGTCATACTCCATTATTGTGGTTCAGCCTACCTCAGTTTTTGTGTTGCAGCCTACCACTTTCTGCACCAGCATATGGATCAATTGTGACATTTATAACAGCAGGCTTCCTTGCAGAAAAAGATTCAGTTAGCGCGGATTTAAGTTCGTCAGGTGTGCCAACAAGATAGCCTTTCCCCCCAAAAGCTTCAATTAGAACATGATACGCAGCACCAGGTACAAAAGAAGTGGGTGCCGGATCATCTTTGAAAGGCCCAGTAATCTCTTCAGGGCCCCTTCGGTCACCACCATATACACCACCATTGTTAAAGACTATCACGACCACAGGCAATTCGTATCGAACTAACGTCTGCATGAGTTCAAGAAGCACAACATAATTTCATCATTCATCTATTCTATTAGCAGAAACCAAATGTGTAAAGAAAATGACGGAAAAAAAAAACTAAAAGGAATCTTAACATGGATGAAAGATAACGAAATCTTTAGAAACATATTTTGCAACCATCCAAGTATTATGTTGCTGAATAATAATTATGGATAAAAAATATCGAGAAAACCAGTATCACGGTAAGAATTTCCAAGCATTCATTTAATTTACCAAGAAGAATATGATAAAAAAAACTACATTATGTCAAGCATTGAATGTAGAGCATGAAATGGCTTCCCAAATATCATCCAAGGATACAAGGTTGGACAGCTAAAGCAACTCTATACCTTAGATAAGAATAAGATAGCAGGGTGTCCACCTTTCTCTCTATTACAACAATCTATACTACCTGTGGAGCTGTAGAAACTCGTGACATCTATTCTACTCATCAGGTATCTCGTTGCCATAGTTATGATCTAATATGGCTCATCTATTTATATCATATGTGACAATTATGCTCAACTATTTCCCCTTATCACGTCTCATGTGCTCCCAGATAACCTATCCAATCTGTCCATCCCAAAATCACCCCCAAAGCTTCACCATAGCATGAAAAGATCTCATAATTTTTTTCTAATCCTCTTGCAATATTAAATGGTTTCAAAGAGTGACTAAACTATGTCATACTAAAAATTTTAAAGCAGCTGGAATACAAAGGATGAGCATAGTCAAAATACAACAGTTCTCCCACATTCTGTTATTGCAGTTTCCCAAGTTAGGTCCATGCAAAATTATTCATAGTAACTCTCAATACAAGCAACAGCAATAGATATGTTCATAATTAAAGATCAAAGAAAGCATGGTTTACGAGTTTTTACTCATCTACAAGCATTAATGCATATTAGTATTTCCAAGTAAGGAACAAACCTCTACTTCCATAGCACTAAACCCAAATCCAGAATCCCCTTCAACCGCTACTACAAGCCGATCAGGTGAAGCCACTGCTGCAGCAATGCAATAACCCAGACCAACCCCCATCGTCCCCCAAGTCCCTGCATCCAACCTAGTCCTCGGCTCCATTTGAATCAACACACCCCGACCAACATCCATAGTATTTGCCCCTTCAGAAACCAATATCGGAGCAGGACTCCCCACCCCTAAAATTGCATCCCTAATAATCCTCATTGGCGTCATAAAATTAAATGGCATGACATCCTTAGCCAGCTGAACCTCCATTCTCGACACATTCTCCTTGGCCTTCTTTGAAATCGCTTCAACCCAAGGATGAGACTTCCCCAAACAAAAAGGGTCATCCTTAATCTCCTTAGCTATCATTTCCAAAACCTTTTTTGCATCCCCAACCAATCCCAAACATGGTTTCCTTAATTCAATTTCTTCCCTGCATATATCAACAAGTATAAACTTTACATCTTTAGACCACTTCGGTGGCTCCCCAAAATGCAACAACCAATTAAGCCGTGCGCCAACTACAAGTGCAACATCACATTTCCCAATGGCAAGTGACCGGGCAGCCGTAGCAGCCAGCTCATGGGTGTCAGGTAACAAGCCTTTCCCCATGGGAGTCGCTAAAAATGGAATCCCGGTACTTTCCACTAGGTTTTTTAACACAGTTTCAGCTCTAGCAAATGCAGCTCCCTTACCGAACACAATTAAAGGCCTCTCTGCTTGCCTTAATAAGGAAACAGCTTTCTCAATCTCAGAATTCTTAACTGTTTCCGTCACTTCTTCATTTCTGCAATTCTCTGCATCAATTAAAAGTTTCTCCGCCTCCGATTCACTAACAGTTTGGTGAAGCACGTCCGAAGGAATATCCAAGTAACATCCGCCAGGGCGACCCGATCCCGCCCGCTGAAGAACCTGGAAAACAGAACTAGGGATTTGCTTAATATCCGTAGCTTTGATTGAAAATTTCGAAAAGGGTTTTACGGCGGCGATTTGATCGAGCTCTTGGAAATCTCCTCGGCCAAAATCGTTTTGGTCGCATGAGCCGGAGATCATAATCATAGGCCAGGCGTTGGCGGCGGCGTTAGAGAGACCCGCAAGCCCGTGGACGCAACCGGGGCCGGATACGGTGAGGAGGACACCTGGGCGGCCAGTGAGGTAGCCGTAGGCGGAGGCAGCGTAGCCGGCGGACTGCTCGTTATGGAAAGCGATAAATCGGATGCCAAGAGCGACAGCGCGATTGGCGAGGGAGGTTACAGGGATGCCCACAACGCCAAACATACGAACGACGCCGGCGCGTGCGAGGGCTTTGGCCACCAAGAGGTTGCAGTCGACTGAATTTGAGGTATTTATATCGGAATCCGCCATTAAAACTTGAGAGTGAAATTTGGTGACTGTGCAAGTGTAAATACAAGAGAAAAAGAAAATGTTGAGTTATAAGAAAGAGTATATATATATATATATATATATAGAGAGAGAGAGAGAGAGAGAGAGAGAGAGAGCAGTAGTATATACAAACTTTGGCACTCACACAGAAGGAGGATAAGCCGGTCCAGATAGATGATTTGTGTTTGTTATTTAGGATGAGAAGATGAACACAATTTGTTGTTGGCCACTGAATATAATCCCACCTACTTACTTTACCACCAGCCGCCGCCTATCATCACAAAATCAAACATTTTATTCCTGGTTATGGCCGGTACCATAATAATAATCACTCTACCGCAGAGGTAACCGAGCGTAGCTTTTCTCTCTCTCTAATAAGTAGTAGGGTAGGGTAAACGAAAGGATAATCCAACATCTTTGTATTACTTTATTCGATAAAGATTAATACTAGCAATTACTAATTAGTGGTAATAATTTATCATAGTATATTGTGTGTACCATGGCATGCATGAACCCAACCTAACCGCCGCCCACAAATACAAATTTTTTGGGGTCAAAACCAAACCGTGTCGTTCTAAAATTCTCAATTCTGATTACTCGCACTATAAACATCAATAAATCTAGTGCTGCTTATAAAGTAGAAAATTTGTGTTTAAATAACTTGAAGTATTTAAAATTTTACATTAAAAAGAATAAGTTTGCCTTGTTCAGCTATAATAATATTTCTAGAAAAATAGAAATCTGTTTTTAGACAAATTAAAATATTAGGGTATATGGACGTATGTATATGAATAAGAAATTTATTTGTGTAATTATTTCGGGTTAGAAATTTATAAACCTGTGGTAGATAATAAATATTAATGCATTAAAAAATATCATACAAAAGTCCTTTCAGGATAATATCATTGCTTTTTATAAATCAAAACAACCATCTTACTGATTTATTTTCGATTTTAACCATCTGATTTTTTATAAATATAATAATATTTTCGAGAACAATTTTTAATTGTCATGTTATTATTAGTTACTAGTCCCAAAAAGCAAGTATACATGATACATCTATCTATATATGCGTGCCACACCGCTACCAATTGGAGTAACTAACTACGCATACGTATAGTTGAGAAAGAAGGAAACTCCGTGGATCAATTAATATTCTTGTCAACAGTCATTAAACTGACTTGCCGAAAACCAAATAATAATATGTAAATTATGAAAGCCAAATAATAAAAATATCCGCCTGCTGTTACTTGATAGAAAGAAACTCAATTCTGGAAGAGAAAAAAAATACGTCATATAGTTACCCCAAGAAACCTGGATACTGATTTCATCTTCTGAATTCAACACAAAGTTTGGTACATGCATCATATGGCGGATGCCACGGCTTGACCGTATGTAGCCTGAAGTGATAAAACAAAAGGTGGAAACGTGGAATTATTTACTGATAAAAACTAACAATAAAAGGAATAAACGAAATGTTTGAATTGCATGGTTTCATCGTCGAGGAATTCCAGGACAGCATAGCAGAAACAAAATTCAAGGTTATTGGCTATCACTGGAATGGTAGACAAAACGCTAACGAGACCAAAAACTGTTTCCAGTAATATCACAAACTCTATAGTTCTATTGATAAGCTAAACCTCCCAAAAAAGAAACGGAATGGATCATCGGATCCAGTATATTCTACAGCTGTTGATTGGTTGTAGCTAAAACATGGTTCCAAGTTTAATATCATTCAACATTCCCGCCATAACATCACCTAAAATATAAAATACTTGTTGCTATACTTCAACTGAGAAAGTCATTAGTCCAGATAAGTTATCTACTGAAAATTAAGGTCCATCCTTATCTGCAGGATGATCGATTGAAGAAGGGGGTCGTTCCTCAATTATGTCCGCTTCAGCTGGATTATTGGGTGGGGTGGCTTGTTCCCCATTTTCATTGTTTTCAGGGTGGAAATTGATGGGGAACTTTGTCACCCTAGGTTTGTCGGTTAATATATTTCTTTGGACCTTATCTATCAACACCTTTTGGGGAGGTTCCTCTCTTAGCTTTTCATCTTCATAATCATTGTTCACATAATAGCCCACGCGGACAAACTCCTGGCCCAGATACGAGCAAGTCAACAGGAGCACAGTCACACCAATTATATCTTCTTCGCGTATCTTTGATGGATCGGGGGGGTCTGCCTGGTGCAAGGATTCAACAAAAGATGGAATGGATAAGAGTTAACTGCACACAGTCAAGAATTTAAGTATACTTCAGGAAATTAGTTTCAATATGGGATACCTGAAAAACAAAACGATAGTTTCCAACATTAACAGGCCCCACAAGAACACTTTCTAAAAGCTGGTCATAGGTTTCATCTTCAGCAGATCCAACATAAATAAGTTTCCATTCCAAATCTGCACATGCAATAGAATGAGTATAAGCTGGAAGATACTTCACATCTTGGTTCTAAACTAACAACTTTTAAAACAACTACTTCCCTTGATAACAGATACAGTTATATATGTATCTCACTTTCCTTTCGGAAAATATAGAAAAGCTTACTTAAAAGCAACAGAATGCACATGCTAATTTAAAGCTCGGGTATCCTCAGAATAATGACATGGAAGTAAGAAAGGGTTCTAAAATTTGGCCACAACAAAGTAATATCTAGAAACTCAAGGAGCCTATTACCAAAACCAGTTCTCAGGTTACTTATGGTAATATCAAAATTATAATTAACTCCTTGTTAAGCTAACATAATCTCGCATTGACATTTGTATTTGAGTGTTAAGTTTAAGGTAAATATACAAGCTTGGACTCGAGACCTATCAGCTTAATCATTTGGGTCTGGTTTAGTTCCAATTTGGGTATTGAGTCCCTCAGTGGACTCCCAGACTCCCTAACAAATTCAGGGTCACAATTCATGATCCTGTCTCTTAAGTAATTACTGGGATAATTCGCTAGCCATGTTGAGACTTGAGAGTATACCTTCACATTCTAGGGGAAAGAGTTCGTCAATGTTAGGACTCTTATATTGAAGGGAGAGATTTGTTAAGGTAATATGTAAATTGACATAGTCCCATGTCGATGTTCAAGTGTGAAGCCAAAGTCCTGACTACCAGCTTAAACTTTTGGGGGTTAAGTTGAGCACAACAGGTATTAGGACTTCTGCTATGGACTTCAGGCTCCCAACGAATAGGTTTAAAAGATATGGATCACGATTTTGGAAAGACTCAAGTAATTGAAAAAGTAATCAGGTCTTCAATTAGTAGTCTCCTTAGGTCTTAAGACTCCCTAATACCACTTTTTTTATCCAAAATAACTCAAGCATGTCTCTCCTCTGCAGTTCCCTGCACATAAAATTTGCATAAACCTATATGGCCTTACCTTCTATCCAAAAAAAATGAAATAAAAGTATAAATACATTCATGGATAATCTAGAAACATAATAATCTCGGGCATGAAACAACTACGGAAAATCAAGCCAAATGGCCAAGATTCCTCGGGCCTAATTTACGCTCTGTTGTTGGATGAATTATGTCATACAAATTTAATCCGCTTACTTCTGAAAATTGTAAGGATGACCAGAGCAGTCAAATAATGAGACAATTATTAAAATAGCAAACGGAATCTTACCAGTATATTTATAAGTGACATGTAGAAAGCTAGTAATAAAAATTCATTCATGTCCTGGGAGAGCATCAAATTCCCCATGATTTGAAACTATATTCACATAGGATGAATGGAAATTTCACAAGGATGGTATTAAGATGTACTCAACCACTGTACTGATGGCACATTATTTGAGATACTATTTGTGATATAAAAATAAAAAATAAATTGAGATCACTAGCATTATCCCTCTAATTAATAACTTAGTTGTGCATGTAATACTACCTGCCAGATCACCTCATGCAAAGCATTTTCCACCTTCTCTTAGTTCCCAAAGTCAAAATTTGTTACTTAAACAACATCAAGATTCATCTTCCTGTAACTACTCTTCTTGCCCATTATTACCTAATGTTATCCTGTCCTTCTGAGAGGTTTAGGGCTGCTAAAGCATTTAATTTTTTTTCTACAACATATTAAAGTACTTTCAAGAAGTAGGACTCTCTATAATGCTAAAAAGGTATCAACCAACCAAAGTTCCCCATTAATATCTCTATGTCATAACCAATTGTCTATCAACCATAATCAGAATGAATCCCACATTTAAAACAATCAGGGAACGGTAGAAAGTAAACGACAACTTAAATGGCTGAGCTGATGCAGTTGACAGTTCCGACATCCCTTCAATACCATAAAAAAAATGAATGTGTGAAATAAACCGCACAAACGTAATAACATCTTGCTACTTTTTGATCTAATGACAAAATCTAATGCCTAAAAGAAGACATGCAGTAGTAACACAAGGAAATCACACATTTAACAATAATCTGGAATTTCCAGAAATATTTAACTGACTGTTAGCCAAAAGAAACTGATGAAAATTATACTCCAGTACTTGGACTGTTATTCATGCTATAAAACATCTGGTCACATGAATACAGTAGCTGGCATACAAAAATCAAATTCAATAAAATTATAAAGGTTGCAATAACATGGCAGGTCAAACCACAAGTATAACACCAATTCAAAGACTCCAATTTCATAAGACCAGCAACAAAGAAACACACAAAAAAAAAACTCAACATTACAAACTAATCTACATTCACGGCAAACGTACATCAATATCAGTTGAATCAATAGCAAACTATATGTTTGACTAAATTCCCTTTCAAATCCACACGGATAACAATTTTCTTCAAATACCAACAACGTTGTAACTTGTAACATTATCAAAGATAGACTACCCTTTAAAACAAATTTCCAACTTATAAAAGCTACAAAACAATATGTAATTGCTATCTATTTTATTTTCATTACCCATTTTCTACTGTAAAGCAATATTCAATCTATTATCTTCTAAATTTGAAGAAAGCATGGCAATTATTAACATGTAGTATGAACTAATATCAAGTTCAATAAAACCCTAAACGATAAATAATGAATCCAAATACATAACCCTAACCTAACCTAACCAATCAATTAATATACCGGGAAAGCAATCAAGTACATGAAAATGTAAACAAATTTAATATGAGAGATAGTGAAACTGAGTACCATCTTTAAGAGAGGTAACACACTCGTACGAGATTTCGAACTGGAAAGGGGTAAGAAACGACGCCGGATTGTCCAAGACCGTTACGTTCGTAATGTTCACAGCACTCATTGTATCAAACCTAAGTAAAACACTGTATTAAGCTCTTTCAGGCACTGTTCAGTCAAAACCCTAGGTTTCAAAACCTTCATCGAACAGTCATAAACCCTAAAGTCGAGTAAGAAGAAGACGATGAAACGAGGAAGAGGGGAAGAAGAGGCAAGCATGCAATAGACGCGCACAAGAACAATACAAAAAGATGTGCTATACCTACACTGTTTTTTATTTGCCTGGTTAGACATTTTATACTTGTTACCGGTTACCCAGGTGATTACCGGTATAGCCAGTTGGCGGGACTGGAGTTTGTAAATTTATGGTCCGGACAATAATAGATGGTACTGTAGTACAATCTGAAGTTCGAATCCCGCCGACGGGAACTCTTAAAAATCCACCTGGGCGGGCCTAAACAACAAGTCCGGTTTTTTTTTTCTTTCAGGTAATACTGTTTCGATGAAGTTGATATTTTGAAAAGTTTTTTTTTGTATCATTAAAGCATTGTACTATTCTCTTCTCGTGTGCACTGATCTCGTCTCCGGCGATGTGTTTATGTACTTAACTTGGTCGGGTCATGCGTTGGACACTATTAGTTTAAAAAAATTAGAGTGATCAAAATAAGGTTACGCTTTCTGAATGTGTTAACATGAGCTAACATCATAAAATTTCGGTCTTATTAGTGTTGGGCCAACACTTGATTCTATATTTTGAAAAGTTAAATATATAAATAAAATTGTATTCATATATTATAGAGTTGTATTGTAATTTGATCTTATTTAATATTATTAAAATTGCAGTGTAACTTTATATTATATATTATGTATTTTATTTAAATTATAAAAAGTGTCTAATTTTCACCTTATCCAAATTCCTAAACAACTAGCATGTATTTTTCTTGAGTGTGTAACTGAGTTTAAATTTTATGTATTTTAAGAAATTGAGAAGAACAGTTGTTTCCACAATCCCAATCAAAAAAATAGTAAGATGAAGGAGGAGGATCTTAAGCCTATGTTTGACTTTAAAAAATTCGGAGAAAAAAACAAAAGCAAATAGATAAGAAATTTTCTAGAACTTAGTAAACCTTTTATTACGTATTTACATTACACTTTAATATGAACAAGTCTACATACACAACAATCAAATATTACGTTAAATACTATATTTATTTATACTATTAAAAAATAAAACATGACACGAATTTTAATATCATGCCCCACTTTTTAATAGTATAGATAAATATATTATTTGATTTAATATTTAATTATTGTGTATTTATACTTATTCAAACAAAAATTATATTAAAAAAAAATGGTTGCACCAAGCTTTCAAGTTATGGTTGGCAACTCAATTCAAAACCTTGTAATTGAAAATCCAGCGCCGAAATTGAAATTGCGTATAGACTTCATATTCTAATTTCAAAGCTTCGAATATAGCATCAGAATCGACCAACATGCAAGTTTGACTTGAATTTATCATGTCTAAGTTACCAACATGCTAAAGTTAGGGTGTCATCTTAACCAGGCTATCCCCAAGTGACTCTTTAAGCGACTAGATGTGCGTGTATTATATATTCACATCGAAGAAAGCAACCTAGAAATTGTTTTTTCCAAGACACAGGAAGATACAACTTTATCAACAAAAGGACGAAAAGAAAAGTAATAATATACAAAATTACAAAGCTACATTCATTCTGTAAAGCTCACATCCATCTTTCTAGTCTGAGAATTAAACATTTCAGCTATATCCATGGCGGTACTACACTCCTCTGGCTTTCTATCCGATAGGGAGCGGATAAATCTAGGAAATCTGATTGAGATGCCACGGGATGGATGAATTAAACCAATGGCAGCATGATGAACAGGTGATATAGTGAAGTCCGCACCCCTTATTTCCCATACTAGTTCTGGAGAAAACCACATATCAGGCACCTCTGCAGTTTGATAGTATGGTGGCTTTTTGGATAGTATCTTCTCCCCAGAGTAAACCTCTTTCATCTGGGAATTCAATTCATAACTAGGTGTAAGAAATTTGGCCAAGCTTCAATCAACTTCAAAAATAAAACTAGAAGTGACATACAAGGAAAAAGAAACTTGTTAGGTCAAACTAGGCTTATTTGGGAGAAAAAGATAACTATGATATTTACCCCAAAAAATTGACATTACTTTTTATAGTTATGTGCTTAAAACATAAACAATCATGTAGGCAGAGGAAAGTGCCTATCAATGAATTTTACTAGGAAAACTTGCATATTTATTAATTGATGGTCTCAGTCAGCTGAAACAATTTTTAAAAACACGAAAGTTCCATTATGCGCCTGAACCCAAAACACACACCCCTACAAAGTGAGTGTGAATCACCTCTTATTCAATTGACAAATTATTTATTTGTGCTTTATAGTGTGGCTTGAGTGATGCCTGGGATCAGGATTACTTTGTTGGGCTTGGCTTAGGCCTTGAACAGAAGAGGAATAAACAGAATATGGTATTCAGCTTTTGCATCTCTTTAGTTAGGGTGATAGCCTCTTTGCTGAATCTTTGGCATCTCTATAGTGAAAGAGAGAGCCTCGTTTCAGAAGCTTCTGTTTCTCAGAGTCCTTCCCTTGCTCAGTAGTTCTTATTTTAAGATTTCATGGATAATGTTCATGAGCCTATGGGTGGTTATATATACAGCCCATGCAAATAGTTTGCAATCCCCCACCCCTTTCCGTACTGGTGAAATAAAATAAAAAAACAATAATAAAGAAAAGAGAAATAAAAAGATAAATTTCAGAAGGAAAACTGAATTTCTTAAAAGCTATCAGATTCCCTCCTTTAATACATTAAAATTTTACTTGACCTCACTATTCAACAAAACCCAAAGAAAAAAGTTCAACTTTTCTGCGATCGTTTCCTTTACTTGATGGTTCCCGACTACCAATCAGAGCTATCAAAGCAGTAACTAAGACATTTAACTCTGATATTTCCAAATGCCGACATAACCAAGCGAGAGATAGTTTCCAGACTTGCAAAAATAAATTATTTAATAAATGAATAAGAGATTGATCTACCTCTGTGTAGAAGGAATCTGAAAACCCGGACATTACACGACAGACACTCTGAAATTCCTCAGAGTCAGAATTATAGCATGCCATGAGGAAGGGACTATACCTGAAATATAAAACAGATTGAACAGTCTACAAAAGCTAACAGCAATGCTTATAGAAAGTCAAATTACCAACATTTCCTCATCTACTCCAACAACGGTTACATGCATATATTCTTTCTTCTTATTTTTTTTCAAAAATTAAATAACTCCATTAATGAAAGATTGTATACTTTCACTGTTCTTGGAATGCGGCAATTCTTTTCAAAATTACTTTTGGGATACTGTTCTCTTTAGTGATACATCTCAAAACTACAAAAAAAAAATGTGCCTCAAGATAATATGTAAAACAAAAAGGAACTCATGCTATCTAAAAATTAGTGGGATACTGTTCTCTTTAACATTTCATCTCAAAACTACAAAAATGTGCTTCAAATTAATATGTAAAACAAAAAGTAAAGAATTCATGCTATAAAAGTTTCGAAATTGGCTTCTAGATATCATGTAAAGAAGGGAGGAGAGCATAATCAAATTATGTTTGTTATTACCATCCAGCTTTTCTCCCATTCCCATACCAAGCACCGATTGGGACTAAATCAAGGGAATCATTCAAGCCTTCCACATAATCTCGCTTTACCTGTAAAGGAAGCACCATTACTAATTGACTGCTCATTACCTCAAGTTTCTTATAATGATTAAAAAAATTTAACAATTTTCTTTTGATTCACCAACACCTTTAACCAAGTATCAGAACGCTTAGATGGAGTATAACCAGCTTCAACATCAAGCGATTTAACCATGATTCCTTCACACGATGAATGCAAAGCTTCATCAAGAAAACAGTTCATCTTTGTCAGTGTTACTTCATTGGTCATACAAGCCTCATCAGCTTCCACCTAAAACAGAAGGGTGAATAGTAGTCAAACCACTAGTAACATGATGACTTACATTTACAAAGACCTTTCAAGGTACAAGAACATTTATATGGACATAAAGGCAGAGTACTCACAGTTGTTTCTCTTGCATATTCAAAATAACCAGATTTTTTGGTGCCAAAAAGTTCCTTCAGATCTGAATATTTGAGCGCAAAAGACAGAGGAAGACTTAAAAGTTAAGCTAAATGAAATATTTCTCATGTTAAGTTGATAATAATTCATATCAAGAAGCAGAAATACAGACATTTTCGTCTTTGGCGAAGAGGAAAACTCAACAACCTGTGAAATAAAACCAATTCAGGATTCCTGAAATTCTCTGACTACCGAAAAGAAACTACGGAAATAAAAGGGCACAAAGACAATTAACTATCGGCTATATAAAACAAAATAGTTCCAAGAAACTAATACTAAATAGATAAACAGAAAACAAAGACACAAGTGAGGAACAAGAAGAAAGCATAAGATGATATTAATAGATAGCGTTTTAAACTTTTAACCAGGAATACTTAACCCAACTGCTGTCAATAGGCAATATATTTCACTGCTAAGCATGTGCAAAAACATATAGCAGAAAGAAAGCATCCCCGAAACATTGACAATCTTTTCAACTTTTGACCAATAATGTCTTACAATCAAATAGACAAACCCTACGCAGAACAACCAAATACACAAATCATACACAGAATACGGACACTAATAAGTTCTCGGAAAAATGATAGAGGCAGTACAAACAAAAGTGAGAGTGAAGCACAAGATATGCCTACCACTTCTGTAGTGATAGATACCAATCATTTTATGTTGGCGTTGAAGTAAAAGTAGTCCCTTTAAGGGCACTGATCTTCGTTGTGGTAATTAATAGTATATCACAACAGAATTATTACAGTGCTAATTTTAGTATGATACAAAATATAGCATACTACATTCTTTAGCGGTACTACTATTATATTTAAATTAGGCTTATATTATCAATAAGAAGTTTCGTATAGTGAATGCTTTTATACTATCTAGTATGGGCAAACCGGCAATATAGCGGACCTCCAAATTAAGCAAAAACCATTTAAGAAAAAAAATAAAAAGTGTGACCATCAGAGAGCATGTTTGACATGACTGAATGCGTAAGCTTCTTAATCGATTCTGCTCTAGTGTGTTGTTTCTTGTAAGTCCTGATATCTGATCATGAAATAAACTACATGCCTAGAATAAATTATCTCCATACATGACTGAGGCACGTCCAACGTGTGCCAATCTTCATGGAGCCATGTTCATTTCCAACAATATAGCAAATGCAACAATGACAAGGAACCCCTCAAACAAGCATCAATCTACTTTAAGTGATAGATACAGTTGGGGTAAATTGATAATTACACTGGCTGCAAAGTAAGTGAGCAAGTATATCATATGGAGCTTAGAAGCTTTGAAACAAGAGAGAGAGAGAGAGAGAGAGAGAGAGAGAGAGAGACACGGAAGCACCTAAAACATGATATTCCGTTTAAATTTTCTCAACAGAATGTAAAGTTTGCCGTGTTGCTTAAAAATTCAATTGCTTAACAAAATTTTAAGTGGTAAAACCAGTTGATATGAATTAATTGATCTACTGCCTCTTGACATACCAAGTAGCTACCAAAAAGCTTTTAGCGTGATATAAACAGCTTCTATAAAACGATATAATAATTTAAAGGAAGTGTTCAAGATAATTACTGCTCTCCATTAGCAAACATGATATCAAATGCAAACACACATATGTCAACCTGCATGAATAAAAACAAACAAATTGCAAAAGTGATAATCACCAGGAGAGGTAAAGATATCAAATTTGTAAGAAACAATATTGTTAGTGTTTAAAAAAAAAACTAAATATACAGTTGCACAGAACAAAATAGCTGACCATACAGTAAAATGTTAATTTTAAGTTCCACATTAAGCAATCTTGGAATTGAGTCTTTTGCAATTCCACATTCATTCCAAATTTAAATTTAGGCGTTCTCTATCAAAAAGAATGTTTATTGGTATTATTAACTTGGTGGATAATGGGGATCATGGTTGTAGTTATTTATTTATAGATTTAAGTGTTTATTTATTTATGGAGTTGTTATAATTTTAGGAGATTGTTGATATTTTATTTTAATTAGTTCGGGTATTTTAGTCTTTTAATGTTTTAATTAGTAATTAGGAATTATTAACAAGGGTATTTCAAGCGTTTAGTATTTTTAAGTAACATTAGAGTTTTGAGTCTTTAAATACTGATATAATCCCAACAAGTTTTATAGAATACAATTTTTTTATATTGAATTGTTTTGGTTTAAATTATCACAGAGATAATTTTTTTTCTAGGATTAATAGATGTAGAGTTGAAATTCTAAACCTCTAGTAATTTACACGTAGAGCTAAATCCAATGTTTTTCTACCTTTTAATTACTAACGATTAACAAGTTTCAAATTGTTAATCCATTCTACAGTGTCCCATACCACAAAAGAATTAATTGAATGACAAGGAGAATGTGGTTTCTTTATGAAAAAAGTGACCGAATACGCTACCTTATTAATACATGTGATCATAGATATTTGAAATTCGAGTAAGAAGAGATTAGACGGACTATTATTGATGCGAAATACAACCTTGAAGAATTGCAACGTCAATATCAATATGAGCAAAGAAAGACTGAAGCAAAGAAATGCCAACAAGCTAAAGCAATGAAACGTCAACAAGCTAAAGCAAAATAACTTCGAAAGGTTGCACATAAAATTATTTCTATATGATCTATGCAAGAGCAAGAGAGAGAGAAAGAGGAGGAAGAACAATAAGAACAAGACAAAGAAAACGAGAATGTTCACAATTTCGGGGTTGTAGACAGTTGTGACATGTCTATAGAAATTCTTAAAGTATCAAAATTGAACCCGAGATTTTGTGTGAAAACAAATCGAAAATAATTATGAAGTTGCTTTTGAGTTGTTCGTTATCGAAGAGAAGACAGTTCGAGAAGTTATCCAGTCTAAGTTGATCACGTTGAGTTCATTATTCCGGTTAATCTACTTCAACTGCCTTTGAATGCGAAAGTGATACTCTCAACAATTCTCTTTCCAAAAAATTTTTAGGCTTATTGCGTGAAAATATTGTTAACGGTGCTCCAAAATGTCCTTTCGATGAAAAGAAATTCGTAAATTATTCTATCATGCTATAAAACTCGAGGTCGAGTTTTCTCCAACAATGGGAGAAATGATTTGAATAATGTTTGTAGTTATTTATTTATAGATTTAATGTGTTTATTTATTTATGGAGTTGTAATTTTATGAGATAGTTGGTATTTTATTTTAATTAGTTACGGTATTTTTGTCTTTTAATGTTTTAATTAGTGATTAGGAATTATTAATAAGAGTATTTTAGGCATTTAGTATTTTTAAGTAATATTAGGGTTTTGAATCTTTAAAAACTGATGTAATCCGAACAAGTTTTACAGAATTCAAGTTTTTGATATTGAATTGTTTTGCCTTAAATTCTCGTAGAAATAATTTTCTTTCTAAAATTAATAGACGTGAAGTTGAAATCCTAAACCCCTAGTGATTTACATGCTAAGCTAAATACTAGGTTTTTCTACCTTTTAATTACTAACGATTAACAAGTTCCAAACTGTCCTACATTAGTGGACCTCATTTTCCGTTTTCTTCTTCTTATTAATTGTATTTTCCTTGTATTAGTATAGGTATAAATCGCAAATCTTGCCACCTTAACCTTTTAGATGATACATTCTCCTCTATCAATAGAAAGAGCAAAGTGAGTATATCGTGCTTCTGAAAGTGCAATTAATGAATCCTTACACTTTGTTAAACTTCTCTAGACGTTCTACAGCTTATTGGTCAACCTATTTTTTTATTTTTTTTAAAGCCCTCGACAAAAATATAAGTAAAAAATATATATATGTAGCATTACGTTCAATCTTTGCTGGAGCCACCCGGCATCCATTGCATCACCAGAGAAGGAAGTTGCTCCAAATTATCAAAGAGGGCACACTGAAGGACCTCAAAGACTCCAATCTTCTTAAGAACAATATCAAAAATCAGTTTCCTTTGGTGATTGGCTCTGCAGCTTCAAAAGGATATTTCACAAAATATGAGCTTTAACATACTGTTACAAACTATTTTGACGAACCAAGAATTAAACCTAGCCCAACCTGTCTGTTTAAGTCTTTTAGGTTCAACACCAACACTTCAGTAATTGCACTATAATAATTTTGGCTATTTCTGAACTTCAAAGATGTAGAAAGCCTACTTTGCTTAGTTTTTTTTTTTTTCTAATTTAACTTGACCTGAACTCATTTTTTGCCTTCCACTGAGTAAGTCCTTTCCTAATAAGATCAGTCCGTCAATATTTGTAGAGAAAATAGCCAGACCCAAGTATGAAGGACGAAATTGAGTTTATAGGGTTGCAACAAGTATGACTCAAAGACTATGAGAGATACTTGAACTTTGTAGAGAAAGTAAAGATAAAGAAAATTTACAAGAGTACAAGACACGGTGATATAATTGATATCCAAAAGCTAAATGAGACATCAAACCTTTATGCTACCCACTGCAATCAAGGAATCTTTGCCCCCTCTCTCTCGAGAAGATAGTTCTTGGAAAGACATAAGCTTGCATCCATGTTTCCTGTCTATTGCAACTATCTAAAACCAGAAAACAATGATATGAGACCAAATATCAGTACGTAATTGTCAAGTAACCTAGTGACCTTAGGTTAAAAAGAATATCTATTGAACCTCCAAGAAGACATGCACACATCCTGCTAAATCATTATACCTCAGCATCCAAAACAAAAGTTGCTGCGGCAGAGCTACAAGACTCCTTCATTATGTTTACCAAATCTGGAAATCTCAATGTTGTTTCATCCCCATTTCGTGAAAAGACACGCACAGATCCATCAGTTAATTTGTGGATTTGGGCTCGCTGACCATCATATCTGCACAACATAGGTAAGCATACTTGATCACAACCCAGAAGTAGTGTCATAAAATGTACTACAAAATAATAGAACATGGATTTTATTTTATTGTTATTTTATTGTTTTTCATTTTAATAAACAGCCACTCAGTTTTCTTTTAGAAAACAGAAGTATTAGAAAAGAAGGACGATATAATGAAGAGGAAGAAAAGGAAACAAGTGGAGAAGTGTATGATGATTCAGTTCAACATCCAAGAAAAATTGACATTCATAGTCAGGAATCAAAATAAATTATTGGCGCCCTAACTTTTCAATGTTCAAGCTTCAATTCAATGTATCTCAAAGATTATTTTTTTAAATGCAAGTCGAGCTCTAGCATTATTCCATTAGAGTATGTAAAAAGTATTTGGTATAAAAAAATTGATTATCATTTATTTCAACTGTAAATTATTAAAAAATAGAAGGTTTAGAGAAGTAAACATAGGTAATGGATGAAATTACTAAAATAAATAGAAATAGATTAGTAATACATTTGGTCAAACCTGATTAAGTGATTATTAGATTTAGCAAATAATCAAAGCTTCTAAATTGGAGCTTCTGATTATCTTTATAAAAAGTTATTATAAGCAATTTTAAAATTAGGTCACCAAACACTTTCTGCTTCTTAAAACTAATTATAAGCAGGTTTGATCGATTATAAGGGATCCTAAACACCTCTTAGTCAAGGCTGAGTTGGTTTAGAAAAGAGTGAAGAGTATGACCAAAGCAAGTACTAAACATGCTCCAACCTTTACTTACCTTGGCTTCTAGAAGAAAGATACTAAAAGCAAAATTTATCATACACTCTATGAAGACCCTTAAATTAGAGAAACATAACCATTCGCCATGACCATAGCTGTCGAGTGTACCACAAAATCCATGACCGTTTTCTATTTTCGATTTGGATTTGGTTTGGTTTTGAGAATGATTTTCTATTCCATTACGGATTTGACTTTTCCTTTACATAAATATATGTGTTGACTTCTTCTTGGTCAAAGTAAGTCAGTCCTTAAGAAAGAGAGATACTTGTGTGTAGTTAGGGTCTAGGGGTTTCTAAGAGATTCTTCACATATTTTTGTACTCTTTTTTCAGTTGTAGACTGTTATCATACTTAATTCTTTGAGTTCTTCTATTTCTGGTTTAGATTTCATTGCTTGGTGTGGTGTTTGGTCGTAACACAAACCCTCCTTTCACCTCATGAAGCACACAACCCCATAGAAAGGCAAATAAAGCACATTATGAGCTCTAATTCCCAACTTGCATAAAGTTTGTTTTCTTGGATAAGTAATTTCATTCCCAGCTTGCCTAACTTAAGAGATTTTAGCTTCTTCTTTTTTCACTCTATTTATTGATCCATACATATAGCATGACCTTCAAACTGGTTCCTGTAAATCTTACTTGGTATTTTGACAGACAAAAAAACAAAGTTCAACTTTAATACATGAATAATATGCTGCCCCAGTGGAAGATTTGCATTGATATTATAGGTTAGAAATTAGACAAGCATGCACACAGAAAGGGGAAATCAAGAGATGCACTTACTTATATTCGCATGTAAAAGCTTTATTCTGAAAGAGCTTTAACACTTGAGAAACCCCATTAGTAATTCTATAACAGACCAAACAGAGCAAAAAATTAGATATAGCAGGAACTCTATCCTCTAAAAAAAGTGGTACTAGTTGAATCAGCACCAGCAAATCATATATATATATATATACTTTGCAAGCATTGGCTTGATGGGTATGCCTGGAACCATTGACAAAGTTGTTGAAGAAAATTTTATCCCGTTGTCCAAGAGGGAAGGAACAAGCAAATCCTGATCACCACAAACTTATGCCATAAGTATCATCTTAATTAACCAGTGTGTCATTTCAGCAACCATGCTCAAAGTTGAACATTATGAAATGAAGCAAAAGATGAAAAAGAAAATAAGATATATACTATAAAAAAAATTAGAATTTCCCGGTAAAGATAAGATCAAACAGCTTTAAGAAATTAAATTTTTCAGGAACAAAAATTCTGAAAACAGAAAATCAGAAGAAAAATGTATCATACCAAACCTTCAATTAACAGATACTACCTCCGACCCCCAAAAAAAGGGTTAAGTACAAATTTTCACACACATTAATAACATCAAATTAGAGAAGAGAGAGAAAGTATTAAATAAGTTCCAACAGTTTGTTAACAGATTCTCAAAGAATCCAACTGACATTTGGTCTTTAGACTGGAATTTTAAAACAGGATGCATGAGTCATCATCAAATGTAGACAAAAACGGTCCGTCCAACTGAAATTTAGAGTTTTGCGCATACTATCTAACAGTTTTAGCTGACAAACATGTATCTCAAGTACTTTTTACATTCTCAACAAGCCCCCCTCACATCTGGGCCAGACTCCCTTCCATGGGTGGTAAGCATGTCTATCTATCTATCAATAAAAGACCACCAATAGTTGTAAAGTAATAGACTTGTAGGCCGTAGCCAACTCCCATCTAAAGCTCAACACAGCATGCATTTTCCTGTGTCCAATCCAGAATTGAATAAAATGCACAAAATCGTGATGTCTTAGCTGCCTTACAAAAATATCCAAATTGTATGACCAATTAGTAATACATCTGAAAGGCTACTAAAACAGCAAAATTCAAAATGCTATGGAATGCAACCGATAGTATCGGTAAAAGTGCTCAACTAAAGCTGAGGGTATCCATAAAAGAGGTCAACTAATGCATTTACAACCTTCTCATTTAATAATTTAACCTACTTTTATTTCTGTAGGTAATTTTAGCCCCAATTATGGGGATTGGAACAAACGACCTTGATTTGTTCCTCATGGCCTCTGCCATTTCAACCACCCTTGGGGTTAATAATTTAACATACTAGAATCCATTTTTTTCTTTCCTCCAAGTGTGAAGTCACAAAAATCATGTGTTTGTTTATAAGCAGTTGAAAGTATTACAAAAAGCCTTACCCTATTGCTTGCCTATCAGCCCAAGCTTTACCTAGACCAAGAAATGCCCAAATACTCCCATGTCTTTCTTGGTTGGACCAACCCAACAGTCTATTTCGATCTCCGTGATTGGTAGCAGTTACAAACATAACTTAATGTTGTTATTTCCTCTAAAATACAGATTCACAAATAAAACATTTTTGCATAATTAAAAATTCGTTAAGATTATTATAAAACAAATGGAGGAGGTATATCCCCTTGAGCATGTTGCTTATGAAACTTTAATGATCAATTATCTATAGAAGTTGAGGAAAGATTGAAAAACAGAGTTCAATAGCAAAAAGCTTACCAAATTGGGAAGAACATTATATGCTTCAACTACTACTGCAGAAAGGCCCTAACAGAATGCAAAGCACAAATCAGTTAGAAACTTTATCACGGGAAGTAAATTCATGATATTAGTACAATATCATTGACATACAAACAAGTTTATAAAATGTATTACTCCCTCTATCCAATTTTGTTTATTCTCTTTTCAGGGATAACGGGACATGGACGTTCATATAGTAAATTTATACCAAGTCTATTTAAAATATTTTGAGCAATATTACAAAATCTATTTAATGTGTTTTCAGTATTTCATGAGAAAATCTATTCACAAGATCAACCACTTCAAAAGCAAAAGATTAGGAAACAGAAACATCCACTCGAATCACAGGTGCAAATAATTTATTCAAAAATCCAATTAAAACAAACCTGAAGCTGCTCCTTTATGTTTTCAATTGAACGTTCATTATCAGATGAGCTCATAACAACAGCTTGAGCTAATGCTGGCAGAACTGTTCTCATCATGGCTCCAATACGCAAATTCCTAACCTACATATGAAATATATCTAATTAAATGTGTACGCATAAATAAAGAAAGTGGAGAAATAGAGAGAGAAAAGGTAGACAGCAAAAGAAGTTGTGATGTCAGAACTCAGAAGGAAACCATACGTTTGATGATTATATCCTAATCATCCAACTCTAAGTCAAAAATCTCCATAGTATGTGAGACTGACAAAACAAGATGTAAATCCACTCATTTCTTATTCTTTACAAAAGATAAACCAAAACCAGGAGAAAAGATATAATTCATTCAAGAAACGCATATAGCATGACAAGAGATTGCAAAAGGCACAGAAATTTTATATGGAAGCTGCCGAAAATTGAAAAGTTGTGAAAGTCTTTCTTCATTTTTCTAGTGTAGTGCTTATGAGATGGGATCGATACAAGTTAAATTAGTGCATTGACAGTTAGTGCTCGAGATACACCAATAAGAATTCACAAATTTCCTCCTCTTCTTCTTGGAGATATAGATGGAGCTAGGGTTCTGTTGTTAAGAAATAGATGTGAATATGTGATAGGGTTCTCTTCATCTCTATTTCTCCTCTCCCTCCAACCTTTCACTACTCGCTCAACATCTTCAAACCCCCCCTCCCAAAAAAATAAAAAATTCCCTGCCATCCATTCTTAAGTCTCCTTTTGAGTTCTTTTTCTCCCTCGACTGCTTTTTCCTTTTCTCATCAATATCTCTATTTATGTCCTATCTCACTTGGAACTGTCGTTCTTGTCTCATTCCTTACTTCTATCTTTTTCTTTTTTATCTCCATTGCAAAATTAGAAAACCTTAAAGGAGCTAACGTAAATGAACTAAGGGTCAATTGAATGAATATCAGCAAAAGAGCAGAAGTCCAACACGTCAACTCAAGAGGACTGTTTGACTTTTGTAAAATGAAAGATCTCAAAACCTCACAATTTTTTCCATACTCCAGAGTATTATATCCTCTCAGGAAAACTCAAATTACAACTTCTCTAAAAATGTAACAGAAGGAATCAAATAATGAAGCTGTCATAATCCTTGATTGTGAGTTAGGTCTTTCCAATTGACTAGAGTAAACAAGGAAGAATTGGAGGAAGATTAAGACAAGAATCAGAGAGTTAGAAGCAAATAGAACAAATTCAGAGATAGATTCAGATCTGAGGGAGATTTAGAGAGAATTATAGCATATACAGAAAGAAGTTAGAGATTATTCAGATTCTAAAGAGAGAAACTCAAAATCAATTACCATTTAACACAACAAACTAACCAACTACAACAGCATTTATAGGTCTTTATTATAGCAGGAAACACCAACAATTTCAGAAGTATACCCATTACTAACTACCACTAACAACTACTTATGCCTTAAGAAGCCTGATCATGACAGAAGCTATTTTCCACGTCTTTACCTACTAACAGTCATGGGAAAATAATAATACTAATAATAATCACAGATCATATAAAACATGACCAAATATACATCTCTTTTTAACTGGAATGTCCATTCCCACCACTAACAAATCCATATCAGCAATCTTTCAGTTTTTAACAATGTTTTTGTCAGTGTGAAAATAAAAATTGTCCGAAGGTGCTATAAGTCTATGCAAGACCATACCAGATTTAATAAAAACTTACTAGGGTTCTGACAAGAAACTTCATCTCCTTCTCTCTACATGACCGCATGAGATTCACAATGAGGCTTTTCTTTCGAACAGTACTTCCACTACCTGTTTGTACACTGAAAAATCCAACATTATAACAATCTAAATTAAGGAGACAAACTTCAGATTGAATCAAAATCAGTATATAAAACAACTAAAAACTTCCTTCCTAAACCAACATAACTAGACAAACTATTTACACTAGAGAAATCTGGGGGGAAAAAGGGTAAAAACCAAAGCACTCAAGATTACAGTGTCAAGGTAAACAATTGCTTACAGATTTATTGATCCCCCATAAAACATAAAAACTCAAACTGGCAACTATTTGAGCCTGGCTAAAACACAGCCTTACCGGTTGCTAATTTGAGAAGTGAAACTTCTGTCGGTCCTATTAAAGTATCCACCAGAGAAACATTATTATTTATCCTTTTTTATTGCCCGCGGGGGGGCGGGGGGGGGGGGGGGGGGGGGTGGGATGGAGAGAGAGAGTGAGGTAGAATCACTCATGAGTAAGTGAATTGAAGCGACAAGATTAAAAAAAACTTGGGGGGGGGGGGGGAGATGGATGTGTGTGTGTGTGTAGAGATAGAGAGAGAGAGAGGGAGAATCATTCATGAGTTAGTGAATTGAAGTGACAAGATTAAAAAGAGAGTCAAAGAGTAAAAAGTGTGGGAACCAAAGGGTAGAAGTGTGGGAACCAAGAATAATACCCTTTGATATTTTGCCGCCTTTTGAAAAATAAAGCGGCAAGTAATTTTTATAATTCTGTATAACGAATAATAGCCATAAATAAGACCAAATTGGTCGAGTCGGTAAAAATTAGCTCAAAGATGCACCTGTTTTTAACAAGAGAATTGTTGTAAGATGCAGTTCACATATGGTAGTTAAAGCTAAGATAAAGAACTAGTTTATTCACGATACCCAAGTAGATTATAGAATGAAAAATTCTATATTCAAAAAATGATTAAACCCACCAATAATCGTTCCATGTAATGAAATCTGACACCATATTCTCTCTCTGTATATCGGAATAATATAGGTGCAAGGTTTTTTTGTGCAAGGTAGATGAAACAACGGAACGTTGATCATTCAATTCACAACTGAACTATACGGATGAAAAGAGCAGGAAAAAATACGAGAGAATGTCAATTTTCCTATGATTTAGTGATATGCGCCAATGACTTTATAATACTGAAATGAACTGTCGAACAACATAATCATTTTACACGGTTATAATAATAGTACTCAAGAACCTCAAATCAAATAAATATTTACATACTCATATTTTTGCATACTATTTGCTGCCATATAATTTAAATTGTAAAGTGAGTGATCTAAATTACGTCTATTCACCTATCTTGCACGGGAAGGGGGGTGGAGGAACTTGCACCTCCATTATTCCAAACATATAAATAATGAAAGAACAAAGGCAATCTTCATCTGGATCAATTCCATGATGCAGAAAATCAGACAGAAAAAAGCGAGTAGGCTACCAATTCTGAGTACCATTCTCGCAGTTAACTTTTTTCCACATTAAATTATAACCTTTAGATGGTCCTACTATCAATGTATTCCTAGGTTAAGCTTCATTAAGCCCAGAAAAACATTTTGCATTTGTACCTTATCTTTCGAAGCACTGAAAATACACCTCGGATCGAGAGCAGTGCAGGAGGGGCAAGTAATGACTGAGTTTGTCGGCAAAGTTGAGCAACATCACCTAATTTAGATAAACAGCTTAGTAATATAAAGAATCCAACATTTTAAAGTTAAATAGGGAGCATAATAGAATATATATAATGACAATAGACTATATATATATATGACAAACATCACTTGTACATACCAAGATCACCCAAGCTGTTGTAAAGATCCCGAATTTTAGATTTATTCGTCCCACATGCCTCTTCGAGTGCAGATACAACAATACTTCCACCAATATTTAATTCCTGCATCATTAATGCACCAACATTTACACAGATTTTCTGGTGGCCAAACAAACAATTTGCCTAATGAGTAACCCAATAGATGTGGACCTGCACATCAAATAAACTCATTCATTGTTATCAACTTACTAGAAACTACCATTGTTGCACTCAGGCACAGCTTAGGCACAAGGTGAGAGGCGTCGGTAAGGCATGCCTTACTAAAACTTCTCCAAAAAAAAAATTATCTTGGTCGTTAGATCTTATTTACTTAGTAAAACAGCCGAAACAGATAGCATTGCCCACTAAGTCCCCATGATCAAAAATATCAAAAACCAACAGACTGTCAGCATGTCACAATGAATGAGGAGATGGTCATCATCTCCTCGGCTTTTACACAAACACCAGTTCACCAGCATTTTTTCTCTCAGCTGGAGGTTATAGCCAATTAACTGCACACCAAGCCACTGACCAGGTGAAGAAAGCGACTTTAGAAGGCGCACCAGCCTTCTATTAACTTCCTCAGTAGCTCAAAGACGTCACCCAAAAGGATATTATACTAAGACTTCGTAGTGAAAACATCATTAGGTTCCCCTTCCAGTTTAAGGCATCTTTCGCAATACTATCAATCCCTGCCTCTGCCAACAAGACGAGCAGATCTCTCACTCCTCTAGCGCCTAGTCTTGAAAACTCCTGCTCATAATGGGCAGCCACACCACCCAATCCATATCCAGTAACATGTAACTCAGTAACAAGCGCCTCCATCTCCTCTGGTGTGCCTTTGCCATTGTATTATTGTACAACCTCAAACTACTATAATGTGAAGTTATAGATTTTCCAATTGCCTTTTTCCTTTGACTTGCTGGCAAGTTTTATTATATCTTATGTATTTCTTCTACGATTTAATCATTAATAGACTTTCAAAAATATCTCTTCCATTTAATTCCCTTTGTGTTCACAAAATACATCAGTACATACAAATAGCCAAATTTGGACACTTGGTACCATTACGATCACACGCGGCTAGTAATATTGTTTGTTTCTACTTTCTATAACTTCAAATTTGATATGCAACTTTTTATATAAAAAAATCCCTTCCAACCTATTTCTTTTGAAAATAATGATTTTTTTCCTCTTAACTAGTTATATGTAATGATTTCAATAAACAAACAATTTAACATATTAATATTTTCACCCTTGGAAAATAACAAACTGTGAAAATGCAATCACCTTCTCTTTGACCTTAATAATGATATGCATAAGAACATCACTAGATGTAAACATGGTGGTAGATATATGCATTAGCATTTCAAATATTGGTGTCTGTAAATAATATCATAAATACATATAAATCTACATGTGCATATCAAAGTGTTTTGGTATTTTTTCCCCCCTTGGATGCTCTATATCGATTTCACCTATAAATATTCCATCATATACAGGCATAAATAGAAGGGTTCTTAAGCACTAGAGAAGGAAAAGGAAACCAAGCTCCCCTTTCCATGTGGATAAAACAAGGGAATTGATATTTCCACAAGCAAAAATGATAGTTCCACAAAGTCCCTCTCATGGATACTAAATGGGTCCCACACTCATGTGGGAGGACTTGTGGAAATATCAATTCCCTAAAACAACTGTGTCAATGATCACCCAACCCCAAAAACCTAAAACAAACACTTAGTCCAATCAGAATGAAATATATGATGTTGTCATGCAATGGTTTAAAGGAATGCAACTTAGACAGAGAGAGAAAGAGAAATACACAAACCATGTTTTCATGGTCAGGAGCAATCTTGTTTGTGCATAAGTACACGGCAGGTAGAACATCCTCAGGAGACAAAGCTAATAAGCTACAACAAAAGAATCAGAAAGGTAATTACTGATGTTATGGAATTTCTTCTACATATGGTGAGATTTCACGTAAGAGGAAATGTATGGAAAAGGCCAAGGGTACAGTGAAAACAAACCTCCTAAACATATTGCACAGCATTGATGTAGCTTTTATCTTTCCCTTCTCTTCCTCAACCAAATCAAAAGTTCGTGCAAGATGTAGATATGGAGCAGGCTGTCCATCTTTCCAGCATGCTGCACAAGATCCCCAGTATTATTCAAACTCTCAAGTTTGAGGGTATGTTAAACTAGCATATATTCAGGAATTCAAGAACTAATAACATTTAACTAAATTAACAAATACGAACCGTGCTCTATAGGAGAATAATCTTGAGACAGTAGTGATACAAGACCTGTAGCAGCTTCATCAGTCGGTTGTCCATGCACAGACATATTAACCTTATCATTAGTAGGTGTTGGTGCTACAACATTTAGAGCAGCATTACCTTCTGACTGACTAACTGCAGAGATATTATTCATCTTCAACAATTTCTCTGACACCTCAGTCTCTTGGTCAGAAGATAAAATTTCAACATGGCATCGGGTTTTGACCAATTTCTTACTCTCGATAAGCCTCTCCTTGTTCTGATTGAGGTTACAATCAAGGTCGCTATAATACATGTTTAAAGCCTTGCTGATATCTCCCTTTGTTTCCTCTAGAATGGAAGCAGCATAGTTTCTTATAGATTCACTGCCGTTTACTATCTGCATAAACTGCTCCACCTCCTCTTTGTAAGGCCAAGTAGAATCCTTTGGCAACAAATTTTTGTCTTTATGGGATCTCTCAAACACAGTTCCAGCTTCACCATCCTGAGAGCCACAAGGCAAAAGCTTACTAAAGAACTTTGTAATTGTATATTGCTTTGGTGCATTGCGTTCTTGAATTGAATTAGTTCTTGCTTTTTTGTTTGGCTTATTCTTGAGATTTCTCTTCTTTTTGGCAGGAGAAATGCTAACCTTAATTGTAGGTTTCATGCCAAGTGACCTATAGCTCAGATTTAAAGGACTGTCCTCAATTCTAAAAGTACACTCACCAGAGCCCGGGTTAGAAGGCAATGAAGAGTCAACAACAGAACATGGTTGGGATGTACAACCAGAAGATGTGCTAGTAACAACCTGTTCATGAAATTCAGTTTCATGTTCATAAAAGTTAGAAACTGCTTCAACAACATCTCTACTGGAGCTTCGGAGTAGATCCAACATCTGGTTTCGAGTGACCCAAGTAGGCAAGCAGTCACGAAGTTCTTGTAGCATTTCCTCCGTATTATCATCATTTGCCGGTACCAAATCTTTTGGAGCAGATTCCTGATCAGGAAGTGCGCAATTTATAACATTATCCAGATCAATATTGATAACATTTTGCGCTTCAGCCAAAGCGATCTCCTCCTCCTGGTTCACCACTTTATTCGTGTTGACTAATAAATCCTTTCCAATCTTCTCATCCAAATCCTGGACCCCTTTACGAAAACCCATTAAGAATTCTTGCTTGATGGCCATTTCATCAATCAATCCAGCAAAATGCTTCTGCATTGCATTAGCGTGCTTGCTATCAAGTTTCTCCACGTCAACTCCGACGGTGGGAATAACACGCTTAGGTTTCAAAAACTTCACATACTCTCTAAGCTCTTCGTAGTTTGAATGTTCACTGTAAGGCACAAGATGTATCTCAAATGAGTCCTTTGTCCTAACAGCAAATTTGTTGCGCTTTACTTCATAAGTCCACCCAGTCGGAACAAAACCAACTACCTTATTATACCCTTTGGCATTCATAATCTCCTTCATCATCCCAAAATTAGGCCGGAAATATGGCCAAGTTTCACCTAACACATTCCAACCAACAACATGAACGGCACTTTCCGATTCTTCCTCGGTAAACACACCATCTTCTCCAAAGCCCAAGACACGCAAAATATCCATTTTCCTCCCATCTACATGTATCTTTCGGTTACATCTCCGCGAAATTTCAAGCAAAATCCTTTCTTTCCCAATAACATAAGTAGCAACTAGAAACAAAACTGACTTTAAGCTACCCTCATTTTCAACCCCAATCCTATCAATCACTTTCACAATGTAATCAATAGACTCATCTTGCACTGGAAACACAAATTTTGGATTACAATAAGTAGTATCCAAGAAAATACCATCAGCACCAATAAATTCACTCAAAGCAGGTTCTAATTTCATTGAACCACTATACCTAAAATCACCGGTATGCACATACCTCTCGAACTTGCCAGCAGAAACCCGGATTTTAAATAAAAACTGAACTGCACCAGGACAGTGATTAGCATCCATGAGTGTAACTTCACACCCATCAATCAAAACCGTCTCCAAAATAGGAATTGGAACTACAAAAACCGATGGAATTTTAAGTGCTTCCACAAGAAGACGAGCGGTAATTTGTGAGCAAAATATGATGCCTTTGGACCAATTTGGGGTGAGGCCAGTGTAGTGATCGGAGTGGAAGTGAGAGAGGAAGTACGAAAAAGAGAAATCGCCAGCGAATCGGAAGCCATCGACAATGAAGCGGGATTTTGGTATGAGCTTGGATTGGGGGAAGTCGGCGGGGATTGGAGATAGAGACTGAGGGGTTTGTGAGGGTTGAGAACAGATGGAATTGAGGGATTTGATGAAGAGGGCTGAGGAATCTAGGGTTAGGGTTTTGGAAGACATGGATGGCTGGTACCTGACGGTTTCATTAACAAGTGCTTCAAAAGAAACGGTCAATTTGTAGGAAGGAAATTATAGCGCCGGTTAGGTGTTCCGGTATGTTACAGGCGGAAGTAGACAAGTTGAATGGCGCCAAAGAATGCACAATTTTGTAGTTGGGACTTGGGAGCAGGTAACTAGTATTTCCGGTTTGCTTTTTACATATTAAATTTTACTTATTTTTATAATATTCTATATTACTCTCTCCTATACCAAAAAAAAAATATTTATTAAAGTTAATTTGCTAACATTTTTATATTTAAAATTGATATAAATTAGTTTGTCCGTAGTCGGTATAATTACGAAGACTCATGATCTCGTGGGAATCACAGGCTTTATTATAAAATTATTATATTATTTATACTTTTGATATTATACTATACTAATATATTAACAATAAGTAATAATTAATTAATATTGCATGCAATAATTTTTATATAATTTTTTTTAAATTTATTATTTAATTAATAAAAATTAAAAAATAATAATTCATCTATTCATATAACATAAATAATACTATTTGTTAATTCATTTGTTTATATATTCATCTACTTATAAAATAATAAATTATAATAAAATTCAAATAATTATACTTGTATAATTAAATATAATTGATAATAATATGAATTTTACTGCACACTAAATAAATTAAAACTTATATGAAAATAAGAGATAATAGTAAACACATAATTATGATAATAAGAATATAGATTAAAAAAAAATAAAAAATGAATAAATGATGAAAAAAATACTTGACTGAATTTTTTTCCTAGAAAAACATGATCTTTTTTTATTTGAAGATACAATGTATTCTTTTCCTAAATTTTAATTAGGAAAAAAAATTAATTCCTTATGATTTTTAGATATAACTGAAACGTATTCTAGTTGAAATAAAAATTATTAATGGATTATTTATAATGAAACCGCTTAAAATTACTAATATTACACTATTAAAATGCAAAAGATAAATAATCTTCATGACCTCCTAAATATTTTTAATTACTATAATATGTAATATGCATCATTCGTCAATAAAAAAAAGAGTTAGTTATTGATTTGTAATTTTAAAATAACTATGCGAAATAATTATAAAACAAAACTCAGTATATTTTATAATATATATAAGATTCTCAATATATCAAATTATTTAAACTTCTTATAATCAAAATACTATCGTTTACTTGGTTTCTCAAATTGTCGATGAAGTTTTTGCCTAATGCCAAGTTTGGACGTGAGTCTCTGGTTTATAAAGATGGCCTCGCCTTTAAAGTATGAAAACAATATTAACTTTTAAAAGTTATTTTAGAATTATTATGACTTATTTATAATAATAAATTTTATAATTAACGTTGATCTTAAGATATTTTATAATAATTATAAATGAATGAATTAGCATCAATTTTAAATTAACTTTTAAAAAAATCAATAGGAATCTTAAATTTTAAAACGGATAAAAATTTATTATTTTAGTAAACAAAATAACTTAAAAAATGTTATCCAAGTATAATTATGTTTAGCAAAAAAATAAAAATCGATAATACTTTTGTATACGAGATAACTTTGTAAATCTTTTTATTTTACACTTGGTAATTACTTTTAAAAAATTCATATAAGTAAATAAAAATAGATAATATTTTTATATACGAGACAACTTTGTATAAATCGTTTTTATCAACGAGGCCCATGTGATCATCTAGCCTGTCTCGACCTAGAAGATGAATGAGTTTAGTAATAATTTCTTGATCACAAACATATATGAAAAAAAAACTTTTTACTCAAGTTTCAAAAAAGATTTAGTAGTAAAATTTTGTTTTTTTTATTTGTACAAACTACAAAGTTACATGTTAAGTCTGCTCACCCATCATTACCAAAAAAATTAGAATTTAACATGAACAATAAAATACTAAATTATTGGGAGATATATATAGAGTCTCCATTTATCATAATTGGTTGCTGGACTACTATTTTAGCTACTAATGTAGAAGTATTTTTGCTATGAATTGATTTTATTACTTATCCTTGTTACGGTAGACCAAAAATTGAACTTGCCGCTCATCCTGACAATTTTAATTGCTTTTAATAACCGGTTGTCATGAATAAATTTTCGTATATATATATATACACACACAACAACTTATCACATTTGGACTTGAAAGACTTGAAAGGGCACAATATGGTAATTTTTTATTAGAAAAATACTATTTCTATAAGAAAAATTAATATTTTCATAAAATATTTCTCACAATAATAATAAATATGGTCTACTTTCATATGAGTAAGACCATATAAAAATATTAATTTTTTATAAAAATAATAATTTCCTTTTATTATTGCTAATTCTATTTTTATAGTAAGTATAAATGTACAATCCCATATTAAATTGCAAAAAAAAAAGATCTTAATTTTTAGCACAAATAAATATAATAATATGTTTTTAAAATTAATATAATATAAATAATTGATAAATGTGTCTACCCATATATATTTTGTTGCATACATAATTTCTTGCCGATATACTTTTATTAATCTTTCTTTGTCGTTTATTTTTCCAGTTAAATTCAGTTAATTTTAAATTCCAGATTCCTCCTTGATGTCCCACGCGATATCCACTTGATTCAGATTTTCTGAGCTTCCTTCCACATCTTCCTCAGCTTCTCAGTATAATCACTCTCTTCTCTCCGCATAAAACCGTTTTTTTATTGCTTTCTGTTCTAGGGTTTCGCTTGCATCTGAGCATGGCTGGAATGCGACTCCCGCCGGAGGACTCTGACGTCTCACAGGCGCGACCGCTGGCCACTACCGATCTGATCTCCGACGATGACCGGTCTGTAGCTGCGGACTCATGGTCCATAAAGAGCGATTATGGAAGTACACTCGATGACGATCAGCGCCACGCCGACGCCTCCGAAGCTCTCTCCGCTGCCACTTATCGTGCCGCCTCCGATTACAGGTTATATGTGGCACTATTATTAATAGTCCTCTCTTTTTAATCAATTCCATTCAGTAGGGGAGAACAAATTAGAGACACTAAGACGCCGTAATTAACTTAGATCTGTGCAAATAATGTGTATTATTCTGAAGTTTGCTGGTAAAACTACATCTCCTTGTTACTTCCGATTACTGAGAAACTTTGGTTATTTAGGGATTTTCATTCAAAGTAAGTGTTGCCAGTGTGGTACAACTAGGGCATATGACATGGAGTGTGAATTTTGAGGGCCTAATTAGGTACTTTTGGTTTCAGATTAGTCTAACTCATTGCTAGAAATTCTTGATTAATGTTGATTTACTATGTTTCTGCGTGAGGTATCATGTATAGATTCAGACTGGGTTGTAATTGCACTCAAAGTGATGCTTGCCAATTTTGAGCAGTTGAGTTTGTTCTGAGGGCCTTTGCCACAAAATCAGTCTGTTCAAATATATGGAATTACTCCTGTGTTTACTTGTTTTTATATTTATATATATGCAGTTCCGACAAGGAGGATCCAGATGCTGAACCAGTTTCATCAATGCTAGGTTTTCAAAGTTATTGGGATGCCGCATATGCTGATGAACTGGCAAACTTTCGTGAGCATGGACATGCTGGTGAAGTTTGGTACGTTTTACTTTTGAACGTATATTTGTGTTTTTTATGGACTGTAACTAATTTTTATTTCATCTTCTCCCATTTGGATGAACTTTTAGGTTATGTTTGTTTGCAAAAATCATTTTTGGAATTGGACTATTTGTATTAATTTAACATTAATTACTTCAGACTATTTTATCACATAATGGGGATTAATAGTCCTTTAAATATGTATTATTAAGACTTAAATTTTTTATTTTTTGATTAGTTGTATTATACTTGTAAAAGAACAAAAGAAAAATTAAAAAGTTCATCATTTTTGTTTTGTTGGGGTTCAGATTCTTGGGAAATTGTTTGAATTTGGGGCTTCTCTCTGTTTCCATAGGTTTGGCGCTGATGTTATGGAAATGGTTGCTTCCTGGACAAAAGGCTTATGCAACGACATTTCTAAAGGCCAATTGCTTAATCAAATTGATGATGCCATTTCAGAACCACCTGAGCAGGGTGAAAAGGGTTTATCAAAATGGAGTGTACTTGATGTTGGGACTGGCAATGGTCTGTTTCTTCAAGAATTTGCTAAGCTGGGGTAATTTTTAGATTTTAGTATTCGTTGCAATTTGAATAAAAAATATCTTGTAGTGTTTTCTCTCGGTTAGAGATATTAAACAGGGAGTAACATCTCAACATCCACCTCAACTTTGATTTCTAGAAGAGATAGCTACAACTTGGCAAAACCTTAAGAATAACATATTATTGATACAAATTTATAGATATTTCAAATACATCATGTGATTAAGAAGGTTGCAGTTATTACTTATTTACCATTAATAGAAACAGGAGTGGAGAGCGAACTAAGAGACAAGCTATCTTCATATATTTTTTGATTCTGTGGATGCCAAGGTGTGGGAGGTAGAAACCTCGAGTATTACTGGCTCCAATCCCCACTAAAAAAATAAAAATAATATGTACGTACACACACACACAGAGTCGTTTATTACTTTTAGGTTAGTTATAATAATACCTAATATTTGTTCATTCATTTTCAAAAATAGTAAACTAATATGATTATTGAAAAGGATAGGAAACATCAACTTTCTGATGCATGAATTTGAGTAAATAACTTTAGGGAGGCATTCTCCAGGAATACTTTGTATAAATATAAGTACATAACAGTTCTCCTGGCACTTGGGCCATAGTTATTTAGGCCCTTTCATGAAGCTTAGACTTTTCCAGTTGGCTTCTCTATTGAGGAACTTCTTCTGTATTTGGGTGATCAATCATATACTGTATATGTCCATAAGTTATTTTATCTGTTTATTTGGAGGTGTAGGTCTTATGAATATGCACACGCGGGGATAATCTCAGTATCTGTAATAATAGCCCTGCTGATGCTAATATTAGTGACCTTTATTTTTATTTTTTTGCAAAGTTAATTTTCTTATATTTTTTCGTTTTTTCAATGTTGAAAATTTGTTCGTTCACTATTATGATGTACTTCAAAGTCTGAAGAAACTAGTTTATGGTGTTTCTGGATTCAGGTTCTCTGATCTCATTGGAACTGATTATAGCGAAGGAGCTATTGACCTTGCTCAAAGCCTTGCAAATCGTGATGGATTTTCCAATATTAGATTCTTGGTATGGCGAAAAGCAAAATGAACCATTAACTGTAACCTCCTCTATCATCTTGCGCAACATTTATTTTTTCTCAATTTAAAATGGTAACACACTGGGAAAATTGTGTCATTAATAATTCATGGAGTGAGCGTATTTGCAAATTGAATGGTATTTTGCTTATTTTTAGTTATTGATGTGACCCTGCCTATCATTCTTTACAGTGACAGGGAAATGAACCTTTAATAGTTACTAAGTGGGTGGGATTAGAATGGAGAGAGAAAGGGAGGGAGGGGGGGGGGGGGGGGGTCTAGTTTCTCATTATTTAAAGATTTTGTTGTTGACACTTACATGCTACTTAATTTCAACAAATACTTTATCTTTGTTTGTCATATGCATTTAATAGACATGTTCGCAATCAACTGTCATGAATTGTTTGCTTTATCTGTTACACACGTCTTTTTCCCTTTTTTCGTAGGATATAAGCATAGGAGTTTAATGAAATTGGTCATCATTGTACGATCAGAAGAAAGTGATTTACTTTTTGCTAGTTTATTTGTTAGTGTTCATGTTTCTCTTTGCCAAGAAGAATTATCAATGGTAGTCTTAATTTAAATGTAACAATCAGTTTTTCTTTTTCTTTTTCTGAACATTACGAGAAAATTCTCGATCATGCATGCTATAAGAATAAACTAATCCCTTCGTGATAGGTTCGTATTGAAAAGGAATAGTATACTTTGCATCACTTAAACTATTTTATGGTGGACTTCAGGACTTGTTTGCCTTTGTACATAATGATGTTGAATTTATGTGCCTTGACATAGGTCTGACTCTTGAGATAGTTGCATCACTGTGTTCACTCCCTCCCTCCTCTCTTCCCCTCATTTTTATTATACAACAATTACGTTAAAGAAACTCAACTTAATTCTAAGTCCAATTATGTAAGACTCAAAATATAATCCAAATAAAATTCCTAAGCCTTTAGAAGTCCTATTCATGTGTCTCACATCAATAACAACCCATTGTCTTTCTTTGGATTCCAGTTTCTGAGTGTTATATAATGTATAAAACTAGATTGAATAATAGAATAGATTTTCCATGGTCTTTTAACCCGTGCACCTGCTGCCCTGCCCTGAGGTGTAGGGTACTTGAACTAATTTACACCAGAGGTGCAAACTAGCTGCAATCTGTGAACTAACAATTAAATTTCTGGGTTTTACACATTGATGGACACAATTATGTTTTGTATGCTGTATATCTGCATTACACAAGCATTCTGTATTATTAACCTTGTGTTTCAGTTAGAAATGACCTGTTTTATCTCTGATTTGGTCCTTAGGTGGATGATGTTCTTGAAACAAAGCTAGATAGAAAGTTTCAGCTTGTTATTGATAAAGGAACTTTAGATGCCATTGGTTTGCATCCTGATGGTTCTGTCAAAAGGTGAAGTAGCATGTTGCAAACTGGCTATTAGTTTTACTTTACACATTTGGACATACATGTAATGTTAACAGGCTTCTCAGCTCTTATAATTCCTCATAGTTTTTGGATCATTCTGTTAAGTTCCCTATGTCTCAATTCTGAACCCATTGTATGGATGGACATTCAGATGAAGAAATAACAAAATCCATCTTATAAATTTCAGGATCGTGTATTGGGATTCAATATCAAACCTTGTGGCTCCTGGCGGACTGCTAGTAAGTACCCTTATTGCTTTTAGTCTCTTTAGTTGGAGTTACTGCCTTCTTGGCATGATCTGAATATCCCTCCAGCCCCTGTGATAATATGTCAAAAAAGTGATACATATCCTCACAAGTGATCTGTTCGCTCTATGAAAAACCCTCTTTCATGTTCTCATTTCCTTGATTGATTTTTTCTGTTCAATAGTTCCACTGTGCAAGCATTTTGTCACTCTTTACTGGTTTTGATAGGTGATAACATCTTGTAATAGCACAAAAGAAGAGTTGGTGCAAGAAGTGGATAATTTCAATCAAAGAAGTTTTGCTGCTTCTCAGGAGCCCGAGTGTCCTGTGAACCAAGAAGCATGCAGATATCCCCCTCAGTTCTGCTACCTGGATCACATTCGTTCATATCCAACATTCATGTTTGGAGGATCAGTAGGATCGCGTTTTGCCACAGTTGCTTTTCTTCGGAAATGAATTTGCAACTGTTTTTGTGTGTTTAGGGTTGTTGGTGGGGTGCAAGTGTGTTTGCACATGTTTTGGGGGATGGAGATGGGGTAGAGTTCTGGAGTATTGACTTGCGGAAATTGCTGATATAGTAGAAAACACCAAGTCATTGATCTGGTGGAAGAGGAAGTTTTTTTTTTCTCCGTTCTTTTGAGGTGGGGTTGGGGTGGAATATCGCTATTGTGGTAAAGAAGAAAATATGTGTAAATCTAGTTTCTTGTTTTGAGAGTTTGGAAATTAATTTGATCACCTTATGAAATCTGACTTATTGAGGTTGTTGTGGTTGTGCCATCCGGCAATCTTTTCTTAAAGATCTTCATTATATGATTGTATCCTTGTGGGAGAATGTATGTCTAATTAAAATACTTGACAAAGCTTGGTACAAAAAATTGACAATAGTTTCTTGTTCTTTCTTGTGTTATTTTGTTTTGGTTTTCATTTGATAGGAAATGCCAAGTTCAGTGCACCTAAATGGGGCGCGAGTTTGGTTCTGATTCTCCGTTGTTTTTTTGGACTCTAGCCAGAGTATTGTGTAAAAGACCAATCTCCGAAAGTGGGGGTTGCGCCTCTTTGATGATGGTGGTGTTGAATTCTCTTCTATCTATAGTCTAGATTCAAAAATTGTGATAGTCTAGTAGTTGTAGGGAAGTAGAAGTATTATTTTTACATGAAAATATGTTAACATCAGTTGAACTTGTGATTCAGTATTTTTTAAGAATTGTCCATTTTCAAATAGCATAATTTTATTTCATCGCAAGTTTTCAGGCACAAAAGCATAATGTTTTTTCATCGCAAGAGATTTAGCAAAAACTACAGGTTACTTGAATAATTTGATCGAGAAGGACTTGTGTATGAACCAAACTCATTGATTCAAATGAAGAATGAGGGAAACAAGGCAAAGAAAAAAAGAACCACCAAGAATGGTGAGGCCAACAGTTCCACCAATCAAACCTGCAAGGTCAATACACTGAGTCAAAATTGTTTCCTTTTTGGATTTGTGATTGTAGCCAGGTGCATAGTTCCACCCTTGCTCGCGTCTGCTGAAAATACACCTTTCCAGTCTTTCCTTGTTTCTCACCTCTTCTATTCTGTCCTTCAGAATTCTCAAGTTCCCATCAACCATGTTACTTGATCTACCTGCCCAAAAATCCCATAAAATTGAATATTAGTTGAACCTTTAAGGATATAAACTCAAATTATTTCTCTCTATATCTTGTTAGGGAAATATAAAACTCAAATTGACGGGAGTATAAAAATACGTATGTATTCTTCTTACCTTCTTCTCTATAGCTCTGAGCTCTCACTTGTAAAATTGATCCATGGTTCTTGCACTTCTGGAACGGCGTTATTATCGTGCGGAAAGCAGGTAATGAAGAAGTCATGTTACTGCTAGTATTCTTCTTCAATGTGCAGCCTGAAAATTTCAAGATATGGGAATGAGATTGCATGATTTGGTGAAGTCAAAATTTGATTAATCAACCTGTTCAGGGTACTTGGGAGTTGTATAATTAAAGAAAGAGAGAGTGGATGCTAATTGGCTCTGTTACATAGATAGCTGGTTCCATGGCATCTTTATGTAGTGTTCTGTACTTTACTTTGGTCAAGCAAGTTGTACATGGTTTGATCATAAGATATAGACAGACAACTTCTTTACAGATTAAAAAAATATACTAGTAGAATTTATTTTAATAGACATGGGCCATACGGCGGCTAATGAGCAGCTATTCCAGGAAATGAAACTTTAAATTAACAATTAGCAGCAGACATTTGGGTCAGTCTTAATTTTGTGTTGTTTACTCAGTCACGACGAGGAGGAGGAGGAGGAGGAGGGTTCATGAGATGCTGCTACCTGGATTTGACAAAAGATAATCTAATCCAAAAAATAACTTTTAATCTGACAAATTATTACTTCCGGCGTGCGTTGACGACGTATATGGATTAGGATCGAGGATTAGTTTGTTTTTATCGATTTGAAAGGCAAATATTAACACGAGATGAATTGAATTTGTCGCACATGAAAAAGAAGTTTCTTTGAAATTGACTTCATCATAATATTTGTCGGAAAAAAAACAAGTTTTTGATCATTAGATTATGAATATACATATGGTCGAACCAACTCGGTAGATCCAATTGTTTCATATGCTTACTTTGAAAGATAATTATTTATAATGATAATTAATTCTGATTGGGCTCCGAATTTGGGATAGAATAAATATAAAATGCTGTTGGTTTGGTTGGACCAAGTCCTCTTCCTCCATGGTTAAATTATAAGCGGCGGGTATTGTGATAATTTACGCAGAATTACAATTACGAACCCATTTATTACACATCTCTTTAAAAAAATTTATCACTAATACTCATCTACATAATTGACAATCAAACATAAATATCTCAATATATATCATTTTCCTTTTTATCTCCTTTCTCCTACCTTAGATGTGCTTTTCTGGATGCCACCCTCATACCTTAAACCTTTTCTGACTCTGGCTCTGGCTCTGGCTCTAGGTTATGTTTTTTTTAGTTTTAGGCTTTACATATAGACCAACCATTCTAATCTCATTCAAAGTTATTATTTACATAATAATGTTTGTTGTGATTTCACTGCTTCAAACGAAAACAAACTAAAAACCATGCCAAACGCAGCAGACTTCATTTTTAAGGGAAGCATGACCACGGGTCGATCTGACTGAATGTACAAACATGATCCTCCTTAATCCTATCCAAAAAGATTAATGATGCGTTTAAATTAAGAATATCAGAAAAAATAAAATAATTTCAAAGTTTTTTAAGTACATATTTGATTTAGACCTGACAATATAATTTATATATTGTTGCAATTAATTAAAATCATCTGGATTGATTAACTACACTAAATTATTTGGGTCAGTTAAAAATTAGACTCATATTTTTTAAAAGAAAAACAAGTCCAAACCAATTAACTGGTTTGGACCAATTTTTTTTTTTTTTTTTTTTTTTCCAGTTGGAACTCAGTTCTCTCGACTCTTACTTTGTCATCTCCTACTGCCTTTTCAATTTCCAATCTAGAAAGTCTACACTATATAGATATCGAGCAGTACAACCAAATAACGTTTACCTATAAATTTTCAAAATATATAAAATTAAAAATGATGTCAAATATTGTTCAAAGTTGAATATATACCTGTCTCTGTTTAGTTAGTAAACTACTATTTATTTATACCAAAATATAAATATTATAAATTTAAATAGTATTTAATTATTACAAATTTGGATAATATTTAATTTTATAAATTTTAATAATATTTTATTATTACAAATTTGGATAGTATTTATATTAATTTGAATAGGAAAAAATGAACTAAAAATTTATAATTGTTATAAATTTGGATAGTACTTGCACTAATTTGGATAAGTTAGAAGAAAAATTAAACCAAAAATTTGTCAAACCATATTTGTGGTTTTAATTATACTATAGAATTATTAACATCTTATATCTCTATTGTTCAAGTTTATATTTTTCTTTTTTTCTCAAGATAAAACAATGTCACTGAAATATGAGAATATTTCATAAATGATAAAACTACGACAGTTTTGAATTGATTAAAGACAAAAAAGAAAAAAATTGGATAATTAGTTAGAATAATAATTTTAAATTTCAATATCTGATCTTTTGAGATTATATCTGTATTTAATATTATTTTATAATCTTGTTAGTGCCTATTATTTTAAATGGATCATAAATACATATAATTAAATACACACTTTTAGAATAAAGATTAATTAAATAAATCCAATACCAAATTGGTGGTGGACATTTGAGGGGATGATGACGTGGATAGAAAGGGCCACTGATGATGACGTGGATAGAAGGGAAGATAAGAAATTAGTATATTAAAAAAGTTATTTTATTTAGACATAATAATAGTACGTTTGAAATTTAAAAAATGGGTTGACCTATATGATCCATAACCATTTAGTTCTAATCCATATAACCTATATTTAGTACATAATGGAACCATAATCATATTTTGTAATTCAAAACCAAACCAAATTCACTTTTTGCCATGTCTATTTTGATTACTGATGATGGAATATAATAACAAAATTATCACATATATCTATTTTATTAGAATAAATTTTATTTCACCATCTCTCTCATAGATTATGAATTTTTATTCCACTAAAATAATTTATTCTCTAAAATGTGATCATCAAATACATTATTTTTCATTTTATTCTTTCCTCTATTTTATTCCGCTAATTCAAACGAAGCGTAAAGATAAATTTGAAACTAAGTTTGTTCATCACCTAGCAGAAAATCATTCTATGTCAAGTAGAAAACATGGAGAATAACCAGGGGACTCTGTAAACTTTAGCTGCAATAACTCAACCACAGAATGTAGGTATTTTACCTTTTAGCTGAAGCCAAAATCAACACAATGTCGCCAAATTTTATTTAGAAAAATAGCACAAAATCACTCTACTTTTTATAACTAAATGAATGAGAATGGATATCCCTGATAACATCATATACCAACAACAGTTTCTCATTCTTCTGCAGTTGAATCCTCCACCGAGGGGGTATTACTTCCATCTACATCACAACCAAACCAAAAAAACTGTGAGGTCTTCTCTTTCAGATTGAAGATACTCTCGATAATAGCACAGATGCACAATTTTGAATAAATCTAAGCAAGGGATGTATTATGGTGCATACCTTCACCTTCTGATGGACCACAAGGAGATTTGCGGTATCGTGTTTGTTGTTGTGTTGGCTAGAACAAAACAAAGAAGAGAAATTTTATAATCAAGACAAAGTCTTGAACACATGACTAATCTTATGATTCAAAAATAAGAAAAAATTAATTTATGAGTCAAGAACTACAGAAACAAAGAAAAGAAGTATAATGAAAAGTGAAAGTGATCATGATTTTGAATATAGAGCAACAAAAAATGAAACACTTAACAGTATACTGTCAAAAGACTCGGAGCTGAAATGTTCTCAGCAAATGAGACCAACCTTAGCAAGTATGGATAAAGCCTTATCTGGTATGAATATGTACTGGATACTGATAAATAACAAATATTCTTGGATGCAGTGTCCTACACAATCTTGGTGCAACTATAATTTGATGGCAATTTTTTTCATTTTGGGGCATGTATCCACTACTTCCTGGACATGTATTTAACAAATATCCATCTAAATTTAGTTGAATATTGCACACTAATAATCACCTCTGCAGCATCATATGCACCAGGAAAGACTAGAATTGGTCCCTTAACCGTCTTACTTTTTCTCATAATTCATGCATTTAGACCACTTAAACAATATTCTAAATTCCCAAGGTTTGAGAATCTCTCAAGGATACATTTTAAACAACCTATGATATCCTTCTTTTTCATTTATAAACCCCTTTTAACCCAAATCCTTCACCTTCCAGGCTTTAGCAATTAACTTTGCATTAACAACCCTGTAGAAAACAAAATTTGTTCCAACAATCCTGAAGAAAACAAAATTTACACAACTTATGATATTTTTATTCAGCATTTGAACACTAATCAAAGTCAAGTCGATTTTACCCTGTTCCATGACCAGAATACAACCTTTCCTTTTTTAAAAAAAAAGACCAATATAATGTTTTCCTTCACTTCTTCCCCCTCATCAAATTATCGAACCCAATTCTCATGTAATAAAAAAAAAATGAAAAATGAAAAGAGCATCAGGTAGGTAGGTTGCCTTTTTAGTCCTCCAATATATATATTTTTCCAATAAGTTACTCCTCCAATGATTGTCTCCAACTTGATATAAGTTCCATCTTGGACCATTTATAATCACGGACTTTATTATTCCTAATGTTGTCATAGAGCACACCAGAGTCAACTATGAACAGATAATGTTAGTTAATGCGGGTGGTGAAACAGACAAGAATCAAGCTAACTATAGTAACAGTATATACATGGTATAAATGCAGAAGTTGTAGCATGAGAAAAATTTGTTGCAGAATAAAAGAGCGAGCAAAATTTCCTGTAGTACCTGCAATTTGGGCCGAAGTGCCTCCAGTGGTCCTTTAGGCTTCTCTACACCTTGCTATTATCATCCAAAAGCATTACAAAAGCATCAGTTATTTAGCGACAAAGCATGCACAAACTTCAATCACAAATGTAAGACTGTAGGTCTAGAGATAGATACAGGGAGAAGGGGGGGGGAGGGGGGTACCTTTCCCAGAGCCCAATCAGCAGAATCAAAGTAAGCACGTTCATGATCCTGACATCAAAAGTAAATCTTAGAATGGAACAATCACAAAGTGCATCTTGTTAAAATTTTCAGTGACAAGTGCCGCAAAGACTTTCTGAAAACATAACCAAAATATTACCTTAGAAATGAGTGGTGGTTTCTTAGGTACAATTCCTCCATACTTATTTTTAACTACTTCCTCCTACAGATTACAGAAAACAAAACTTGAGTTAAACACAAGCACGCAAAAATTGCTGAAACGGTAGTAGATTCACAGAAAGTAATTTTCTCTATCATGCACTATAATGTCATCAGAGGATCCACATGTACAGAAATCCAAGATGAACAACCACCTTCTGGGTCGATGGCATGGAATTTTCAGTGTCCATGGGCACAACTCCATCGACTTGTTTGACATCCTCCATGCCTAAAATTGCACTTGCACCACACTAGCAAACAATAATAGCAGCAGCACACACCAGTGAGTCCAATGAACAAATATCATAAAAATGCTATATGAGGATTCTACAATTACACATTAGCATTGGCTACGTTAATTGTTAAAGAGAAATAATGTGCATTAACCACATTTTGCGGCCTAATATGTTTGGATATGTTTAGGAAGGCAAGGATCTAGTTACCATCAAAGAAGTTTAAATAAATGGTGATCAGCATATAAAAATGGTAGTTAGTTACAGAGTTAACTAATAACAATTGACCAGTGTGCTGCTATACTCATGGTTTGGTTTTCAACATAAACTTTGAATCAGGTCGCATTTTATCCCTCTCAGATTTTATCTTTTTAACATACATCTATCTCATGATTTTATTAGCCTTACCTTTACATAGTAGTATGATATTTCCACCATTTTTGAGTGGCAGAAAGGGTTCCTTTTAGTTAGATTACAACATTTGTCTCTTGTTGAGCATAATATATACTACATCCTTCCAAAAACTATCATCTAAAAATGTATTGCTTTTCCTTGGCCTTTGACTAACTGTAAAGTCCAGACGATAGGAGTATGAGTTAGAAACTTATATATGTCGATTGAGGAAAGGAAGCTATTCCAAAGGAGCACAAGAAATTACAGATACTGACAGAAAACAGCAAAAATTATATTTGATAATCACTAAACCGAACATCGAATATTACAAATAGCCTCAAATAAATATGGCATGTCATGGAAATACAATCAGCTGGTTCTGCAACACTGTTAGTTATATTGGGTTCTCATATACCAATTCGTACATAACGTTGATCATTCTCACTGATTACACCACTCTTGATTGGCACCAAATCAAACCAATCACATCTCGTAGCTCCCAAATTCAATCCATAGAAAGGAGGAAACATTCTTTTTGAGGATGAAATTAACAATAAACCTTGCGCCATATTAATACTGAAGCTGCATATCCTAAATTCCTAATTTAATCTTGACCCATTACTTAATATGATTTAATTATGTGATGTGCGAAGAGACTTGCAAAATTAGCGCCACAAATGTCTAAAACCAATTATGCCTAAGTCTAAGTTGAGATGTAGAGCACATATATATACATACACACATATACATGTATATAACATACAGCAAAAATTGGAAACCTTGACAATTGGCGACCGCAGGCGAAAAATGAAGAAAATAGCCGGAACACGGAAATCGACGGTGAATGCACCGGCGTAGATCGGGAATTACCTTCTGATGAAAGGTCCGCAAATCCTACTACTGAAAGAAAGAGAGAGAAGATACTACATGTGTATTAGTAGTATGTGCCGTGTGGCCGTTAATGGATCTGGGCCATCTGTGATCTGGCCATGTCCTTCCCCGTTACTGTGATAAAAATAAATAAATAAAGTCAACTATTATAGGTAATCTCAGCTATTACTTGACTATCTTTATTTATTGATTTTTAGGGCAAGCAAAAACAATTTAAATTTCTATTTTTGATAAATTAAAAATATATATATATATATATAAAGATGACATATAAAACTATCGAATAACAACATAACATGCAGATAATTTAGGAGAAAATTTAGAATTTTAAATTAACTAAATAATTTTACTACATCAAATAATAATTACTCAATATTTATTGTACTTTAAATTTGTTAATTTTATTCTAAATTTGCCTACATGCATGTTGTTATTGATTATAAAATATTAAGTTTATAAGACATTTTTATTTAGTTTATCCTCTTGAATTAATATTGATTTTTCTCGAACTCACGGTAGTCTCTAGATATATATATATTTCAATATGTAGTATGAATATATAACACTCTCTAAAATTGAATTTTAAAAATAAATAAAATAATAAACTAGACTTCATTTTATATAATCCTATATAACTTATTGAGTGCATCCCACTAAATATTATATTCCCTGATTTTAATAATTTACCTTGTTAATAATTCCAATAATATAGTACAAGAATATAGTTGTTACTATAAGAAGTAATGGTAAGAATAGGAATATAATTCAGGGATAAACGGACAAAAATATTGTTTTTACTACAAGAACTAATGGTAAGAAAAGGTAAATATAATTCAGGGACAAACGGGTAATTCACAAAAAGAATTTACGCGGTTCCTATAACAGCACAACAAGACAAGAAGAATTGGAAGCCGCCTTCCATCACTTTGTTTCTCGCCGGAAAATAAACGCTTTACTATTATTATTATTATTAAGAATTAAGAAACGGGTTCTATTAATATTTTGGGTCTCGAGTCATATTATAGCAATTAATTTTTTTTAATTATTATATAAACACATTTTTTGGTATATAGATATTATACGGAGTGAGAGATACATATATCAATATATCAAAACTGATATTTTCACAGATTTTTTTTGATATTTTTACATAAAAAGTGTCGTTATAGGTTTATATCGCTATAGATCTCTAGCGACAATTTACATATAAAAATATTAAAAAACTTTGTGAAAATATCACTTCTTATCAAATAAGTTTAATCTAGGTATATCTTATATCTTTTATTTTTTGTTGTTCTTTAATTGCTGTGAGATTGTTTGAAAAATATTCTGTCTTAAATCTAATGGTTGTTATATGCTTATCTATTTGTTTCTGTATTTGATCGTATCAGTGTATGCGAATCATACATCTGCCATCCTCTTTTATGCTAAAATAATTAATCATATTATATATTATGGTTTTGTGACGTGAGAAACATGTATTTCGTAATGCTCAGATGTGCTTGATGTGGTGCTGGGTGTGTTTCTTTTTCCCTCTTATTCTATTAGCTTGATGTGGTGCTGGGTGTGTTTCTTTTTCCCTCTTATTCTATTACTATAAAAAAAAAAAAAATCAGCATTTTATTTATTTTCTGTTTGAGATCAATAAATCTGTTGTAATGAATAAACATATGTCGGATTGTTGAATCTTCTGAATCAAATTGAGTTTGTTATATATTGATTTTTATAAGGTAGCCACTCCCAACTCCCAAGTGGTTGGGACTTGGGGTAAGGCTATGCATGTATCATTTTAATATATAGGCTTCATCTGCTATGGGGTCTACATTCGGTTAATTTAGATATACTATGATCATGCTCCATTCTGTTAAATGTAGACGAATGAGAAGGAACTCGTGTAATTTTGCGTGTCAATTAACTTCCCAGTAATTTGCCTACTGTGATTAGAGAACATGAAGTCATTACAAAGTTCAGTTTTTAAAAAAAATAAATTTAACAACATTATTCCATTTGTTTTTCTTTTGAACCTTATTATTCTGCAAGTCCTAACCCATGTAGCATTTTTGATTTACAAAGTTTATGGATTCATCTACTCTGCAGATTTCAAGTAGAAGCTAGCCGATCAAAACTTCTTTTATGTCCGACAAGGCAATTCGATCTCTATTCTATTGGGTTGCTTGGTGGATATTGTTCTATATTGAAAAGAAATAGGCCTCTCCTGTCAACAAAGCTTGGCGCTGTATGCAGTATGCACCTCGTGCCATTTCAGGAATACCCAGAATTTTGTGGTTGCAACTGGGAGCAACTTTCGCCAACTACAGAGACTCGAGTCTTTTCATGCCCTGAGCTCCGTGCTAAAATTTTTAATATCAAGCATTTTAGTTTGAGAATTGCAGTTTATCCACCGAGGAAAGATGGCTTTACAGAACATAGGTGCCAGCAATAGAGGTGATCCCTTCTGCAGGTATACGATGCCCAAGATGATTACAAAGAGAGAAGGGAGTGGAAATGGCAAAAAGACGAAGATAGTCAACCTGGTTGATGTTGCAAAGGCTTTGGCCAGGCCAGTTTCCTACACCACGAAATATTTGGTTGTGCGCTTGGAGCCCAATTGAGTTTTGACGATAAAACTGGGTGGGTTATCACTTGTTAACGGCGACCATGACCCTGCAAAACTCGCTGGTCTTTTGGAGACTTTTATCAAGAAATATGTCCAGTGTTAAGGCTGTGGAAATCCTGAAACAGAGATCTTAATAACGAAAACTCAGATGGTCCAACTGAGATGAGCTGCTTGTGGTTTTGTTTCGGATGTGGACATGAGGGACAAGCTTACTTCTTTTATCCTCAAGAACCCACCTGAACCAAAGAAGGGATCCAAAGAAAACAAGGCAATGCGAAGGGCTGAGAAGGAAGGTGAGGCTGCTGATGAGGAATTGAAGAAGCTGAAGAAAGGATCTTCCACTTCTAAGGATGGGCACATGAAAGGGAGCTCTATCAAAAAGAAAGCCAGTGGATCTGATGAGGACGGCACTTCACCAATTTTAAGGCATGCTGTGGAGAAGGAAGATGATGATGTTCAATGGCAAACTGAAGCATCAATGGAAGCAGCTCGTCAACGAATCAAGGAGCAGTTGAGCAATGTGACAGCGGACAGGGTTATGCTGTTCACAAATGAACCTCAGATTTCGAAGGCAACAAGCAATGAAAGTGATAGTCCGAAAAGTGCCTCTCCATCTAGGGGGATTTCCAAGCCTGAGAATGGAAATTCAGCTCATGAGAGGCTTGTTAAGGAAATGAAAACGAATTTGAAGAAGGGAGTTGCAGCAAAAGAATCTAGTCCTTTTTTAGATCACTTAATGGGTCTGCACAGGATGTAATGGTTGCTTTTTATGAGGCCATCTTTGATGGCTTCGAGAAAGGGTTTGCTGAGGAGGTGTTCAAGAAGATAAGGTATATTGCTGCTGCTGTTGCTCAGGGTGAGGAATCACAGCTACTTCTGCTCCGTGCAATTGAGGGATTCTGTTGGAAGTCGAGCCTAACTGCAGTAAAGGAAGTGGCTCTGGTTTTGAAAGACTATATGATGCTGATGTGCTGCTGGAGGAGTACACAGTGAAGTGGTATCAGGATGGATCCACAGGAGGCAATAAGGGCTCTCCAATTTGGAAGAATGTGACACCTTTTATAGAATGGCTCCAGAGTGCTGAGTTGGAATACGTTTATCACTTCAACTGCTGCCTTCTGCTTCCTTTGGATATGTTATTATGTTGACTTACTACTACAAATAAAGAGTTTTTGCTTGTATGTTTGTGGGATAATTTGCTACGTTGGTTCATTATCTAGGCAAAACAGTGTGTTTTTTGTTTGTTGATTTTACTCTTTTATTGCCTTACCTTTCTCGTCATCTGTTATAATATCAATGGTGGAAGATAGAAATTTACTGAATCTTTACATGATAATCACCATATCAATGGTGGAGGATTGGAAGAAGTTGACTGAATCTTTTCATGATTTTCTTCACCATATGATTATGTTTTGCATACATCGTCAGCAATATGATGGCAGTTGAAAGATGCATAATGTGTTTACATTGGCCGATTGCTCATCGGAAATACTCCCTCCTTTCCAGAATTGTAGAGAGATTTTTCTTTTTAGTAGGTTTCAAAACTAGAGATACATCTTTATTTTTAGACTATAAAATTATTCACCTTTCTTTTGGATCACACATGCCTACCACAGTTCTAGCAATTGTAAAGGATATATTTGAAAAAAATATATATGTGCTAATAAATCACCGTTTTAAAAATGTATCTCTAATTTGAGAATGATATGATTATATCATGCTTTGCAATTTTAATCAGTTGATCTGTAAAATTTCATCTATATAATAGCAGTTAAAAGACGTTTTTGTCATCCGTAGATGCTAGCTGTAGCAGTAAAAAGTTGAATAAAGATAGGAACTCGTTTTGACTACGTTTGGATTGGAAAAAATAGAAATGGTTACTTCCTTTCCAATAGAACAACCAACAACTTTTTTCATTCCATTTCAACCTTGATTCTTACAATCCAAATGTAGCATTGGGATTATAGATAGACTTTATGTGACATTACAGATATGAACTAAGGAGTAATATGCACATGCGCACTTTCTGAAAGACAATAAAATTTGCGATAAGCTAATACCGCCCCCGGGGGGGGGGGGGGGGGGGGAGGGAAGAAACTGGCTATATATGCTTTAATATCTGTTTGAACTTTCCATTTTCAACCATCTTTATACATGGTCTATGCCAAAGAAATCCCTTCTATTATTGATATTGAACGATTTTGTACATATTTTTTCTTACCTGCTATTTTCAGCAAGCAGTACTGGTATGTACAGATAATTTTCCCCTTATAAATTCTCATGCATAACTATAGATGCATTTCGGTAAAGTAATCATAAGCTACTTGAGCTGCGCAAAGGTGCTATTGCTAGCAATACAGGTATCTTGAGAGGCACTTGACCTGTTCAGGTGCCCAAATAGTTTCTTTTAACTGATGGTTGTAGCAATTACCGAACATGAATGAGATGAGATGGCGGCTGCAAATGGGGCAACTCATTTTCTTCATCTGACGTGGCAGGCGAGAAGTTATGAGGATCCTACCCACAAAATAAATGATGATAAGTGATGCAACCAAATGTCTAGTCTATTGAGATAAAAACATCAGTTAATTATTTTAATTCCAAGTTTTACCTGTCGATTCCTATGGCGCTGGATAGCAGTAAATGCTCTAACCATGACATAGATTGGCAGAAGTATTGCAATGGTTCTCAACATTAGTAACTGCAAGATAAAGTCAACACACATAATAATGCAAAATGAAAATCATTACCCCTTTCAAAATGAGAATTGTGCAAGCTATTCTCACCATGAACAATGTAATTGAATATTCTCCTGCTCCTGCAATGATGAATGGCAAAGTATGGCGTAATACCAGAAGAACCATAAACTGCAAATATACATAGAAAAATATCTGGTTTAACCTTTTGAGAATAAGATCCTTCTTAACTTGCTAGAATTGCATGACTTTTTTAAATAAATATAAGCTATAGACCTTATCATAAGAATAACCTAAGCCCAGAGGCCAAGTGCCACTGGGCAAGATGAGAAGCAACTGCATCATGATAATTCAATTGAAACATAAAAAATTATGCAATATCTCAATAACACCATTACTACCCAAATTTGATTATACTTTACATAATATATGGGTTTATACTTCATAGTGCCTTTAACACTTGGGCTATAGTATTTTTGTAATTGCACAGAAATCTAATAACATCCAAAACTGAGACTGAAGTTTAAACAAATTAAAAAAGTTCAACTCAAGTTTGAATAGAAGGCTGATATCTGAATAACAGTTAAAAATAATGTCTCTAGCTTTCACTTTTATTTATGTAGATCGTCAAACAATTAAAAGGAGAAGTTAATTATGATTATATTAATTATATTGGAAGATAATTATCTTAAGAATCTTCTAAAGCAAAATAAGAAAATGACTTCTAAAAACCCTACAAGCCATATACCAAACAGTGAATATATACAATACATGATCAACCAAGGCCTCAATTCACAATTGTCACTTTTTGGCTGTCACAGAATCACAATGCAACATTTTGCATCTGTTGTAACACTTCCAAATAAATTACACACAAACACATAGCATACAGATAGCTATAGCTAGGGGTGTGTGTGTGTGTATAGGGAAAAAGTTATCTAAGGCATTGCCTTAGCCAAGCTTGGCTAAGGCTACTTAACAAAATGACGTTTACCCCTTAGGGTTAAGTTTTCAATTTTTGGGTTTTATTAAAAAAAATCTATAATTCTAAATTTTATACAAAATTATGTCATTTTGTTAAATAGCCTTAGAGATTGCATTAGATTATCTTCCCCATATATATATATATATGAAAATTTATCCATAGCAACCGGTTATTAGTGGCAATCAAAATTAGTCTGCCGCAAGAGGGAGTAGCGGCATGGTTTGCAGCAAAAAAGAGTAGCGGCATGGCCGCCCCTTGCATTGATTGCCAAAATAGTGTCCCAGAAACTAGTTACCACTGATTGACACTCTTTCTCTCTCTCTCTCTCTCTCTCTCTCTCTCTCTCTATATATATATATATATATATATATATATATATATAGAGAGAGAGAGAGAGAGAGAGAGAGAGAGAGAGAGAGAGAGAGAGAGGAAGTACTATTATAGCAACAGTACGGCAACATATCAGGCTTCTTGAAGTGGGAGCTGAATACTCATCAAAGTCGGTATCTGAAGAATTTCGATCATTGGCAACCATTGCTATAAACTGGGAATTATGCAAGTCCCTTCTGGAAATCTCCCAGCTTCCCGTGAAATAACCCCATACAAGTACAGTTGATAATTTTAGAGACAATACAAGATTTCAGTGAAGTAATACAACTGGTAACCTCAGTTTCAAACATACTTCAATGTAAGAAAAGATACCTGAAGTCCATTGGGATACCACCGTAATGAAACAAAGGAGGTGGTGCTGTATAGTCTGGCTTGAATTGCTGAACCTCACATCCAAAAGATAAAAATAAAGCTAATAACAATCTCGTTCTAGTAACATCATAAATAAGCACACACAATGATAGTTTTTACGGTACTGCCAAACTAGAGAGTGAAATATTGGCACACAAGATAATTCCAAATAAGTATCAGAATTAAAAAGTAGAGATCCGCATGAATCAAGCCAGACCTGGTGACAAATCTCACAGATAGTGTTACCCTTCTCATTACACCACCTCTGGACACATCCACGGTGAGCATACTGTAACAGGAATGAAAATGGTGAGAAGCTAGATCAAAGCTGAAACATCTGAAATCGCTTTGCTAACTCGAGAAAACTTGAAAGCAAAAAGATTAGATAAATGAATTATTAAAATTTAAACTTATACCCATACTTACACCAACAGTTGGAAATAAACTTGTAAATTAGCTACATAAAAACATGTAAAAAAATTTCTAGAGCTTTTGCTTCTCTTTTACCTCCCATTAAACATGGAAACAATTTTGGACATAACATTTAGTTGTTTCGAGCTAGTTGCTTGACCATCCTGGAATACTAAAGTTATGTACTTAAAGTGACTTATGAGAGTTGTCCCCATAATTCGTCAATACAGTGTGCATAGCATATTAGCAATTCAAGAAGATTATCCATGAGTTAAACTATAATTCATATAGATGCAAATATTCTTCATGAAGCATGAGAAGCACAATTCCAAATTTGTAGCACCAAATTAATTAATATGTAGCTGAGGGAATGTGAAAATAACCAAGATAAAAAAATTAACAACCTTAAGATTGCATAAAATTATGGCTACATAAGAAAAGAAGAATTAGCTCGACTTTAGAGGTACATGAGTAGATTCAGTATTTCAAACAATGAAATGGTTTAGAGCATGTTCATTCAATGTTAAAATGCTAGACACAATTTTCGTAGTTTGGCATCCCTTTCAAATGATAAACGTTAAATCACAATTTACCCTCAAGCTGCCACAGCATGAACAAGGTATCTCCATATTTGAGTCTTCATCCTCATCATGGCAAATCCTACACTCTACCAATTTCCTTTGTGATGAGTCAAGATCAAGATCCATCTTATGGGAAGAAAAGTTAATAATCATATCTTCACTTGCCAATGTTGTGGCATGCTGCAACTGGTTTTTACCCCCGATAGCAGCCTGAAGGGTGGACTCAGTAAGCAACCAATCCACCAGCAACACAAAATGATCACCCATCCTTCAAATACATTACCAATTATTTTTTCAAGATAAATTAAGTGTGAATATTGTAAAACGTACAATCCTGGTCAGTCCTTTCAGTAAGTTGTAACTCTTTCACCAGATGTCTGGAAACTGAAATCGCATTTATTTCATCCTGCTGCATGGACAAAATAAACTACTATTGTTAACAAACTCAAGAGAGAGCAGAGGGTTCACCTCTTTCAAAATAAAAATGGGTTGATTAATCTGTAATAAAAACAATGATTTATATGAAATTAAAGAAAAAAAATAGTCCATGAGATAAATGAAAATGTAGATAATTGGTTAAAATAGTAAAAAAGATATTGAATTCCGATTTGTTGGACACAAAGAGCAAAATTGGCTATAAATTTGACAAGAACGAAAATCGTAAATAAGAGGGCAAGCCATTTCACAAAAGTAGAAATATTTCATATTTGCAACAAAGTGGTATGGGAATCCATCAATGGCTGCATCAAAACTCATGGGGACCATCAAAGCGAAATAGAATCAGAGATACTCCTGTAAAGCTGAAAAATGGGAAAATAAAAGGGTAAAAGAGAGAGAGAGAAAAAGTTGAGGGAATTTCACTGCCCCGAAATTCTTTCAAAATAGATAACCCAGAAACCAAAATCAAAGAAAATGAGGGTAGGCTAGGCAAGGGGATAAGAAGAAAACCCCAGATAAGAAAACAGCCCCAAAAACAAAAATGGAGACACTATTAAGCAGCCAAAAAAAAACATATGCTTTATTTTTTCCAGAAAGATACAAGCACCCAGAGAAATAATCAAGATTAAGGTGAGAAAAGCTATAATAAATATAGATAAAGATTATAGAAAAAATCGAACTACGGAAAGTGGAGATACCTAGATCAAATCACTGGGTACCCATAGAAAGATACTCCATATTTATAAACACGAGAAAAAGAATGAACAATGTTTGAAAGAGAGAGAAAGCTTACAAGACTAGAATGGGATTTCTTCAGCAGAAGAAAGCTAAATGGCAAATCAATTCATTCTTTACTTCGTCTATGTAGGTATGTATATGTGGGAGTTTTCTTCAGAGTTACAGTTTGGAATGAAGCAGGAGAATGAGTGTCGGCATTGATAGGGGTGGTACTCCTTCACAAGCCAATGGGAAATAACCAACCAATCAATCAATCAAACTTGAATTTCCAGTATTACCTGATCTTTCCAATTGGTTAATAAAAGTTGGGGAGGAACGTGGGACGAGGGAAAGGTGGAAAGGCTGACACATGACAGAGATTCTAACGGCAAAGCATCCACGATCACCCCGACACCACCATTCCTCCCACCGGTTTTGCCGTTAAATACTATTGGATTTTTTCTTATTTTTTTCTTCCAATTTAAGACAGACTCATTCTCTGATTACGAATTTGTTTGAAAATGATTTATTTTTTTTGCTTTAAAATTAAAATTTGAATAGATTTATAAATTAAAATTTTAGTAAATTTATAAGTAAAAATATTTGGTATCACTTTTACTTATAAATTGTAAATTATAAGTAATAGTCATGGATGTGTTCGGTTAATAATGATTTATAAGTTAAAATAAAATGTTAAGATTACTAAACTGTTATTCAATAAGAACATTAAAAAAATAAAAAATAAAAGAGAATATTTTTGTCATTTCATAATTATTGACCAACTTTAAAAAAATGACTTATTTTTAAGCAACAAATAGGTACTTTTTTTTTTTGACTTTTTTTTATCTTATAAGTAAAAAAAAAGTTGAGCCTGAACAATTTTTTTGGCTCAAATACTTATAAGTTGAATTGATCAACTTATAAATAGCTTCCGTAGAGGCATTACAAGGGATGGGAATAATTATTGGACTCTTATTTTCTCGTCTTGTTGCTACATTTTTTTTTTTGAAAAATATATTTGCAAATTAAATAAAGATATATTTTTTGCTGTTTTTTCTTCGTCAAAAAGATTTATTGTAACATAAATAAGTTGTTTTCCTTTCTGCATTTATAAATTTAACAAATAAAGTTACAAAAGTAACATGTTCTAGCTTTATTTTTAATAAAAAAGGATGTTGGTATTTTCTGCATACAAAAAATATATTTGAGGACAAATATTATACAATATGTAATGTACATGGTATTATCTTGTAATACGTTATTTATGCCAGGAAAATATAATAATTCCCCAATAAAAACGTTTAAAAGAGAATCCTTTTCTTCTTCCATATACTCGTGAAGCATTGCAAGACTGAAAGTATGAAGATGCTATCAATAAATGAAGAATAATGAATGCTAGTTAGAAAGCTTCATTTATAGTACTATCACCCCATCATAAAGATACTTCAGTTCATTTTATCATCAAGTGATCTAACAAATAATATATAGTTTCATAAATTTGTTCAATTAATAACATTGAAACCGGCTTTCCTAAATGCTTAGAACCTTTTCTTCTCCCCTTAGGCAGTTGATTCTTTTCCATTTTTTAAGGTATCCAGTAACATTATACGACGTAATGTAAATATTAAATCACTATGTTATATTTCTACTCATTGAAATGAATTTTATTGTGTTATTCTTGATAATAATAGTGTAATAAACATTGGTTTGGAAACACAACTTGGATAGATAAAACAAATAAATAAATTTTGGAGCATGGGATGGGATGATAACCTATTTAATTTGGCCGATATCTCATTTATATAGAAAATACTAGTGATTTAAGTCGCACCCACTAGAAAATATAACAATAATTACGATAGTTATGGTGCATGAGTCCCATTGAGGCATTGAATGCCAAATAAAAAGACCGACTGGGTGTGTGATCAACTTAACCACCTTGTGGCTATGTGTGAGCTCAAAAGTCGGGAAGAATGTTTGACCGAGGAGTCATTTTCAAATGATGAGATTAGTTGCAAATTGCGAAACATAATTTGTGTCGTAATGTTCACGCTAACTAGTTGGATTGGCTGGTGACTATCCTCTGTAGTAGAAAAGTCACCTACTCCGGGGTCATCCCATGATCTCGTGCTTGATTAAATCAGGCTAAAATAGCTAATAAATAAATTCAATTATAACATTAAGCTATATTTTTTAAATTAAGTTTAAAATGTTCACTGACACATAAAACACTTGCCATTAATTCATTCTCGTATCAAGTACTTGAAATGCAATCAGTGGTTTACTCAAAACAAAGAGGAGTTTGAAATGTGACTAGTGTTTTTTCTCTCTTTTTTTTAAGGGGAATTGATACGTGGGGAGGGAGCTGTTATGGACAAGAATGATGATGGATGTGATCATCACTTGTAGGTAAAGAATGAATGGAGCTGATCCCCAACAGCCAGTCACCATAATGAGGGTCTTTATAGATTGTCCGACTAAAAATGGGAGACTTGCTAAATATATGAATCCATCATAGACCCAGTATAGAAAGAGGGGAATCCTTCATGACACTGTTTACAATCAGTAAGATAACTCCTCTAAACAGAATATGATTGAACCCATGCTCCATATGAGCTACATGTAGAAACACATAATTGACGAGTCCTTCAACTTATTCTATTTTTTCAGCCACTGACACGTGCCTTGAATTTATCCGCAATTCACAAACAATTGCATTGTGCCATATGAATTACAGTTTTTCCCGTTTCAAACCCTCAAAGCAGGACTTCTTTAGGCTCTTCATATACACTACTACCCTGCTTAACTGAAATCATTCACTGGAAATGAGAACCAAGGAATGCATGCTAAATGACCTCTTTTCACACCTACGGAGGCAGGTAGGTATAATCTAAGATGTAATATCACCGAATATAAATTAACCAAGGATCAGTTATTAATGAAAGAAAGAAAGGACATACTAAAACTCAATTCTTATTTCCATTTAATCAGCGTAATCCCATTCCATTTTCATGATTTACTATATAATATCTTCATTTTTCTCTCAGCCACATAAAAAGAACGCAATCACACAATTGCCACAATCATGTGTCCAAACCTTTACATGATTAACTTTTGTTTCTCTTTTTATGCGTGGATATGACTTTGCCTCTCATCAGCAACTCGTAACTGTGAAGAATGTGGACTGGCATGGAAGGTGAAATGAAACACAGTAGACTCAAGAGCGAAACTTAACCTGCCAAAATCAAGAGTAACTATTGTGGATAAACTTTTGACAAGAAAAAAAGAGTATGCTATGCAACAAACTATTGCTTGTTCAGATTTTGGAACATTGATAATGTCAAGCCCAATCAGCTAAGAATAAACTTGAAAGAACAAAGAACTCGATGGAATAGTAGTCGACACAGTCAGAGCAAAAAGCATGCCAAACAACAAGGTATTTAAGATGTAGCAGCATTCATTATTCAGTCAATGAGATGTTAAGTAAGCATCACAATCCCATTTCTATTCTTATGGTCAGTATATAGGTGAGTGTTTCTTAATGTGAATCCTTGCATCCAACACAAGATGAATACAAATTGAACAAAAAAAATGCACTAAGATAACTAAGCCTTGTAGGGACAGTCATATGAATCTGGTTGTAAGTATTTATTATAATATTTTTTGAATAAATTTGTTGTTCGGCAAGATTTTATATTCTCGGTTTCTGATGCAATGGAATAGTAGTCATATGTTGACGCTGTAAAACAGACGTTAGTCACAACCCTTCAGGCTTTGGTCAGTTTTTAGTGGGAAGAAAGAAATATCTAAGCAGAATCCCAACCCTCCCCTGAAGGGTCTTACAACCCCAAAAACCTGAAGTAGGGGAATTTTTAACTAGGTTTCTGATCAAGTGCCTAAACACTACAGCAACTAGTTAGGTGGCACACCTTGAAAATATAGATGTTCTACAAAATCTTTAAGTAGTTCTGAGACATTCACATCTTTCCGTTTTGATTTTACTAGAACTTCAATTCATTTTAACTAGTATTATAGTTCATTTTAACTAGTATTATAGTGTGCACGTTTTATATCCTTACAATTATTAACCAAATAAACATAGGGGAAAGTTTGGACTTCAGAGGTGTACCTAACTGGAAGACATAAAAGTCATATAGCATGATGATCAACCAATAATTAGTCAGCTAGACAGCTCATGCATAAATTTTAGTAGTAAAACCTTTTGAAAATCAACGTCGTATAGCTGGTACTACATTATAATCATTACCTTGGTGAATGATAAGAGTAGAAGAGTTTGAAGAACAACCTCAGATGTAAGACAGCAGCAACTTGAAGTATATAATCAAATATATTGAAAGAGACAACACAGCAAACACGTGCTGCCAGAAGAGAAGTGCAGAAGCTTCGCTAACTGCATAACCCCTTAAGCTAGCAATTGCTCCAAACAAGATGGCACTTGGGGTAGTGTATTGCAATAGAAGCACAAACCGATACATTTGATCCCCGACAATAAGAAAATTCAATTTATCAGCAAGAAAAACAACCCCAATTCCAACTAGTGGAAGCACCAAAAGTCTTGCAACAATGATGCCAATCGTAGTTCGTGTCCCAAGCCTAGATTCATTGGGACCTTCAGCAAGCATACCTCCGAGAACTAGCATAACCGATGGTACCATTGCTCCGGCCATAATATCTAGACTGTCCGTGATGAATGAAAGTGGAGCATCATCACCATAAACAACAGCTCTGATGGGAGGAACCATACCAATAGCAAAAGCCAACAGAGTAGCAATTGTTGGGGGCTGAAGGATATGACGAATTGGCGTTTGCTCAGCAACAATTCTTATTCTCCTAACCATCGGTGGCTCTGCTAAACACCTAATAGATTTGGGACTCACGCGACCTTCCTCCTCAAGTGAATCAGGGTCCAGAATTGGAATTTGCGAGACATTAGAGACACTATTAAAGACCCTAGCTATGAATGGTGTTTTGCAATGCTCAGTTTCTTTATCTTCCATACCAGGCCACTCAGCTTCCACAAGAAGTGGCCTGCTTAGATCACTACTCACCGGTAGTTGTTCCACAATATCGACATTATCCTCCATAACTTCATAATATTCCAATGGGGGTTCCATCATGTGGTAAACAAGGGTGTAAACAAGAAGCACGGCAACCCACTGCGCGAAAGATACATAAGCCACACCAGTCCTTTCACAATTAGGACCAAAGAGGCTATGTGCACTATGGCACACCGACCCAACAATAGCGAGGGGCAGATTGCCTGTGTTCCCAAATGCTGTCACAATGACAGTGAATCTGATGAATTCTGGAGGCGGCCGGCATATTTTAGCTACCAGAAACCCCAACACACAACCAACTAAAGTACTGATAATCACATTTACAGGTATAAACCACCATAGGACGAAATTCTTAAGAGTTATGGACTCTCCAAGATGAATGAAGATTGTGCAAGGCAAGAACAGAGCAAAAACAAGCTTGCTAAGGAGATTGAAAGTTGATTTTGGGAGGATTTGGGTTTTTGGGTGGGCTAGAAGTAGACCAATTAATGTAAGAGAGAGAAGTTTCAATAATGGCAAAACAGCACTTAGATAGTTTTCTTCCCTAGACATCCCCTTTTCTTGAGTTTTGCCAAAGAGAATTTCCATAATTAAGTCGAAAAGAACAACAAACACTTATATTCAAAACTCATTCCTTATCCCTAGAAACAACAAAAACAATCAAAGGTGAAATTTTTTACATGTCGGTTATATGCTACAGGGAAAAAAACATTAAACTTAAACGCTGGCTAGCAGAAAGCCATAAATATTACTCCTATAAGCTAAATGGATAAACCCCAGAATTAGAATCTGGTGGATATTAGTAGAAATTGTTTACAGAATAAAAGTTTATTACCCAAAACAAGCAGTAAATTAGCAAACGAATTCCTAGGAACAAATTTCAGAACTGATTTACGTAATCTAGTGTATATCTAGAATAAGAAATTAAATCAATAGGTATACATTTCGACAGAGAAAGATACTTACAGACTTAGAGTTGCAAAGATGAAGAAGATGATAACAGCAGGAGCCAGGAAGGGGCCTTGACTGAGAGTACTCATAATATTGCCAAATTATATATATTTACTTGGATAAATTTAAACACAAAATTAAACATGTCTTGAGCTGTCACATTATTTTTTTCCCGTTTACAAATTTAATTATATTATTATTTTATTTTTTGTATAATTTCTTCTAATCTTTTTATTTAGCTTTTTAAATTTTATAAAAATTTTATTTTATATTATATAATTTACACACTTGTGTCGTCGAGTGCCAGTAATGTAATATAATTGAAGTTGTGATTGAGACATAATTTATTGTTTGTGGCAATTGTGGAATACTTATTTTTTAGTTTAATAATTTATTCTAACTCAAGGAAAGAGATCGAAGTGAAAGGCAGAATCGCTTACTCGTTGTCGATCTTTATCGAGCGCTGTTACTGTCTTCGGGACCTTATTATATTCATAACTTGTCTATCAATAGACTTTCATACTAAAAGAGGCAGGTTATCAATGAATGGTGATACTGATATCACGTTTGAGATGGAGATTGGTTTCTGTAATTTTAAAAGCTGAGAAGTCGTTACGATTGGACTGTGATGCAGATCTGTGGCAGGTCCTTGTTATACTATAATAGCTCTTATTAATTTATTAAATTCATTATTAAAATTTATAAATACTACGTAATCTAGAAATTCGAATCTTATATACACGGTGGTCTACTTTCTGATTTGCACTCATATAATGTATTTTCTTCCTTAATTAATGCGCATGCATAAATATATTCATATAAAAACTCACAAAATCAAAAAACAGAAAAGAAAAAGGTATGACTGATCATTTTCAAAAGAGGAGATCATGTATAGCATGAGTAATATTTTTCGAATAATAATTTGCAGTTGAGTTTTAATATGTGAGAATATTAATTAGTTTTGATCTAAAACATAAATGCAAAATTGACGTTGGAAAACGAAAAAAGCTTATGTTTAACATTTAATGCTATGTTTTGTTAAAATATATTTACAAAATTTGTAAGTTATCAGCTTATTGAGGAGACAATATATATATATATATATATATATATATATATATATATATATATATATATATATATATATATATGTAGTCATTTTTTTTTTGAAAAAATAAGATAAATAGATTTATTATAAAATATGTAAACAAATAACAGGTAAATAAAAGGTACATATATTTTATTATTATGTACTTTTAATGAGTTTACATATAATATCCATAAATAATTATTATTCAAGTCGATTGGATTGATCTGATTCAAGTCCAATGAGTGAGCTTCTCAATTAAGTAGGAGTTGAATATTCAAATCCTGGTTTTGTATTTTAATAATTAATTAAGTCCTAAACTAATTAACAATTTTTTCAAAGTATCGTTCTTAAATTTGTGGAAGACCGCCCACTAATCCATGAGCTGGATACCTCCCTTTGGCGTTTATTCAAAGGAAAGAGAATAAATTGTCACAACAATAATAAATAAATTAACATATATAGTGACTAATTGCTGAAAATTATAACCAAAAGGAACGTAATTCTCTTCGATATTTTTTAACTAATTCTACCCGGATACTTTATATAACCTTACCAATCAGTTGAAGTTTAATTTTTAGTCCTGTAATGTAAATTAAAGACACGATCAAAATGAAATTAAGTAAATACTGCTATCAAAAGTGCCAACAATATTAGCATCCGCACATATATATGTACTATACCATCATATCCATGCAAATTAACATGCATGCCACAAAAGGCATAAATTAATTTTATAAATTACTGGCCAGCAGCAAATGCATCAACCGGAAAAGTCTTGGTGATTCCGGCAAGGCTCTTGAACTGAATCTTTCCGGTGGCCGGATCGTCGACAATTATCTCACTAACCGGAGGCCAAAGCATGAGTTCCTTAGCCTTCACACCCTTGAGCTTCTTGATCCTCTTCTTCTCAACATAGCCAGTTATGTCAGTGTCATAACTAACAAGCTTGCTAATTAGCTGGAACTTGTGCTCCACTTTCTTCTTTTGGACAATCCACATGTAACCACTACTTTTCACAAATCCTACTTCAACCACATCAACAAGAGGAAGAAGCCCTAATGGGAGCCCATACTCTTCAAGAAGGGCAGTGGCCATTTTAAGGCCGCCTTCATGACCTTTCTTCACAATCCCTCCTTCCTTCAGATCTGTCATAATTAGAAGATTTGATTAATTAATTGCTGATAACTAATTAATTAAATTTTTTGACTTAATTGAATTAGCTACTTTAATGATGTTATGTCTTTATATAACGGTGAGTGGTACATGTATGAGACAAGTTCAATGGAGAAACCAAAATGAGTAGCATTGTATTAATCACCAAACTAAAATTTCATATATATAATTAACAGCTGTGACAATCCATGATTTGTTTTCACATTATATTAATTATTAAGAAATTGTATGGGTCTGCCGATTATATAAGCAAACCCCAAAAGCTACATTCAAATTGAAATTATATATGTCGATTTTTGACATGAAAATCCATTTTGGTGGAATGAAATGATTTCGCTAAACCCAAAAGAAAAGATCCAAACTTGACCAATTATATGAATGATAAAAGTGAAATTATGAGCCCCTTATTAGCCATCTCTAAAACTTTGTAAATTAAATAACAGTACAATTTAGTATTTTACAATTTGTCATTTTTTTATTCTTTATTTTTTGGAATGAAATTGCTTTGAGAAGCTCCTATGTCAGTTTCATTTTTGGCAAATGTGTCACATTACTCTCATTTAGGGGGGGAAACACCCTTATTTGCAATCATTAACTTTATATTTCAAACATATTCATCTCAGAATAGTGTCAAAAACTGATTGATTTGTATCCATTTTTACAAATCATGTGTGCTATAAATAAATAAATAAATCAACTAATATGAACCGAGGACAAGATTTCGTTAGCAGCCTCCATCAAATGAGAGATGACCACCCCTGCCGATACCGGGACGCTCATCGACACGAGCATTACCATGCCAAGAGCAAAAGAAGGCCTTGCATTCATCAATTGTAATTGCAATAACCCTACTACTTCACAGATGAACTCGTCATAACGCACAAAATGTTGCTTCTCCCAATCCATCCATTCGGCAGGAGGCTCATAATTCCACTCAATCACCTTCATTTCATGAATTCGCTTCCTTAATATGATCATGCTCTCATCCACAAGTCGGCCTCGGTAATCCGAGCCATAGGGCCCTCTTTCTTTAGCAAAAACTTTGCCACTAGATCGCTTCAAGCAACAAAATCGCGTTTTCGAGCTTCCCAAAATGGATGATGATGCGAGTATTGAGGAACAAAGGGAGGTCGTTACCATTGCTAAGTAGTAGTAGAACTATGTGAAAATGGAGATGGAAACAGATGCAGATTCAGCTCTCTATTTATAGATTTATGAATTTTTAGATCTAATTAATGGTAGTTTCTACGACTTTGGATTAATATATTAGCCTTATGCCTTGGAAGTTGGTTCAGAATTAATGGCCGGCTCTAATATTATTCTTTATAAGGTTTTATATGATTATAATTCATAATTGATTAAGCAGTTACCTTCCAGGTTGATTCTTTATAATGCAGAAATGTTCAAGGAATACTCCTTGGCTTACACAATATGATGCGACAAGTCACACGGTGATTAAAATATATGCCTAACCGTGACCGGCCAAATTGACTTTAGCATAACAGAGTGAGGTCAACCACGTTACTTTGCATAAACATACTTGATAGGGGAGGAACCATTCAACGACCTAAGGAGGCTATGGCCCCTCTTAACTTGGAAAGATAGACTTCGTAATAGGCTAGCAAATACTCCTTAAAAGTCAATTATAGTATAAAATATAACTGTATTTTTTATTTTGTAACTGAATAAAAATGAATATGTATCACTAATTTTAGGATAGAGAAAGTAAATATAGAAATATTAGAGTGGAAGACGGCAGGCTATTTTTGATCTACATGTCAACATGACAAAGACCACACTCATTTCACTTGTCAACTAAAAGAAATTTTTAGCTTACAATTTACATGCACCAGTACAATGATTAATTTGGGAACATTCTATTGTAACAAGGCATTGTTGAAAACTTCAAAAGTATCAATATAATAATCCAACTGCCATCTTCAAATATTATATAAAAAATCTATTAATTAGGGTATATTTTCAGACAAACCATAGTACTTCGCTAACCGGTAAATGTTACAGATTGACTGTCACTCGCACCTCATACAGGAGCAGGTGCCTTCTCTTCCTGTTCTGTGCCACTCTCATCACCTCCTTGACTGCTTGCATGTCCATTTTGTAAAATTCTTTCCTCTGAGGGCAGATTCTTCTTGGCTTTTTTGGTCCCCTCAACCTTCCACATATCCCACACACGGGTTTTGGGCGGAGGTGCTGCATCCCCGATAGGTGCAACTAATCCCGGCTTACCATCATCAACGACTGCATCCACCAACCCATACTCCATTGCCTCCCAAGGGTTCATAAAATTATCACGGTCTGTGTCCATTTCAACCTGAAAATGAATTAATATGATAAAAATAGTCCGTAACTAACCAATTTACGATTGAACAATGTGTTTCTATAAAAACAGATTGCAAAAGAATTGTTTTCAGATCACCAACCTGCGATTCAGGCTTCCCAGTGACTCTCGAAAGAATTTTGTTCAGCTTAACCTTGTGGTAAGCCATTTCTCTTATTCGTATGCTCATTTCTGATGCCTGAAATCACATGTTCCATTTGAATACAAAGTAATGAGAAGTACTCTATAGAGATAACAGCCTCATTTATGCAGAACAAACTATCTGACCACTTTCTTTTTTCTTTCGAGTGCAAGCGATAATGTTCATGCAGCATTTTAAGAATTTACCTAGATTCAGTGAAACATCTTTCTCAAGACTAAAAATAACTGATGTTCCCACCAGAAGCATACACTTCTACTATATCCACAGGTAAAATATTCTCTTTAAGAGGGTCCGTCCAATGTAACAGCCATTTCAACTATAGATTCTCCACCCATCAGATACTTTGTTTCTGTGGCAATGCTTTTTGAAAAATAGTAATTTACTGGTCCAGCTTTTCTAATAAGCATGGAGACAATTTAAGGTGAGCGGAAAAGCTCGCCAATGCAACTGGTCGTGTTTCCTACATAACAGAAACTGAACAGAAACTGATAATGCGGTTACACAAACCGCACAATGCACCATATACACATATTTTTAACTCTAAATGACATTGTTTAGTCTTTGGTATAATTTTAGAGGTAAACAATGTAATAATTTCTATAAAGAACTATTATGGGCTTATCGAGCAATAGATTGGTCAAAGTTTAAAATTTTGGGCCTTTATATTCAACTTAATTTGTAATTTGGCTTTAAAAATTAATTTATTTTCTGACTTTCTTTTAGATGATATTTATATTACAATGGGGTCTAAGGTTCCCCTTGATCTCCAGCTTAAACTATATGTAGAAATGGAGCATTGCTTTGGCTCAACTGCCACCGCACTGAGGAAAAGGCTCACAGTGGCTTGATTCTTTTAGTGAAAACGTGAGCTTGGGTCTAGGTATGTGATAAAGGTTCCCAGTCTTTTGGTTCAACCGTCACCGCACCTAGACCAAACTGCAACCATAACCAATAGTTTTGGATGCGACTGCTAATGTCATAATAAGAACCATAAATGTGGTCGTGATTGCAGTATTGAGCCAGAACAGACCAAACCAGCATGCATGACAAATACTCTTGTAGTTCCTTTTACACAACATTTACATCTGTGACCCTGCTACAGTCATGAATGAAAATGCTTACCAGTTACCTTGAAATTTAATAGAGCGTCACAATAATCCAGCCCTCTCAGACAAGTAATGTGTTGAAATGCATGCATTGACGCATAATAAATAGAATCAAGCACAAGTATCTCTAAATGCCACCAGAAAGTTCTAACATAGCAAATTCTATATAATAGGAAACGGAAAGCATAAAATACAAAAGAAAAACGGGGGAAAAAGGTTTCAGATGGTTTTCTTCTTCAGTAGATTTTTTATAAATACATACAACAAACATATATATGTTTATATATATATATATATATATATATATATATATGGAGAGAGAGAGAGAGAGAGAGAGGAGAGACAGTATTCTAGTACAAGTCTGAATTAGGCTAAAATCATATTAATTATTTACTTTAATTAATATGAAAAAATACACAGATAATCTTCACGTCCTCCGTATGTTCATCTACAGTTGGTGTAACCGTGTACGTGCTTTCTAGTTGGTGGCCCTATAGACGTGCCATACATTTAATATGTCACTTCAATCACAATGTTATTATCAATAAAATATAGTGTATAGCAAACAACCAACACGCCTCTTATACTTTATATATGAAATTATGTAATTGACAATCTTATTCATTTGTTTGCTCATAAGACGGAGTTCAAGAATATTTTAGAGTTGAAAGGTGCATCTGGGAGATGGAAGTTCTTGAGACATTTGCTATAAGATTATATCTTATCTTTAAAGAGAAAATAGATAAAATTAAATTAAACTCTAATGGCATATTCTAACAGAGTTTCATATATGTTTAAATTCACATTCTCAATCCATATATAAATACACTTCCCTCTCTTTCCCATTAAAAAAAATAAAAAATAAAAAAAGCAGTATAGTTGTCGAGGGAATGTCAGAGCACATGGGCAAGGTAGCAGGACGAGTATCCTGGCAACTTGAAAAGTAACTGAAGAAAAAGAGTATAATAAAAATAAACTTTTGGAGAAAATGGCAATGTCTTGTTGCCCATCTGTGGTGCATACTAAGTAAACCAATCACTTTCTATAAAACCAACAAAGAACAAGATGAAAGCATGGAGATCAATTTCAACAGGAAAATGTTAAAACTTACTTTGCCCCCAGAAGTTCCAAGTGGTTGATGGATCATCACCCTAGCATTAGGCATGCAATACCTCTTCCCTTTAGTACCAGAAGCAAGAAGAAATGCGCCCATAGATGCTGCAAGGCCCAGGCAGATGGTAGAAACATCTGCCTTGCACAATTTCATAGCATCGTATATTCCCATTCCTACACGGAGCAGCAAATGCATGAGAATATACCAAATATTGTCACTGTAGGATAAGAAAATCTTTTATTAGGCGGTGCAAAAAACAAAAGAAAATTTGTGTTTGTGAATTAGGCAGACACAGTTAAAATACTAGAATGAAAAATCAGATATCTAAGAAAGAAGAGAAAAAAAACAAACAAATGCACAATCATGGGTAGACAATGGAAGAAAAAGTTCTTCATAAGATTTCATGTGGGTGAATTTTTTATTCTGATAAATACCTCATGTGGGTGATACTGATACCATATAAAGATAAGTCCAGTGGAGAATAATTATATATGAAATATATATATATATATATATATATATATATATATATATCAACTAAAAAGCTCCTTCTCTGTGTTAAATCTTTCTTTCTATAGAGTTGTAATTCATTTATATGTTCATTTACAGGCGACAAAAGTTCACAAAAAGATCACTCATAAGTAGAGTAGTGCAATCTTATACTAAAAACAATATTATCATAACAAAATCTGATGCGCATAACAGAACAACCAAATGAAGAAAATGATACCAGCTGTAACAGAACCACCAGGTGAATTAATGAACAACTTGATGTCTTTCTTTTGGTCTTCAGCATCAAGAAATAAGAGCTGACTTATGATGAAATCTGCTGACATGTCATCTACCTGTCCAACACCACTTAAGTTCGGTAAACACTATGAATAACCTTCTATAGTACAGTGTTGCGATATAACTAAAACATTATAAAATGACTGAAGTTAAAAAGGAATTTTTTTTTAAAATAAAAAGGGGGATCATCATTATCTAGCATAAACAAAACCCAACTTATTTATAAACAAAAATCCTAATAATTTTGTGCCAAAATGAATTACATAAGCAAATACGCCTAAAATTAAGTGCTTATGGACGTCTTTGTTTGCCCTTAAAAACCCAATATCATAAACCTCATTTCCCAGAATTTTCAGCCAACAAAACAAATTTAATTCTAGTAAATTTAAATCTTTTTTGAATTACAGATACAGGGGGAGAGGATTAATACCTGGGAACCCAAGAAAATGATTCGCTGGCGAAGAAGCATATTGGTGGTATCGAGCTCTTCGAATCTGGGCATCCAAGAAGGGGCACTATTTGAGACATCCCAATTGCTTGATAGGGTATTTGTAGAGTATCTGTTGTTCTTCACAGAGCAATTGAGGATGAGGGGTCTTCTTCCACTTTCAAAACAGTGACTGATACTACTAGTGTTATTACGATGAATTAATGGATGGCTGGTCTGAGATTGTTTGAAAACGACGCCATCGTGGCTTGAGAAGAAGCTTGTAATGGGTCTTGAAGGAGCTGACGCTGTTGTGAACGTTAAACATCCGGTCTCCATTTCCTTCTCTCACACTTTCTTCTTCTCTCTCTCGTTCCGACTTCCAAGTTAGAGATACAGATGGGGTTTTTTGGTAAGGCGGAACGGTGCCGTTTGCTTATGGTTTTAGATTAGGGATGTCTTCCGGCAAAGCAAAGTGATTATACGTCTATTTCAATTCGGGCGGGTCAGAGGATATCTGGCCCTCAAATCCTCAGCATATATAACAAAAACAATAATAATATAAAATTCATAAATATTAAGAATTTATTTTTATTTCATATATATTTTTAAAAATAATATATTATTAATTTAACAGTGCAGTATGATAATTAATTTTTAATATAAATTTTAAATTATTATAAAAATGGTCTATTTTAAAAAAAATTAAGACTCTTTTGAACAAATTATTTTGCGATTGATTTCTTTTTTAAGAACAAAGGACAATTAAGTTTTGCTTTGTTTTTTTTATTTTTGAGGGGCGAAGAACCCTCATGCCTCAACCAATACTCTGACACACACTCATAAAATAGTTAAATTTATAATAAAAAATGATATTTTTACAATAATTTTTCTTAAATAAAAAAAACCTATTTCATACTTCTGAAGTAGGGTGAATAATATGTTCATCTCCTTACATACATGTGGGGCCTTTTGTAATAGAACCCATAGGAGACTCACATGCATGTAAAAGGGGAGGAACAAACTATTCACCATGCTCTAAGAGTATGAAACATTTTCTCCCACATAAAAACCTATTTATTGTTTATGTAAAAAAATTATTATGATAATATTATTTTTTATTATAAATTTATCAATTCCTTATATATATTTAAACTCGATAAAAGAAAGGAACACACTCAAAAGACATCAAAATACTACAACTCATGATCAATGATTAAACAAATTAATAATCAAAAATAATTGTTTAACCAACATATATGTATAAATTGTCTCATATTTATCTATATCTGTATTATAAAGCGCCATGAAGGTTTTACTCTTTAGTGATTTTGTGTCATGCTATTTTTTATTTATGTTTTTACCTTTACAATTTTATTTATATTACTATTTTATATATATGATTTTTTTTTTTTATCTTTTTACTTAGTACTCTAAATTTTATATAAAAATTATTTTACTCTATATAATTTATACATGCAACGCGTGCGTCACCAATGTTTTTTTTTATTTATAAAACCAGTCACATTCATGAAAATTATAAATATTAAGAATATATATTTGTTCTATGTATACCACTAAAAATAATAATTCATTGTTAATAACATGAGATAATAATGAAATTATGGTGATAAATTTAATAACAATTTGTTATTTTATAAAGAGAATTGATATTTTTATAAGTAAAATTTGATATTTTTACAAGTTCTCTCTCACATGAGTGTGAGACTTATTTTCTATTTATGTAAGAAGAATCTTATGAAATTATCATTTTTATTTGTGAAAATATTAATTCCCTTTATAAAGTATAAACTATGACTAATTTATCCGCTTTTTTTTTTGTAAAAAAAATTGGGGTGTTTTTCTGGAAACCAAAGGAGTGTAAGAGATTATCAAACACAACTAAAATTATTGAGATGAAAAATTTGCTTCAGCTTATCACATAAATAAAATAAAAAATATAAATAAAAAGAAGAAGAAGAAGAAGAAAACATAAGACATTGCTAAGTATTAAATGTTTGAATATGAAATACGTGTATTATTATTACATTAGTTATTCAATATTATAAAATTCCTAAATATTTAATGCATACCAATACAGTATAGTAATGGACAATTGAGGGGAGGGGAGGAGGAAGGGACCATAACAGCCATTGGCAATTATTTAATTCATAGTATTCATAAGATTAGGAGGCTTCCCTTTTGATTTGTTTTTCACACCTGCACGAGCTGGTGAGGTAATTTTGGCATCTGGTATATATTGTTAATCTTGTGTGTGTGCTCCACTTTTCCTCCTCTTCATGTTGAAATGTTTAGAATATTTAATTACCAAGGTTCTTTATCCTTCTCAAGTGCCAAACTGAATGAGTTCATGACTTCATGACTTCGACCTTACTTATTAAAGCTCTGTTATTGGGCATAGCCAGCATTCCTGTCTAGATTGTTGAGATTGCAATACCTTCATTCCATGCTTTTTGAATCTATTTCTTTTATTGTCTTAAAATTCAGTACAAGTAATTGCAGCATATAGTTATCCGTAGTCGAATTCAACCTGTTTGGCGCATATACGTGACTACGTCCCATCATATACCATAAGGACACTGCAATCTTTGATAGCCTTATCTTAGCATGAGGAACATTTTTATGTGAGTGTTATCGATATAACATGGAGACCTGTGGTTATATATGGTGATACAACCAGGATGTTTTGTTCTCTTTGTTTCGTACGATCGTGGTATATATTCCAGCAACCCAGTAACTACTTCCACAGATTTTGTTTTCTATTTACTGTCTTGCAGGAAGTGTTCTTATCCCACTTTAAAGCTGTGGAGCCTGAACTTTGCATTACTGCAGCATATGGGAATATTTTACCTAGCAAGTTTCTAAAGATTCCAACACTTGGTTAGTGAAAAGTTCTTTTATTCATATGGTTTTTGTTTTCAATAACAAAATACTAATAACAAGGTGCCAACTTTTTTGCATATTCATATCTTCATCAATCTTTGGAAGGTATATCTTTCAAGTTGTATGATTGTCTCAATAAAGTTGAATGAAGAACCTTTATATTTAAGTTTTCCGTAAAATTTGCAGGACGGTTACCACTGTTGCTAGAATTTTAAAATTCTTTTATGCATAAGGATTTTGACTTTTTGTTTCCAATGACAAATTAATACTTTTAGCAAAGTGCTAACTTTTAGCATATTCATTATTTTCATAGTTCTTTGGGAGGTTTATTATATAGTATGGCACGATTTTCTAGATAAAGTTGAATGAAGCACCTGTAATTTTAATTTTGAGAATCTACTGTCAAATTTGTAGGACTTTTAACACAACTGCACAATTCTGGAAAAAACTATAGAGGGAAGAATGTGTCCAATCGCCCCAGATATATGAGATGTACTCCCGGAGCTGTGATGCTTAGCAGACATAAAATTAAACTGTAGTTTATACAAATTTGGCGAAGACCTTAATCTTTTGATCCCTTCCTCTCTCTCTCTCTCTCTCTCTGGGAGAACTGAAAGCCTTAGATCTCTGACATGAAAAAACTTTCAGTAATTATCTTTAATGGAAAAATATGGTCCCATGCTCACTTCATGTGAACTTCATAATTCGGACTTCGCTTTTATCAATAACAAAAAACAACCATAATTTGGACTGTGAGGCCTTTGGCAATTCCCCCATCTCAATTTGATGTACACCTGAAAGAATGTGCATCACATGCACCTTCATGAATGCTTCAAATATCTATGCCGTAATTTTTGGTTAAGTACTTAAGTGTGATTTGTGGCTGTCTAGCTCATATCCGTATTATTGCTATCCCATGTTATTGTCAATTCTTAGATAGAAATTTCTGCAAAAAGATTTCATAGGCTGGAATACACTCTACCTGTTGTCTACTTGCATAAGTGCAATCACAGCTGGTACTGGCTTTTAGTTTCATATTTGAGTCTGAAATCAGAATGTTCATTATTTCGGAGAACAATACCTGTTGCTTTGTACTATCTTGCCTTATTTCCAGGAAAGAGATAAATAGCCCAAATAGCCTGTTAGAGAAGAAATAAAGACTTTTTGATTCTGTTATCATGGTCTGCCCTTTGAACTCGAAATATTAGATACTAGGTCAAATAATTTTGAATTGTTTTAGGGACAGTCAATATACACCCAAGCCTGCTGCCTTTGTACCATGGTTCAGCTCCTGTTCAAAGAACATTGCAGGTGCATTTTCCTTTAATAAAATATCTCACGTTATCACAATTAGTTATATAACAGATTCTTCTCTAACCTGTACCATTTCAACTAAATAAATCTTCACCAGGATGGTGCTAAAGAAACAGGAGTACCGTTATAGCATTCACTGTCTGTGCATTGGATGCTGGACCTGTTATTGCTTGTGAAAGAATGGAAGTTGATAATCATATTAAGGTAAGCATGCCACCTTTAGAAGTACTATTTGCTTCGAAAGATTATCGGAGAAAATATGTTCATAAAATAAAGAATTAAATAAATTGGGGACAGCGAAATTATTTTTATTCGGGGTCCCTTAGAGAGAAATGATTGGCCTGTATGTGGAATGTTGGTCAATTTAGTGACTTATTTTAGTTGTATTAGTCCAAGTCAATCATAAGTCGTAACATACTTCAAATCTGACCGAGCTATACTACAAGTTGCCAGTTTGTCTGCTTCATCGACTCTCTCTCTCTCTCTCTCTCTATTTCTCTCTCTTGTGTGTTTGTCTCTCTGTCTATATATGTACATATTTTTATTTATTGCTTTTGAAGTCCACCTCGTCAGAAAATGTTGCTTTTGGATGCTGCATAAGACTAAGATTGACCCAATATTTTAATGAAAATCTACACCACAAATTTTAACCAGCTTTAGCTGCTCACCAGAAAATCTCTTGACTAATGTTACTGACTGATATACAATATTGCTTTTGGGTACTGCATAAGCAAGACTACAACCTACTATTTAATCAATTAACTATCCACCAAATTTTGCTAGCTTTTGACGCTTCACCGAAATATCAGTGGCTGATGTTTGTAAGTGATCTACATGCAGGCACCAGAATTACTTGAGTTGCTATTTGACCAAGGTGTGTTGATTTTTGTTGTTTTCTTCCAGACCTGAATTTCTCCCCCCTTGTCTTTTCTTTTCTTTGTGGCATCCAAACCTAAAATTTCAGAGGCTTTTAGTCTTGTGTCTCACTTCAAGGGCTCCTTAGTCAATTTCCCATTAATTTGAAATTATGGCCTCATATTCTTGTTTCTAGTTTAAATGATCTTCTTCTAGAGATCACAACTGTCCATTTTTATTTCACTGGATTTGTGGCATACAGGTTATACAGACGGTTTTAGCCGAGTGAATATATGCTAATATATTCAGTTTTTACCCCTAAAATATGTAGGATCTAAACTTCTGATCCGTGAGCTTCCCTAAATATGGTGAAAGCAGAACCCCAGGATGACTCTAAAGCTACTTTGGCTCGTAAGGTATCATTTTTCTCTAGTTCTTGTTATGCCTCGGTATAAACTTGTACGATTCAAGTCATATATGATCATCTGGCAATAATTTATGATTACGCCTCACATGCATTACTATGTTTGTGTTTAATTCGGTTTCTAGTAGGATATTAGAGTAGCTAGTTTTGATCTTTTTTTGTGTTTAATTTGGTTTCTAGTAGGATGTTAGTGACTGGGTTGCTTTTTGCACCAAATTCTTCCTGAAATTAGAAACTACTGTTTTGGAGTGTAATGACATATTGATTTTGTTTCTCAGCTTCACAGATTCTTTTAGATTTGAAAATTCCTGTTTAAGAATCACCGGACCTTCACTTATCAAAAATAAATAAAATTGCTGAACCTTATAAGGAGGAGTAGGGTCCATGACAGAAGACAATGACACTTCTCCAATACTCTTGGATATTTGTGCATTTTTGGATCTATAATTCTTATTTTGATTAGATTCCAAAGGAACATAATATTAACAAATAAAAGAACAAAGTGTTACGTCAGTATGCACACCTATAAGTCAACATCCCTCATGAAGATAATTATGTAGGTCATGCAAGTAAAAGGCTATGGTTGTTTCATAGATAATTGTGAGGGATAAGGTGAACTCCCCTAGGACTTAAAGCAAATATAACAAATCCTGCTCCCTAATTGGGCGGGGCAGTGCAGATTTGGTGTTTTGATTCCTTCTCCGATCCCAAATCCATCAATGTGTTTTCCAAACATGTCCTTCCTGGAATGCTAGCTACCCCAAAATGTATCACCCGATTTAGGGTCAAATAACATGCTACCATGTTTATTAGTTTCTTTCGTCACTGCAAAGACTCGTTCTCTGTGACTAAAGTTAAATTCTGGAAACTGACTCTTATTGTCAATAAACATTGTAACATGGTCCCTGAAACGGCTTTCTGTTTCTTTGGTGGTGCATGTTTAGCTTATTTTGGGTGTAATCCTGGTCACTTGGATGAACCTATACTCAATCTTTTTTTCCTGGTATCTAGCTGAATTTCTTGGTGGTAAAAACTTGGTGAACTTGCGCACTCATGCCTATAGCATGTGTTTCCACATTTTCTGATTTTCACGTCTGTAGACTAACAGTCAGTGATTTGGCCTCTAAAATCACAAATTCTGAAATTTCATGAGTTGATTTTCAATCTGCACTGAACTTTAAAAACAATTTCTTAGTTGAAGTCCACATGAAATAACAAAGCTAACAGAAATAAAATTTGGCGTATTGCAATATTGCATCTGGCTGCATTTTCATGCCAGTATCATGAAATTTGAAAGAAACTACAAGTAAATGGAAAAAGAAAAGTAACTTATTCTTAAAAAATTCTTACTCATTTGTCTAGTACTTTTTCTATTAGCCTGAGACAATGAATGTATGCTGGCCTACAGAGTATTGTGTAAATGAGCATTTAAGATGGCATGCTTTTCATGCAGATAAATCCCAAGGAGTCATGGCTATCTTTTGATGAAGCAGCTTCAGTCCTACACAATAAGGTATGTTCTTACTTCTCTTTTAACTGATTATGTAGTCATGACATACACTTTCTAGGTTCGGGCATTTGCAGGATTGGCCAGGGACTCGAGCTAAAGTCATAGTGTTTGACCATAAGAGTGGCCAGCAGAACATCGTTGAGCTAAAAATTATCAACACTAGAATTTACAGCAATAACAATATTCAGAGTTGTGAAATTGATGATGTTAATTTTCACAAAAGGTTCACTGGTGATCCCATGTAGCGGGGACACAGCACTTGAGGTGCGATCTTTTAACTATAGTTGCAAAGTGTTTATTCAAGGTTTTGTTGTCACCGTTTATCAATGCTTTTTGTTCTTTTTCTTTTAAAAGTATCTTCTGGTGTTAAACTTGAACATGAGGTGGTTTTCAGCCTTTTGCGGTTAAATTGTCAATTTGGCAAATTATCAGGTACTGGAACTTCAACTTCCAGGTAAAAAGGTGATAAGTGCAGCTGCATTTTGGAATGGGTTGCGAGGTCAGAGGCTGAAGAAGTGTAGTTAAAGGGGCATCTCTTTTGCACAATAATGCTAAATATTTATGAGAAAGTTAAGTTGTCCTGCTCCCTTTATTTTATTTTATTTTTTTCCCTTTTCACTCGTTCTATATATATTATTGATACATGTGGATGCTGAACTCCAACTAGGGGTTATAGATAAAAGCCTAGAACTTTAAAATGTTTTTCATCACAAATGACAGCTACCAAAGAATAGTTTGGTCAACTATGTATCGATACAGAATGTTTATTGATGAGTTTATGAGACATGTATCTTTGGTCTTGGAGGAGGGAGGGTACCTTTGGTCCATTTATGCAGTGATCTACTGGTATTTAGTCCATACTTGAATGAAATTGATGTTGCATATTTATTTTTGGTCAATTTTCACACTATTTGTTCTTTTACTTTAACAGGTGTCAGGTTCGAGTCACTAATTACAGGTTTATCTTTGGTTAATATATAATGCATAACCAAAGTTGGACAAGAGCAATTTTTTATTCAATCTAATCTTGTCCGTCCATTACGAAATCGAATGGTTTAGAAATAAACATATTGCATAATAGTTATTAACATTACTGCAGAATTGTTACGCGGTATATGGTCCACATAAAAAATGCTCATATTAACCCTCAGATGCATCGCAAAATTATTATGCGGTATGAACTAAAGTTTAAAAAATAACAGCACCACATAATTGTTATGCGGAGCTAAAAAAAAATTAGATACTGCATAATTGTTATGTAGTAGAAGAAAAAAAATTAATGGCCATCGCATAATAATTATGCAGGAGGAAATTTTTTTTAAAGTGCACTGCATAATAGTTATATAGTATCTAAAAAAATTTATGCATCGCATAACTAGTACGAGGTAAGAGAAAAAAAATTAAGGGGCACCGCATAAAACCAACAACTCAGACCAGGGGTTGCTAACCTGAAAAAACAAAACTTTATATTAAAGGTAACCATTGCTAGTCAAGTCTGCAAGTAACGCATAATAAACCCGAACCAATCTCTTACGCGGGTGAGGAAGATCTACCTTTTCCCTTGTCAACGAATTGCAAACAAAACATGTGTAAACAACAGCCATAGTCATGTTGCTGCATAGAACAAGACCGTTACACGAATCAACTAGTTCAACAATGTCTTCTCTTCCTTTTTGATTAAAAAACTTAAAGTGAAGAATCAGGAAGACAATCCTTCTTCAATGGATACTGTCAGCTCATCAGTTTTGTCAACAACTTTTAAACCATCTTTACTGCGTAGAGAATGTAAAGAACAGATAGTTTTGCTCTAATAATCTGAATAAACGTTAGCTCATTCGGGTTAACTAAATTAATTGATGTTTTTTTATTATTAAACAAGTGACATAAGTACGCAACAGCTAGTTTGGATCTTCTCCATAACAGTTATGTGATCTGTTAAATTAAGATATTTTTTTTCCCTCCTATTGCATATAACAGTTATGCGGTACATAAATTTTGTTTAGGCACTGCATAACTGTTATGCGGTGCCCTTTATTTTATTTTTTCGCTTACTGCATAACAATTATGCGGTAAATAAATTTTTTTTAGGCACCGCATAATAGTTATGGAGTACTGTTTTTTTAATGTATAAGGTTTTAGCCTATATCACATAACAATTGTACGGTATATTTGAGGGGTAATATATAGATATTTTTTTATGTGGGTTATATATTGCATAAAAATTATGCAGCAGTGCTAATAACTATTATGCGACATGTTTATTTCTAAATTATTCGATCTTGTAATGGACGGACAAAATTGGGTTGGGTGAAAAATTACTCTTGTCTAACTTTGGTTATGAATCACTCCCCATATATATATATATATATATATATATATATATATATCAAGAGGGCGGAAGGACAAGAAGATGATACAGAGAACCAAAAGTACGGGCTTTCACCACTCACCATACTAATGGGTGTGCAGATAGTGACCATGGCCTTGCAGAACAGGGGGTTAACTACTCACAATTCATAATCATAAATAACTTATGCATGATGCAAGGGGTAGTAGGAAAGGGACCTCACAGTTGAATAATTAACTGAAATTATAAATATAAGTATAATCCGACCATTTAGGCGGTAGAAATGCAGATGTAATTAATCTGGCCAACAGATGCCAGTCTAATATGATTACATAAAATATTTACATACACGAAATGAAATACATAAACTGGAAAATAAACAACAAGACAGAAGGACTCAGGAAAACAGAAGAGAAAACTTAAGATTAGTCAGAGAAGGAGCTCTGAGTCTTACTAAGTTTTCAAAGGTTTCTGCCTAAGGCGCCGTCCCTAACTCTGAATGCAAGCCTTCCTTTTATAGAGTAAGGAGTGAGCTGCGTACAATTATTGGGAATCTTTACTATTACAGACTGTCAATCACTTTAACAAAAGTAGAATGATTACAGACACATTACTATTGCTGAACAGTAGACACTTTTGACTAAAACAGACAACTTTTACTATTTGCTTTTTCAAAAGTAGAAAAAGCCGGATTCTTTTGACTCGGCGTGCAAGGCAGGGGCCAGGAAGCATAGGATGCTTAAAATGAGTGCGCGGGCACTGATGACTGGGGTCCACAGCATGTGGGAAGGAATCTGACTGTCGGTCTGGGCCGGAGATTACTGTGAGCTTACGGGAGCTGAATAGGAGCCATAGAAGTGGTGGCTAGGCAAAAGGATCCTGTGCATCCTGGAGGTCAGAGATGCCATAGGGGTCCTGGTTAACCGAAGCTTGGGATGACTTTGAAGAAGATGAAGAATCCTCTTCATTGATGGTGTTAACTCTTTGTTGAATTGCTTTGGCTAGCAGATTTAGCTCTGCCGCACTGTATTCTTTTACTCCTGCTAGAGTAGCAGCAACAGAGGAACTAGAACTGGATCCTTTAATTTTGGATTTGCTGGACGAGCCAACATTTTCCAATTTGACTGGAAGAATAGGAGTCGGAGGAAACTCCTTTTGAACTTGTTGGGAAATTCGAACAATGTCAAATTTATCCCACCATTTAATAAAGAAAATTCTGGTAACTGATGGAGGCTGAGATGAAACAGGAAGGTTATACTGCCATTTCAAAATCCAAGGAATTTTGTATTTACTAGTAAAACGGAGCAGTACAGGGATACCTTCCATTTTAGGGTTATATGGGGATTTGTTACTAAAATGGTTTATCTGAGTACGAAGAGACTCAGGGATAACTTGTGTAGCAAGGCCATATCTGGACCACCAAAGGGTGAACCAAATCGGGATCTGACTTTTGAATTTGTGATCAAACTGGAGAAACCAAGAATGATTGAAATTGGAACCCTGGTGAAGAAAGATCTTATTCCAGGCCTCCATGTAATCATAATAGCAAAAATAGTTACTAAAAGATGATTCAAGACTTTCTTCAATAATTCTCATATCAGAAAGACGGTTGGAATATCTATGATTCTCCCAATCCTCCCCCGAAATGAATTTCTTAATATAAAGAGAGTGAAAAATAATTTTTGAACTGTCATTTTTATCAAAAATTGGTTTAATATTGACAGATTCAGTTTTTACTAAAATATTTTTATAATAAGTAAGGGTTTTATAAGGGGCTGGAGGTGCAAAATGCCAACCAGGAGGGAAAAACTGGGTAGCAAGTTTAATTGGATCATTTTTGTCGTCCATGTAAGGCTCAACAAAGAAAAGGTTAACTTCGTAATTTGGTATATATTGGGAAGTAGGTTTGTATTGACTAGGTTTTTGAATCTGGCTTTGGGCTTGGGATTCAAAGGGGTCAATAACTGGAGGCTGACTAGCAAGGGCTGAACTATAGGGTTTAGGGATTTGGCCTAAAACCTGGAATTGTGTGGTAGGAGGTCTGACTGTATAACTGGGATGAGGAATTGGAACCATGGTTCCTTTACCAGTTTGTCCTGAAACAGGATTTTTACTTGGCTGTCCGGAGACAGGTGCTTTACCTCGATCACGTTTCTGTTTATCTCTCTCACTCATTTTGGGTACCTGATTGGATGAATTCTCTAGTCAGAAAATCTGGGATAGAGTTTTGACTTCCTTTAATATATTCAATATCAAAATCAAAAATAGATAAAATAGCTTGCCATCTAGCAAAAATTTGTTTAGAAGCAATATTTTCAACATCTTTCTCCAAAACGTATTTTGCAGATTTGCAGTCAATTCTGACTAAAAACTTTTGATTTAATAAATCACTTTGAAATTTATTAATGCATGAAACTAGAGATAGAATTTCCTTTTTAATAGTTGAGTAGTTTAACTGAGTGGGATTCCAAGCATGAGAGTAAAAACAAACAAGTTGCTCAGAAGAAGTAGGAGTCAACTTTTGCTTGAGAATACCTCCAAAGCCAATATCAGAGGCATCGGTTTCAACTATTTTGAAGGCAGTAGGGTTAGCTATTCCTAGACAAGGAAGAGTCTTAACATGCCTTTTTAATTCTTGGACAACAGAAGTATGAATGTCTGTCCAAGGAAGGGGATTACTGTTTAAGCGGTCAAAAAGGGGTTTACAGATAATCCGCAGATTTTTATAGAACTCACTAATATAATTTAGAGAGCCTAAAAATCTTTGAAGTTGATTTTTGTCAGAAATGACATCTGGGAATTTACTAGCAAATTGGATAGCTCTATGAATGGGGTGAATATGACCATACTGGATATTAAGGCCAAGAAATTTTACTTGAGTCTGGAACAAACTATATTTTGACTGGGATAAAACTAATCCATTAGTTTGAATAGTTTTAAAGAATGAATTTAAGTGTTTCCAATGTTCTTCAATAGAATTTGAGAAAATTAGAACATCATCAATATAAACAATTGCAAAATGACTGAACTGGTTCAAAATATCATTCATAATATTCTGAAATTCACTAGGAGCATTCTTAAGGCCAAATGGCATGACATTCCATTCATAGTGACCAAAAGGTGTGGTAAAGGCTGTCTTATACCTATCTTCCTCATGAATCTGGATTTGCCAAAATCCACTCTTAAGGTCAAATTTACTAAAGACAACTGCATGACTTAATCTTCCAATTAAATCTCTTTTATTTGGTAATGGATACCTAATCCATTCCAAAACTTTATTTAAAGGTTTGTAATTAATAACAAGTCTGGGAACACCTCTTTCTATCTCAGAATTTTTATTGACATAGAAAGCAGGGCAAGACCAGGGAGACTTACTTTTCCTAATTAATCCTTTAGCAAGTAAATCATTAATTTCTTGCTTACAGAATTCCATTAACTCATGATTCATTTGTATAGGTCTAGCCTTAGTAGGAATTAAATGTTCCTTAAATTCCTTAGCATAAGGTAGCCTAACAATATGTTTCTTCCTATGCCAAAAAGCATGAGGCAAATTGGAACATACATTATTATTTAAAAGATCTTGAAAATCTTTTATTCTCTTTTTGAGTTCAGGGGTCTTTAAACGTTCCTCAACTCTTTTATAATCTATTTCATTTTTTAAATAACTTAAGTGCTGGGTTTTATTATTTAAAATATTCAAATATTTAGTAATTGACTGTTCTTGAATACTCCGAAGGTCTCTCTCTTTAGGTTCAATTATGAAGCTAAAGGTAACCTTTTGTCCAAGGTGGTTACTAGATAATCCCTTGGTAGTAGTGGTGAATGGATATAATAGATATATAAAGGGTAATCCTAAAATTATTTTGTCAGTCATGTTTCTGATTAAAACAAAGGATGTTTTAAGCTTATTAAGCTTATCAGCAGGGTTATCTTTTATTAATAAGTCTTTTAACTGCTTTGTGTATCTTTTCTTTAACTTAGGGTCAGTAATTTTACCTATTAGTTCAATAAGCAAATTTTGTTCTTCTTCATTAGTAGTAAGAACATTAACCTTGTTAATAACATTAAGTTTTTTATTACAGCAACTATCCACACACCCAAGGGTGAAATCTGGATTATTGCTGCTGCTAGAATTATCAGAGGAATCAGAAAATGTATCATCATAGTTATTATCACTAGAATGATTTTCTATTCTCATTAATTCTAGGATCTGTTCAGTATCTTCTTCAGTAATTTTTAACTGTTTAAGTTTTTCTTTTACTTTGCATTCATTTTTATAATGACCAGGCTTACCACAGTTGTGACAAATAACTTTACTTTTATCAAATTTTTTGTAACTTTTCTTCTTAGGGTTATAAGAAGGTTTTTTATAAGCTTTTTTCTTATAAGGTAACTGTTTTTTATAATAATCATCTTTGTTATTATAATTTTTATGTTTCCTTCTATGTTTATAATTATCTTTTCTATGGTGCTTAGTATGTTTTCTTCTGGAAGGGGCAACAGGCGGCAAACCATATTGTTCACAGAATGTCATCTGAGATGGTGATCTATCTGAGAAAAAGATCAACAGTACCCTCCGGCACCCGAAGGAGTCGGACCTCCAGTCAGACGACGCTGGCCCCACAGTCATCATCAGATGCGCATGCATCCGACAAAGTCAATCAATCAGCAATGGGCAAAAGCAGATAGTATGGAGATGGTGATCTATCTGAGAAAAAGATCAACAGTACCCTCCGGCACCCGAAGGAGTCGGACCTCCAGTCAGACGACGCTGGCCCCACAGTAGTATGGAGATGGTGATCTATCTGAGAAAAAGATCAACAGTACCCTCCGGCACCCGAAGGAGTCGGAGGGTACTTAGGCAGACACATTACGGCGCCTTAGGCAGAAACCTTTGAAAACTTAGTAAGACTCAGAGCTCCTTCTCTGACTAATCTTAAGTTTTCTCTTCTGTTTTCCTGAGTCCTTCTGTCTTGTTGTTTATTTTCCAGTTTATGTATTTCATTTCGTGTATGTAAATATTTTATGTAATCATATTAGACTGGCATCTGTTGGCCAGATTAATTACATCTGCATTTCTACCGCCTAAATGGTCGGATTATACTTATATTTATAATTTCAGTTAATTATTCAACTGTGAGGTCCCTTTCCTACTACCCCTTGCATCATGCATAAGTTATTTATGATTATGAATTGTGAGTAGTTAACCCCCTGTTCTGCAAGGCCATGGTCACTATCTGCACACCCATTAGTATGGTGAGTGGTGAAAGCCCGTACTTTTGGTTCTCTGTATCATCTTCTTGTCCTTCCGCCCTCTTTTAAAATTATACTTCTTTTTGGGGGTGGAAGGGTGATAAAAATTTCGACGTGGGATAGTATGGGGAGATGGTGATCTATCTGGGAAGATGATCAACAGAACCCTCCGGCACCGAAGGAGTCGGATCAGAGAGAGTCGGACCTCCAGTCAGACGAAGCTGGCCCCACAGGCCCCACAGTCATCATCAGATGCGCTTGCATCCGACAGAGTCAATCAATCAGCAAAAGCAAAAGCAGATGCTGTCCCCTAGTCAATCAGCATAAAGTAAAGTTAAAGGAATCTACTTTTAACTTTTACTTTTGCTTTTACTTTTACTTTCACTTTAGTAAATGTAAAATGTTTCTTACTTTTACTTTAGTAAATTACTTTTACTTTGTACTTTTACTCCAGTAAATGTAATAGTGAATCCTGCGTGATTCAATAGTAATTTACTTTTCAGTTTTCTATTTAAACGAACTCAAGTGTTAGAGTTCGATAGGTTTTGTTCTAGCCTTTGTAAGAAGCAGAACAACCTCACTAGGAGGTTCGCTCTGCCTTCTCTCTACCCTTTCTCTTCTTAGTAAACGAAGAAGAAGCTTGTTGCTTCCTTCTTCTAGTAAGATGAAGCAGAAGTCTTCCATACTTCTGTCTTCCATTTATCATGTAAATCTTCCACCATTGTATATATATAAAGAATGAAGAATCATTTGAATACACCGGTCATCTTCTTACTAATTTCTTTATTCTGTTAAAAGTTTTTAAACTTAAAACACGCGCTGGGCGGAAGGACAAGAAGATGATACAGAGAACCAAAAGTACGGGCTTTCACCACTCACCATACTAATGGGTGTGCAGATAGTGACCATGGCCTTGCAGAACAGGGGGTTAACTACTCACAATTCATAATCATAAATAACTTATGCATGATGCAAGGGGTAGTAGGAAAGGGACCTCACAGTTGAATAATTAACTGAAATTATAAATATAAGTATAATCCGACCATTTAGGCGGTAGAAATGCAGATGTAATTAATCTGGCCAACAGATGCCAGTCTAATATGATTACATAAAATATTTACATACACGAAATGAAATACATAAACTGGAAAATAAACAACAAGACAGAAGGACTCAGGAAAACAGAAGAGAAAACTTAAGATTAGTCAGAGAAGGAGCTCTGAGTCTTACTAAGTTTTCAAAGGTTTCTGCCTAAGGCGCCGTCCCTAACTCTGAATGCAAGCCTTCCTTTTATAGAGTAAGGAGTGAGCTGCGTACAATTATTGGGAATCTTTACTATTACAGACTGTCAATCACTTTAACAAAAGTAGAATGATTACAGACACATTACTATTGCTGAACAGTAGACACTTTTGACTAAAACAGACAACTTTTACTATTTGCTTTTTCAAAAGTAGAAAAAGCCGGATTCTTTTGACTCGGCGTGCAAGGCAGGGGCCAGGAAGCATAGGATGCTTAAAATGAGTGCGCGGGCACTGATGACTGGGGTCCACAGCATGTGGGAAGGAATCTGACTGTCGGTCTGGGCCGGAGATTACTGTGAGCTCACGGGAGCTGAATAGGAGCCATAGAAGTGGTGGCTAGGCAAAAGGATCCTGTGCATCCTGGAGGTCAGAGATGCCATAGGGGTCCTGGTTAACCGAAGCTTGGGATGACTTTGAAGAAGATGAAGAATCCTCTTCATTGATGGTGTTAACTCTTTGTTGAATTGCTTTGGCTAGCAGATTTAGCTCTGCCGCACTGTATTCTTTTACTCCTGCTAGAGTAGCAGCAACAGAGGAACTAGAACTGGATCCTTTAATTTTGGATTTGCTGGACGAGCCAACATTTTCCAATTTGACTGGAAGAATAGGAGTCGGAGGAAACTCCTTTTGAACTTGTTGGGAAATTCGAACAATGTCAAATTTATCCCACCATTTAATAAAGAAAATTCTGGTAACTGATGGAGGCTGAGATGAAACAGGAAGGTTATACTGCCATTTCAAAATCCAAGGAATTTTGTATTTACTAGTAAAACGGAGCAGTACAGGGATACCTTCCATTTTAGGGTTATATGGGGATTTGTTACTAAAATGGTTTATCTGAGTACGAAGAGACTCAGGGATAACTTGTGTAGCAAGGCCATATCTGGACCACCAAAGGGTGAACCAAATCGGGATCTGACTTTTGAATTTGTGATCAAACTGGAGAAACCAAGAATGATTGAAATTGGAACCCTGGTGAAGAAAGATCTTATTCCAGGCCTCCATGTAATCATAATAGCAAAAATAGTTACTAAAAGATGATTCAAGACTTTCTTCAATAATTCTCATATCAGAAAGACGGTTGGAATATCTATGATTCTCCCAATCCTCCCCCGAAATGAATTTCTTAATATAAAGAGAGTGAAAAATAATTTTTGAACTGTCATTTTTATCAAAAATTGGTTTAATATTGACAGATTCAGTTTTTACTAAAATATTTTTATAATAAGTAAGGGTTTTATAAGGGGCTGGAGGTGCAAAATGCCAACCAGGAGGGAAAAACTGGGTAGCAAGTTTAATTGGATCATTTTTGTCGTCCATGTAAGGCTCAACAAAGAAAAGGTTAACTTCGTAATTTGGTATATATTGGGAAGTAGGTTTGTATTGACTAGGTTTTTGAATCTGGCTTTGGGCTTGGGATTCAAAGGGGTCAATAACTGGAGGCTGACTAGCAAGGGCTGAACTATAGGGTTTAGGGATTTGGCCTAAAACCTGGAATTGTGTGGTAGGAGGTCTGACTGTATAACTGGGATGAGGAATTGGAACCATGGTTCCTTTACCAGTTTGTCCTGAAACAGGATTTTTACTTGGCTGTCCGGAGACAGGTGCTTTACCTCGATCACGTTTCTGTTTATCTCTCTCACTCATTTTGGGTACCTGATTGGATGAATTCTCTAGTCAGAAAATCTGGGATAGAGTTTTGACTTCCTTTAATATATTCAATATCAAAATCAAAAATAGATAAAATAGCTTGCCATCTAGCAAAAATTTGTTTAGAAGCAATATTTTCAACATCTTTCTCCAAAACGTATTTTGCAGATTTGCAGTCAATTCTGACTAAAAACTTTTGATTTAATAAATCACTTTGAAATTTATTAATGCATGAAACTAGAGATAGAATTTCCTTTTTAATAGTTGAGTAGTTTAACTGAGTGGGATTCCAAGCATGAGAGTAAAAACAAACAAGTTGCTCAGAAGAAGTAGGAGTCAACTTTTGCTTGAGAATACCTCCAAAGCCAATATCAGAGGCATCGGTTTCAACTATTTTGAAGGCAGTAGGGTTAGCTATTCCTAGACAAGGAAGAGTCTTAACATGCCTTTTTAATTCTTGGACAACAGAAGTATGAATGTCTGTCCAAGGAAGGGGATTACTGTTTAAGCGGTCAAAAAGGGGTTTACAGATAATCCGCAGATTTTTATAGAACTCACTAATATAATTTAGAGAGCCTAAAAATCTTTGAAGTTGATTTTTGTCAGAAATGACATCTGGGAATTTACTAGCAAATTGGATAGCTCTATGAATGGGGTGAATATGACCATACTGGATATTAAGGCCAAGAAATTTTACTTGAGTCTGGAACAAACTATATTTTGACTGGGATAAAACTAATCCATTAGTTTGAATAGTTTTAAAGAATGAATTTAAGTGTTTCCAATGTTCTTCAATAGAATTTGAGAAAATTAGAACATCATCAATATAAACAATTGCAAAATGACTGAACTGGTTCAAAATATCATTCATAATATTCTGAAATTCACTAGGAGCATTCTTAAGGCCAAATGGCATGACATTCCATTCATAGTGACCAAAAGGTGTGGTAAAGGCTGTCTTATACCTATCTTCCTCATGAATCTGGATTTGCCAAAATCCACTCTTAAGGTCAAATTTACTAAAGACAACTGCATGACTTAATCTTCCAATTAAATCTCTTTTATTTGGTAATGGATACCTAATCCATTCCAAAACTTTATTTAAAGGTTTGTAATTAATAACAAGTCTGGGAACACCTCTTTCTATCTCAGAATTTTTATTGACATAGAAAGCAGGGCAAGACCAGGGAGACTTACTTTTCCTAATTAATCCTTTAGCAAGTAAATCATTAATTTCTTGCTTACAGAATTCCATTAACTCATGATTCATTTGTATAGGTCTAGCCTTAGTAGGAATTAAATGTTCCTTAAATTCCTTAGCATAAGGTAGCCTAACAATATGTTTCTTCCTATGCCAAAAAGCATGAGGCAAATTGGAACATACATTATTATTTAAAAGATCTTGAAAATCTTTTATTCTCTTTTTGAGTTCAGGGGTCTTTAAACGTTCCTCAACTCTTTTATAATCTATTTCATTTTTTAAATAACTTAAGTGCTGGGTTTTATTATTTAAAATATTCAAATATTTAGTAATTGACTGTTCTTGAATACTCCGAAGGTCTCTCTCTTTAGGTTCAATTATGAAGCTAAAGGTAACCTTTTGTCCAAGGTGGTTACTAGATAATCCCTTGGTAGTAGTGGTGAATGGATATAATAGATATATAAAGGGTAATCCTAAAATTATTTTGTCAGTCATGTTTCTGATTAAAACAAAGGATGTTTTAAAACAAACATTATCTTGACAAATATGAACTTTAGGCAATTTATATTTTATTTCCATGTGACTACCGTTAGCGGAGCTAAGTCTTTCATTAGTCTTTGCATAGAACCTGGTAGGAATTAACCCTTCTTGAATACAATTCAGATCAGCACCTGTATCAACAAGAGCGGGAAGTTCCAAAATAAAGGTTTTATTAATAACTAAGGTTATATTAATATACCATTTTTGAATAGTAATATCTTTCAATCTATTCAAAGAATTACCTTGCTCAATTAGATCAATTTGACTATTTGAAGTTTCGGCTTTATCCTTATTAGAAGAATGAGATTCATTTTCCGAAGGGATATCAGCTTCTTCTTCATCACTACTGCTATTTACAGCAATAGTCCTATCAGCTTTAATATTTTCAATTTCTTGTTTTAATAGAGAAATTTCTTTCTTCATATTTTTTACTTCAGAATGTAACTCTGGTAAAGTAATTTCTTTAACAGGGTTCTTGAATCTTTCAAGGGTTTTATTAAGGCTAAAAACAGGCTTCTCTTTAACCTTATTAAGCTTATCAGCAGGGTTATCTTTTATTAATAAGTCTTTTAACTGCTTTGTGTATCTTTTCTTTAACTTAGGGTCAGTAATTTTACCTATTAGTTCAATAAGCAAATTTTGTTCTTCTTCATTAGTAGTAAGAACATTAACCTTGTTAATAACATTAAGTTTTTTATTACAGCAACTATCCACACACCCAAGGGTGAAATCTGGATTATTGCTGCTGCTAGAATTATCAGAGGAATCAGAAAATGTATCATCATAGTTATTATCACTAGAATGATTTTCTATTCTCATTAATTCTAGGATCTGTTCAGTATCTTCTTCAGTAATTTTTAACTGTTTAAGTTTTTCTTTTACTTTGCATTCATTTTTATAATGACCAGGCTTACCACAGTTGTGACAAATAACTTTACTTTTATCAAATTTTTTGTAACTTTTCTTCTTAGGGTTATAAGAAGGTTTTTTATAAGCTTTTTTCTTATAAGGTAACTGTTTTTTATAATAATCATCTTTGTTATTATAATTTTTATGTTTCCTTCTATGTTTATAATTATCTTTTCTATGGTGCTTAGTATGTTTTCTTCTGGAAGGGGCAACAGGCGGCAAACCATATTGTTCACAGAATGTTCCCAATTCATATTTGGCTTTGTTTTTATCTTTATTAGCTTGTTTACTAAGTTTAAAATCAATACACATTTTTAAACCAGTTTTTTGAATTTGACTAACTATATCACCATAGGTTAAATTATCATAATCAATAAAACCTAAGGCTTTAGATAACTCTTCTCTGATTTTATGAGCAAATAGACTAGGTAAACCATTTATGAACTTTTCTTTCCAAAATGATTTATCACTGTCATCACGCATCATAACTCTATTAATAAAAACATCCTTGTACCAAGGAAAGTCACTTAAGGTAGGGCAATTGAGGTTACTAAGTTGGTCATGGATCCTATCAGTAATGTTGCTAGGAGTCCCAATAAAATGCTTAATTATAGTGTAGATAAGAGTATTGACACCATCAGGGGGTCCAATACCTAAGACTTCATTAACTATTGGATTACCTTCATTATCAACTTGGATAGCATGAATTATAGAATGCTTAGAAGTTTCAGTAAGATGATTCTCCCACCAACTTCTAAGTGTTCCGGTAAATCCAGAAGCCAATAACTCAACAATATCAGCCTGACGGATTTCAGGGAAATTAGTCAAGTAACTATTTGCAACCATAGACATGTGATTTAATTTATTTAAAATTTGTTGCTCACTAAAACCATCAATATTCCATTCATAAATCTTATTAGCAGAAACAGAAAATTGATTATCTAGATTCCTTTCTTCAAACTGTAAGTCTGGAGGGGTTGGTCTAGTATACCAATTTTTTGTAGTACTAGTAGGATTTGGAGTTTTAAAGGTTAGTTTACTAAACTGATTAATTGTTTCATCAAGTTCAGAATCATCAGATGATGTATCTGATTGACTTTGAGCTTGAGTTTGGTCAATCACGGCTAACATTCTAGTCTCACTAGTTTCTGGCTTATCAAGTTTCTTAATAAGTTTGTCAATGGTTTTAGCAAGTTCTTTGTCTGAAGTAGGTAAACTCAATCCTACTCTCTTTTCAGGGAGACTGAGTAAAGGTTTTTCAGATTTACTTAGTTGGGTATTTAACTTTTCATCAAATTTTTCTTCAATTTTATCTAACTGTTTACCTATAGAGGCAAGGTACTGGTTAGTAAAATTGTTTTGTTCAATAATTCTCTTGTTATTACCTTCTGGTTCTTTAAAAGGACTAGCAATAACAGTGTTATCTTTAATGGTGATAATTAATGATTCTAAAGGAGGGTGACTGGAGGACACAGTGGATTTATCTTCTTTAGTCCATTTATGTTTAGTTATAACATTACATTTTCCATAATATTTATCATACCATGAATAGAATGTAATGTTTATTTTTTCTTTAGTTACAAATCTTCTCCATTTTTTAACTATTTTTTCCCTTTCTTGCTCTTTGTGGTTAGTTCGAAAAAGATGTCTTTTAGGTTTATTTTCTTTAGAATTAAAATCATTAATCAAATATTGATCATTTATTTTAAATTCTTTTTTAAGAACTCTAAGTTGATGATGGACTGGTTTGGGTCCAAAATCAGACTGAGTAGGAGATAAATTCTGGGATTCATCATCCTCAGGTTGATTAACTGGTTCAAACTTATCATAACAAGGATGACTTGTTTGACCTTCAGTATAAATTCCTTTTAATTTTACATCAGGTAAATTTGTCTTTTCTAACAGATCAGAATCTTTTCTGCTCTGGGTAGAAGACTGACTGGTAATATCCTCAATAATTAGTGGACGTCTAAGTCTCGAATCATCAAAACTTATTCTGACAGTACCATCTAAATATTGCTTAACATTATCAAAGTTAATAACTTCATTAATTACAGGTCTTTGCGGTACCTCGTTATCTAATATCCATTGACTCGGAAGAGTCACATCTTTCCAAAGAAGAGTCTTTGGAACTTGAATATTAGCATCACTGGTACTACTCTGTATTAAAACAGTTTTATCTTTGGGACTTTTACTTAAAGCTTTTACATTCAAATTGGTTTTCATTGTTTTATAATAAATTCTGTATATTAAAGCTAAAGCTTGAGATCCTTCAATCATCTGAGTAATCTCACCTGCAGTTTTAATATTTAAAGTTAAAGCTTTTAATAAATGAGGGTCACTTAGGCTTAATGTAAAATCTGGAAAGCAATTAAAATGGACAGGTCCATTGTGCAAACTAGATTCCATTATTCCTAAGATGCTAGGGTGGTAATTCAAATATCTGGCATCTCTAAGACACAACAAAATACTTGAATTAATTCCTTTAATGCTTAAAGGGTTAACAGCAACTTGAATTAATCCGATGTGGATAAAGTTGTACCCTTTTCTTCTTTGTTTGTTGATGACTTCTGTAGTGAGCAAACTACAAGTTTCATGATCTTTATTAATAGCATAAATTTTTTCAACAGTTTTAACACTATAGTCTGACTTGAAATTATCTAAAAAGGTAGACTGATAAATTTCTTTGGGAGAAATACTGGGGATATTCCAGTTTCCCAAATCTTGACTAAGGTTTTCGTAACTATGTTCTTCTTGGTTCACTATGTCAGGAATATGAGATAAAGAAGATCTAGAAGATCTAGAACTGACTGAACTATTAGATCTGAATAAACGATTCATAATAATTTTTGAAAAACCCATTCTACAAGGCTGGTCATCCATTCTGCACAAGGAGGATTGATAGAAATCCGAGATACTAAATCCTGAGTTGAGGGATTTAGGAGCCACAAAGGTGGATTCTCGTTGCAAGTGATACTTCAAAAGAAGCTACTGCCAAAATAAAAGGAATAGAGAACAAGAAATGAACATGTACTAAGTAATGAAGTGAAATAACAATCATATAACATATCCATGGCTTTACTTATCTGCTGCCACTACTATGCCTAGGATACAGACCCACTTACATATGTAGACACAGACCGTAGTGATGATTTCCTGTAATTGCAGAATCATTGCTCGATATCGCGAGTCTTATAACTGCTTCGGAAGATATCAAGGTGGTCTACTGTAAGGAAGGTGATCAAAGGATAGAGGAACAGACGTAGACAGTAGAAGCATAGATACAGAGATATGAAAAGCAAATCAAAACACTGATAGCACATAAACATAACTTGGCTTTGATACCAAGAGTAAAGATTCCCAATAATTGTACGCAGCTCACTCCTTACTCTATAAAAGGAAGGCTTGCATTCAGAGTTAGGGACGGCGCCTTAGGCAGAAACCTTTGAAAACTTAGTAAGACTCAGAGCTCCTTCTCTGACTAATCTTAAGTTTTCTCTTCTGTTTTCCTGAGTCCTTCTGTCTTGTTGTTTATTTTCCAGTTTATGTATTTCATTTCGTGTATGTAAATATTTTATGTAATCATATTAGACTGGCATCTGTTGGCCAGATTAATTACATCTGCATTTCTACCGCCTAAATGGTCGGATTATACTTATATTTATAATTTCAGTTAATTATTCAACTGTGAGGTCCCTTTCCTACTACCCCTTGCATCATGCATAAGTTATTTATGATTATGAATTGTGAGTAGTTAACCCCCTGTTCTGCAAGGCCATGGTCACTATCTGCACACCCATTAGTATGGTGAGTGGTGAAAGCCCGTACTTTTGGTTCTCTGTATCATCTTCTTGTCCTTCCGCCCTCTTGGTATATATATATATATATATATAGACGGTGGAGAGAGCTAAAACCTGCTTTCATATAAAGCATGTAGGTGGAGATATGCTCAGATAATTTTACAGCGCATTGCATATTGATTTGGAGGATCCTTTAATTTGTTCCTTATCATAAAATTTTGTGAAGTATTAGAGTTGCTCTTTGATGGACAAATCGCTTAGGGGGACAATTAGGAGACACCGGTGAACAAATTACCACCCTTGGATTTGCCTTACATGCATGTAACTTTTTTGGGACTTGTATTTTCTTCCGTTCAAGCTTTATGATGGCTAGCTTTTGTTAAAAAGAGTTAGCATAGCAAATCTTTATCTTTGATATGCCACTAATGAGAGTACCTGCTTCGAAAGCTCATGTTATCCCTCCCACACGCTATTTGTGGTCTATAAAAAATGAGTATCATTAATTATAAATTGAAATTTTACAAAGAAAGTACGGGTTTTTTTTAATTAATTAATTAATTATATTTCTACCAATTACCATCCCGTTTAATTATTCCAGTCAGCTAGCGTGCTTACCAAGTGTACCAAACTTTACATTTTATTTGTTGTCCAAGTTCGAAATGAACGTTTACCTACAAAGTGAAAGTTAGCAAAAGTTTTTTTCTTTTTATCTGTGTGTGAGTCGTTATTTATGAATAATTTTATTCATTGAAAAGTGTTTATAGCATGGGCATATATCTTCACTATATATATATTATATATATATTTATGTACCTTTCCTTAATTTTTCCCATATTTATTGAAATCTTTAAATTAAATAGAAATTCCTCTGCATGCAGACCAGACACCCATTTGCACGACTATCCACTTGAATATCATGAGTATAGTTGTCAAATCGTATATCGAAAATTCTCGTATTATATTTTATATATGGTATCGTAAAATATAAAAATAAAATAAAAATATAGTAATATATATTTAAACATATAAAACACAAATTTGATTATATATAAAAGTAGTCAAGAAATATTATTATAAATTAAAAATAAATTTTAAAGTTAAACAGTAGCCAAAATATTTTAAATTGATTTATTATATATTATTTTAGTAATCTTTATAGAGTAATAAGAGAATAATTTAAATTAACAAGTAGAGATTTATATATCTGCTTATAAAAAATGATGTGAAAAAAATAGAGTGACATTTGTAATTAGATATAATACTCTAAAATTTGATTAAAGGCTCATGAAGCTTTATAGAATATGTTTGTGCTAGAAAACTTCTTCAATCGAAATATATGTTAAAAGGTTTAAAAGTTCTGTTTTTAGTCTTTTAGATCTAAATGAAATAAATTTCAAGTTAATTGTCTTTAAAAAGTTGTGTGCATTATATCGTATCGAATTGTAAGATACGGTATTATTTTAGATTTATCTTTCAATACGTATTGAATTGTCTCCGTATTGTATAGTGTCGTAAAATACATATACACGTATCGTAAGATTTTAACAAGTATAATCTTGAGTGAAATAAAATTGTAGTCTTATGGATATGAAAAAAGATTAGATATGATCCGGGGCGCAATCCTTATGGTGTTTAATAATAAGCACGAAAAGAAATAAAATGAGATTGACTGAAAGCGAGAAAATACATATATATAAAGGTAAAGGATGGTTATTCAAATATATACTACACAAAATGTTTCATTTCCAAAATAAAGGTCTCATATATTTTTGTTGATAGTATTCAATCAGGCAATGATCTTAAGTTCAAGATCATAATATTTATATCGTCACGTCATCACTGTAAAATTAAACATTCAATATTTATGAATAATAATAATATGATGAAATGTATTATACTTTATAAATTTTATAAAAGAGACTTATTTTGTTACTGAAAGAAATTATGAACGGAGAGTGCACAAGAATTTTTTTTGATGGTGATTACTCTAAGTGTCTGTTCGGGAGCTATTATAAGTTAGTTAACTCAACTTATAAATAGTTAAGTCAAAAAAATTATTCATGATCAATTTTTTATTTATTTATAAGTTTAAAAAAAAAGTAAAAATAAATAAGTACATATTTGTTGTTTAAAAAAAATCTTATAAGTCATTTTTTTTAAATTGGTCAACGTTTATGAAATGACAGAAATGTCCTCTTTTATTTTTCTAATGTCTTCTTATTGAAGGATATTTTAATAATCTTTATATTTTATTTTAACTTATAAGTCATTATTAGCCGAACACATCTACAACTATTATTTATAATTTCGAATTTATAAGTAAAAGTGATATTGAATACTTTTACTTATAAATTTATTAAAATTTTAACTTATAAATTTATTAAAATTTTAGCTTTAAATATAAAAAAATAAATTATTCCCGAACCGACTCTAAATATATCTACATGTACATATATTACTAGTCTCTCTCTCTGTGCCGATCGAATGCCTTATTCTTCTTCATCCCCGGCCATAAAGGAATTAAAAGCAGGCTTAAAAGAAGAGATAAGGATGGACGGCAAATTAATAACCCCTCAGAAAAAGGAGGAGGGGAATTTTTGAATTAGTTTGGTGTACGTAGTAGTCAACTAAGAAATATTGGACGTTAATAATTCTTCCACTTTTTTTTTTTTTTTTTGTAAAGAATCTAACTTACTTGCACGGAGTAATTAGCTCTCAAGTTTTATTTCCTTTTTCAAAGTTGTTTGAGTAGAAAAATTCCATAAGCAACCTTTTACATTAAAATATGCATGCATTTAAGCTCATCTATACAAAATATTCAAAGCAAATTTTTTAAAAGAATCTGGCTAAAATGACTTGGATCTGAATTACTAATACATATATCAAAAGGACAATATTAATGATTGAGAATAATATTGAGCTAGCTAGATGGAATAAGAAGAGCTAGCCAATGAAAAATAGAAAATAATATTGGCAAATTAACTAGGATATATAGAATCAAAGTGTACGTGGAAGTCATAATTGAGGAAAAGGGTAAGGCAGGCATTGAACGAATTAAAAAGAAAGCAAACATAGGATAGAAGTACTTTAGAATTAATAATAATAATAGCTTGTAGCTAGTGGATTAAATTAAATTCGAAATCCAAAAGCTAGTACCGTTGGTGCCCGATCATGACTTCAAGGACGACTGTGGGCTCGCTCTCTCTCTCTCTTTCCTTTTTCTTTTTTCTTTTCATTGCATTTATTAATTCTCTAATAACTGTAAGTATTTTCTAGACACACACAGCTTAATTATTAACTATTAGTTCTCGATCATAATTTAAATCTCTTTTTTAATTATGTCCCCACAACCACCCTATTCGTCCCAGCTCTTTGTATATATATATATAACAAGTATTGCAGGGTTCATAATGTATACACATCTCTCTCCTTAATTTGTAAGTTTCTCGTAAATTAAAAGAAGAGAAATTATTAAGAAAATGGGTGCTCTTGACTATCTCTCCAACTTTTGCAGCGTCACCAGCACAAGAAGGAGCAAACGGAAAGCAATTCAGGTACTCTACTCTACCCAGTCATTACATTGTTGCATGGATTTAGTACTAGTACCCTTGCATAATCATTCATATTTATATATATGGGTTCATAATGTGATTTTTTTTTTTTTTCAGACAGTAGAAATCAAGGTCAAAATGGACTGTGATGGATGTGAAAGAAGAGTCAAGAATGCTATTAAAACCATGAAAGGTTCTTAAACTAATTACTTACTAGCGCTCTCTCTCTCTCTCTCTCTCTCATTGTATATTGGATGTAATCCATAATCAACGCTGATCGTGAGTCTAACTTGAAATTTTTTTTGGGTTTAAGTTAATGTAAAGAGTTCTTTTACACTTACTCACTTTTCTTATCAACATATAAGACAAATGAGTATGATCCTACCTAATTTCATCTTTAACCCAAATGAGTGGATCACACTCATTTGTTTTACATACGAGTAAGAAAAATGGGTAAATTTTAAAAAAAATTAATGTAAAAATAACGTTCACGAGAAATTTTTGCAAAAATTAGCTCACAGTCAACATTGACTATAGATTATTCTCTATATATATACAGAGAGATCATTCATAACAACTAATTGTTGTGAGTACTATTTCAGTAACCACATCGATTTTACACCGTCTATTATAATAATTAATAGCTTGGATCAATTGCAAAAAATTCACTGTCGCTGGAATCTCTAGCAGCAGTTAAATTCTTCCTGCTAATAAGTAATTGGCCGTCGCTAGATACTCTAGCGGCAGTGCCTTTTTTGCAATTAATTAATCCAAGCCATTAATTATTATAATGGACGGTGTAAGATGTGATTGTTAAAATAGTACTCCTAGCAATCTGGTCGTTGCTATGGATGAGTCTAATATATATATATATATATATATATATATTGAAGGTCTTAATTCAATCTTAACTTGAAGATAAAATTGATTAAGAGAGAGCATAAGTCTGTTAGGCTTTTTTGAGTTAAATCAAGATAATTAATTGATTCTCAACCATGAGAGAGGCTACATACGCATTCTGTAAATATATATAAGTGATGAAATGCTTTGGTATATATATATACAGAAATGTCTAATTAAGTTCGTACATAATTTTTTGTAACAAGGCAATTTTGTTTTGAACTTTCTTTTCATCCAAAAACATTATGAATCCTAGAAAGGGAAAGAGGAAGCGAAGTTTTTTTCTCTTCACAATAATCAGTCAAATAGGGAATATGTTTCTTATATAAGTGTATCTTTCAAATTTCCTTTTTCATTTTTGGAGGGATAATTATCTTTTTAGTTAGTGAATTAAAAGCATATTTGCTGACATTCTAGCTAGCAAAAATACATACAACTCATCAAAAGACACAATAAAGGCATCCAAAGTCCATGCCCTACTTTACTTTTTATTGTATTTAAATTCATCCACATTTATTTGTCTATTATTTACTTTATTATTTAGTTTTCAAATAACTAACTGCTTGATTGGTAAAATCTAGAATTGATCCGGTCCCATGCATGCTGTACATTATCATAAAAATATGTACAAAATTTCCTCAAACATGCACTAAATGAATTTGTACGCAGGTGTGAAAAGCTTGGATGTGAATAGAAAGCAAAGCCGGGTGACGGTTAGTGGGTACGTCGATCCAAACAAGGTGCTAAAGAAAGTAAAGAGCACTGGAAAGAGAGCTGAATTCTGGCCTTATATACCTTACAATCTCGTCACTTATCCCTATGTCACCGGAGCTTATGACAAGAGGGCTCCCGCCGGCTTTGTTAGAAACGTCACGCAGGCCGTTCCTCCTTCCAATGCAACCGACGAGAAAATTACCCATCTCTTCAGCGACGATAACCCTAATGCTTGTTCCATTATGTGATCAATCGTCTCATCACCACACAAATTATATACAATTAATATGCATGCATGCATATTACTTATGACCATTATAGTTAATTAAGTGAACCTCCCCCCTCCTCCCTCCCTCCCTCCCTCTTTTCCCCCTCAGTTGTCTTGCTAATCGATAGGATTAGTAGGGAAATGAGACTGTATGAGTTTTATGATAATCGACTCTAGGAGTCTCTCCTTTAATTTATATCAAAGGGAAATGTGTAACGCCTTTGCCTAAAGAAAGAGTAACATCTTTTTTGTAACACGCCTTTTTTTTTATCTAGGGAAATGTGTTATGGGAACTATTTATGAAAGCAATAATAATCTAATCCATTAATTTTGTGTTTAATCATAATTAGTGAATCACGAGGATGTTTTTTTTTTTTGAGGTAAAAGTGATTCAACATAATTAGTTTATGTGTCTCCTACATATTAAGGACTTTAATGCTTTGATATCTTCACCTATCCATACAAATGTTGCACTTAGAGAGAATATATGTGTAAATGTTTTTTTAATGAAGATTTCTTGGATTCAAATCTACGCTAATAATGATCTTGAAAGTTGTTTGTAAAGTAAAAGGAGGGGAAGGCATGGGGAAATGTCAAGTCAGAATAAATATAGTAGGAGAAGAGATTCAAAAAGGGAGACGACATGCATGGCTTTGGACAATTAATTATGGCGGTCGAATTAGATTCTTGTCCCAAATAATTGGAGAACTAACGACGAATTCAAATAATTATAATTGTGAATGTCAATTGCACAAAGCGCTTCATACCAACTATATGTCTATATGCCATAGCCAAAATAAATTACTCAACAATAGAATGATCCAAAGAAAGGAGAGTACAATAGCTACTTATTTCTTCCACTAATTCGATACACTTCAAAAGTAAAACCAATAAGTTGGATCATTTTAGTCAAACCACAAGCGACCCTATTACTCTCCTTAATCTTCTTAAGATTATATTAATCATAAACTATATATATATATATATATCAAAATTCAAATGTTAAGACCTAACTCTTTTATTAACGTCAAATTTTATTCGTCTACCAAATCATCCAAAAACAAGTTAATCTGCACACGGAACAACTAATGAACACACCAAAAACAAGAATTTTCAAAAAGAGCTAACAATAGAGGAATTAAATTGCTCAATAACAAGAATAATAAATTGTATATTGAATATACCTTAATCTGACTGTATTTATAATTACTTATAAACTTACTATAACTCGTCTGAGACAAGTTAAGAATAAAAATTCACAATCCATACAACTATACCCTTTAAACCGAATAAACTCCCCTATCCATAAAAGTTGGAATTCAAAAATAATTAACAATCATAAGTCAATTTGAATTTGGACTATTTTAAAATACCAAATCGTCAAAATACATATATACATCGCAGCGGGTCACCCAAAAACAACCGGAGCAGGCCCAATTAATTTTATCTCAACAAAACCCAATCAATCCTGCCCCAACACCTCTAATTAACCTTGCTTTTTTTGCTGCTGCTAGTGTGGGTTAGTAGTTTGGCTCACCTTTTTCGATTTTATAAGTTCGCGCCTTAAATTCTGGCTTTAATTTAAATGGAGAGTGATGTTATCCCCTTAATTATATACTACTAATATGAAGGTAGCGATCACACATTTTTATATCTTATCCTAAGCTTCAGTAGTCACTAAGGCGACAATTTCAACAAATTAAAAGCTTTAGTATCTCATAATATATTATCTACTAGCCCTGTGTGTGAAATAATCAAATAAGGTCACAGTATCCATTAATCTGGAAAAAGTAGAGTCCTGAATCTAAGGCTTATATTGTTAGTCACAAGAGAGTAATTAATTTAAGATGTTGTTAGGTAAAAGTCCAAGCAATGAAAGAACAAATCAAAATTAAATTAAAAATGTAAAACGGTGAGGGCCATAAAGTGATTTTGATGTTAATCTTAATCAATGACAATTTGACATAAATTTATCACAAAGATTACCATAATCTTGGTGTCTTTTTGGCCAACCTTTATCAATTGAATCCACATGGAAACTGCACTAATAACAAATTAACAATATTGAAAGGGACACTTGCAAAAAAAGAAAATTGTTTGCAGATATTCATGGAAGAAAGAGACCACCAAATTCTCTGCTTTCGGCAGTCCTTGGGCTGTTTGAAGAGCAGCGTAATTCTTTAATGGAAATGAAATGATCTTCTAGTGACCTTTTCTTTATTTAATTTGATTTATTAATTAACAGTGATGGGACAAGCACAATTTTTCTTTCCCTTTAATTATGGTTTGTGTAAATTAACATAAGAGAGAAGCCTCGTGATATAGGTTTGGAACATAATGTGACTACTAATAGTGAATGCATGAACATTAGCTAACTTATAATAACACTACTGAATTACATTAATAAGTGTTGAATAAGACTAAAAGTATTTCATAATGATTTAAGATAAAACACATAGCAATAAAAGAAAATGATATATCTTACAACTTTATATTTCGAATTTTTTGTTAAGAATTACACAGATAATTATAGTTGATAATATTTTAACGATATATTTAATATATTAGGTCAATTTTATAATCATATTTAATCTCATATATTGATATACGTCACGATCGTAATTCGATAAAAAAATAAAATCAAGAGATATTGATCCCAATAATTAAGTTGGCCCAAATAAAACCCAAAGGGGGGAGGAGAGTATAGATAGGCTTGATATGATAGATCCATACGAGAGAGGCTGGGCTGAAGTCTACATATAATTCTTGATTTTGCCATTGGAGAATCTCGATCCAAAATACCCTTTTGGCATTAAAGTAGAGCAATTGCCAAAACTTGCTTGGCACCAACGTTCTGTAACACCCATAAGGATAAAGAAGAGATTTTCTCAACTAAATGGATACACAAAATCTTATAAGTTGATACTAAAACACAATTCTCATAACTAGTTGAAGCACATGAAAAATACAAGCATTAGCCGAACAAATGGGCATCTAAGCACTTCAGCCGGTTTAGCAATCCTTTCCACAGCGTAATTTCCAGGTGACGCGACTATATATTATGGATTACAATTTACAAGCTCCTCAAAGTATGCCAGTCAAATTCAAACACTTTTACATCAGAAGGAAAGCAGAATCTTATTATGAGCTTTGTTTAGGCATCAACAATCACAAAGGGAATTTTCTGACGAGTGTTTTTTTCATTTTAGTGGACGGGGATAACAATTTTGAGATTAATACACAGCATACAGCGAAAGACGTACAACCTCATTACTTTTTTTGTGAGTCTTTAAAAAATGTATAGTTACTAGTAGATCGGTAACCCGTGCCTTGAACGTCTTTTTTTTATAGAATGTGTATTTTTCAAATTTATATATTATATGAAAATATAAATATGCATAGATAAACTTAAAAATCTTATGATTTTCAAATTATGCATATATGCGTAGATAAGCATTAAAATACATATAACATTTAATAGGTTCGCTAGTCCCTATAAATATTTTCAAATTATGTCATGCATGCATGTATAACTGTATATATACATATATCCAATCATTGTATAGATGATACGACTAGTTTATACATTATATCAAAAAATTGAGTTTTGAATGATCGACTCAATACCGACCAAAATAACTCGATAAAATTATTGTGAGAAGATCACTCAATGCCTTGTTATATATAGTTTTGATTATTGACAGCTTCAATCTTAGCTCCATGATTGGTTGTATCTCTGCTCAATCTGATTCACTTGTACATTTCAGCCTTGTATTTAATTTCTGGGTTGCGTATGTCTTCCTGGCTCTGAATTAATCGAATCTCCAGACTGCTTGATTGGGGATCATATCCAACCTTTTCATAATCGTTCAATGTCCTCAGCAGAAGTGCCTGCAAAATATGGAACAATTCAACCATAATCATAAACATTTGATAGACACAGTCCAATTGGAGAGTGAAATCAATCTCAGAGGATTTGGACAGCTTTCCTAGTTCCAAATTGCCTCGACTCAGCATCAGTAGAACTTCATTATATTGGCAAGAAAGCTGTCCTTTCAGCTATGGTGTATCACACATGGGCTGAAAGAAACTCAAGGTTCTTTTAATGCTCTAAAGCCAGTGATTCCATCATACTATATAGAATATTACAATGAAACTTGGTCTTAGGCTTGGGCAGAATCTAGCAAATTGAGGAGAAACGTAAATATGCCCTGTGCAGGCAACATTGTTTGACTAGATTTGAATTATGTTTGTGCTCTGTTTGCATATTGTTTTGATCCATGGCTTCCATGCCTCATTGCTTTGTACTGATTGCCTACTTTTATCTAATATTGAATAAAAATTATTTTTAAAAAAAGAAAAAGATCTCAACTCCCCACCTCACCCTCCCCAAAAAAATAGGTAAACTCTTGCTTCTCGAAGAATATGTACAAAAGTGCTCCAGGATTTCCTAAAAGCTTCAAGTTACAAAACTGGAATCCAGAACAAGCATATAATCTGATAACGGGTATGCGCACGCACATGTATGATAAACAAATATCAATATGAGACATCGCCAACTAGATTTGACATTTTGAATTGAAACATGATGCAAATAATACCATCCAGTATTTAAGGATAAAAACCAAATAATACTGCCAAGGTTAATACTTCATACAGAATAATTCAAATCAGCCAAAAGAATACCTGCAAGCTTGATACAGCAAGCTCTGCTGCTTTTTCAAGGTTGTCAGGATATTTCTGTACAACAAAGAAAATAAAGTCAGAGACCAAAGTTTTGGCAACAATAGCTCACAAGTCATCCTAAGCCCACATTTATTAGATTCATTACATTGCTCCAGCCAAGTAATAATGCAGTCGTTAGATCTCCTGTTCCCTGCAAGCATATAGACATACATCAGGGCAGAGCTTATTTTTAAGGACTCATAACAGTAAAAAAAATCATGATGAAATAAATAGCGATAAGTAATCAGCCAAAATGCTTTAACATTAAATTCAGGAAGCCAAAACAAGCAATTCTAAAGATCAAGCATGGAATATCAGTCCAGTAATTAAGTCAACTATACACAAAAATTATCAATAGTGATCCACATGGAGCAGTACAGAATGAATATAATTACACGAACACCGATCACAAACAAAGACATTGTTGTCTTTTTTTCCTAGTTACATGACGAGAAATTAGATCTCCCGTGAAGACTAAGAGATAGCAATACAAGTTTACAATGGTGGAGAACTACATATAGACTTCTCATCCACAGTGCTCCAAAATATAAAACGTAAACAATGTATGTACTCTCTTGGTAAGAACATAGAGTAGGTAGAATGCTCACAAAAGTTCCAGCATCTACCTCTCAAACAAATTTGAAGATTGTGACTTTTGTTTGAACCAACATGACAGGCAAAAATCTTACGATTTTTATTGTCCTTTCAGTATAGGTTCACTGGTTCAGGAACGTAAAAAACGCTTTGGCCATTTATCATAAAGAAATCAGATGCTTGGAAATTTATGTTGAAGTCAATTTGTTGAAGGCAAAGAGAAGGGGTAAAACTGAATGATCACTATTCAGATTCTGATAACAGATTCTAAAGGCATGGGTAAGAATCTGCGATACCAACTTAACTCATAACACATTTTATCCCATGGAATTTGTGACACCATGCAAAGTACTGCAAAATACAGGATACTAAAAAAAAAAAATACTTACCGTGAAATATGCAGGAATTTTCGGTATCAGGATTTTGAATTGCGTGGGAGACTGACCCTATCACATTGAGTTTTAGCACAGGTAAGAAAATTTACCATAATAATAAATATGTTTGGATAATGCTGGTAATGATTAAGAAATTAATAGTGTTATATTGAGAAACACCACCACTGGAAAAAGAATTGCTTACATATATAAGCTTAAAGGTTTATTAATATTAATTCTAGAAGGAACTGATTATTTATTCTAGTTTTCATTAATAGATGTATATACATATAATATTTGGTTATACTGTATATGCTTCTTTCAAAATGTTGTATATGCATATGTATGGTATCGTATTCTATCTTGAGGTGCACCAGTGCTCCTTAGGTTATCAATAACCCCAAAACAGTAACCCACTAGTAATAAAGTAAGAGTAAATAAAAAGATGTTACAATGATTTTCTAAATCCCAAAGGAGATACGCACATATTGACTGAATCACTCAGACCTTTTGCTAAATTATTAATTCTAGCAGAATCATGAATGCTGCACGTAAATCTCGATCAGTATCATACACATGATGAAATAACGTACACAGCCCATTTTCTTTGCACATTCAAAATATTATTGCTTCCTATTTCTTTCAAAAGTATTCCTCAAGAGATATAAACAGTTTACCTAAGTACCATACAACTATAAAACCCCCAAAAAAATATTCAGGCAAAGTAAAAACAATTTAATGAGTCATTTACAACTGTGCTCAGTTACATAAAGAATAAATCTGTTACTGATATAACAAAATAACTGTAGCCAACAATACAAAGAAGTAACAACACTAGAGCCAAATGGCTTAGATTTGGGACAGAGCGCATTTTAGTCAAATTTGAACACTTGCCTTTTCCTTCTGATGACTGCCAATGAGGATAAAATTTCCATCTACACTCATGCTCGTTATCACAACCTAAATATGAGCAAGATTTAGACATTGTGGATCAAATAAAAACAATAAGAGATGAGAACAGTATAGTTATCACTTAACAATGTCCATAGTTTCTTTTTGCAAGGTAAGTTGGGCCCCAAGTATGGGTATTGGAACCAGTAAATTTGAGGATATTCCTTGAGGCCTATGTCATTTCTCCAACCCCTTGCAGTTTACATCCTACATCAGAGTTTTTATTAGCCTAGAAGGGGCTAGGCCTTAGATATTGTGGCATTTTAAAAACATATCAAAACTGGGTGACCACCTACGCAGTCACTTAATTTTTGAATTGGGCAACCACAGTCGGCCTGGATGTCTCCCAATCTACTACCCACTTGGGTGAAGCTCATGTAGGCTGCCATTAGCTACAATTGTAATAGCCCGGATTTTTTTTAATAATTTAATATTAATTTAATTTTTTTTAAAAGGGTAATTGAATTGAAACGGTAAATTACTGATTTATTTTTTTCGTTTGGAAAGTTAAATTATTTTAGTAGATAATTGGAAATTTATTTAATTGGAATTAAGGAGTTCGTTGGGGTTTTGATAACTCATATATTGTTTCCTTGTTATATTTAAAGAGTATTAGATGTAACTCTAATCCTATTATAAATTGATTAATTGAATTCCCGAGTAGAATATTATTGTGCAATGCAACTTGTTAGAAAAATTATAATTAATTCATTTGCTGTCGGAATTAAGTGAATCCAAAGCCTATTTCTTCAATTTTTCATCCTCTTTAATGTTAGAGAGAAAGAAAAGTTATTTGACAGTATTTTTTGACCTTAAATTGATGAAAATTGCAACACGTCCTAATTTCCGTCAATATTTTCATCCTTAATTTTAAAAATTCGTAACTCAGTCATATTAATTCTGAATCGAGTAATTCTTGAGCCTATTTCGTGTATCTTTCCGAGAGCTAGGATTTTCTTGAAGACGCGAAGAGATTTTGAAGACTCTAGAAGACCCGAAATTCAGATTCTTTGCTAATGCAATTTGTAGAAAGACGAACAAGAAATGTAAATATTATTTTGATTTTAAGTTTAGTTATATGGATTTAAAATTAGAGATTATTTTTAAACAAAATATAGACATGAAATTAGCTATCATAATAATCGAAAAGAGAAGATGAATTTATACAAAGAAATATAATTCAATTAAATGTAAATTTTAAAATTTGTTTCTATATATTTAAGATCTATTATGTGGGTTATACCTCTTAATCCGACTGTTGGATCATTATAAATTTTGAATATGTTATATTTATATAAGTTGAGAATATTTTCACCAATTTTGAACTGTTAAAATTAACTATTTTATTTCTTGTGAATTTTAAGAAATGGTTGATCTAAAATTTTTGTAGCAGAATTTTCAGCAACAAGTTCTAGTATTTAAAAATGTATAACTTAATAATTTTAAATTCGAATTGAGTGATTCTTGAGGCTAAGTTGGAGTATTTAAATTCTAATTTCTGTAAAAATTAATTAATTTGAAAAATAGTTATAAATCAAATTGATATGAGAGATGTAATGGACTGAGATCTTAAGAATAATTTATCGTATTGGGGTTTTAAGATTTCTTAACTTTTGATATTAATTTTTATGCTTTGGAGGTATTAATAATGATCTAAGAAGAATAATTAAAGGCACCTTGAATAGTTTATAAAGTGTTTTAGAATTAGTAGGTGAAATTGTATATTTAAATTGGAGTGAATATGTTTAGCTAGTGAATAAAGTTTCATATTGGATATCGTTAGCGTTTGAGGTTAAGATTTTGTGAAGTGTGTTATAAGTGAATTTGGTTATCAGATATGGATTTCATACTCCGCTTTTTTGATTATTTTTGTATTATCTATATCTCATGATATCTTGTTATTTATAACTGTTTTCTTATATTTCTATTGACATTCTTGAATAAAAGTTTGATCGTTGATATCTCGACTTTATTCTGTAATTTGAACTTCTTTCCTTCTATTATAATTTGTATAGATTCCGTAGTTCTTTCCGGGATACTCTCATTATGTTGATCTATTTGTTTTGCTAATCATTTTCTAGTCAAATTCTTATTTTCCTTCGATTTGGTTTAGATTTTTCGAACTTTGTATTTTGTATTTTTTTGAATTTGTTCTCCATGCATAGAACCTTGTTGATCTTCGTAGAGTGGTACATTTTGTTACATTACTGTGGAGGTATTTTGTTTATGAATTGAGTTGGTTCAACATTTACGTTTAGAACCCCTTTTGTTAGTATTGTGTCGCATGTGTTGTGACACTATATCTTTCGTAGAATAAGCGATGAAGTATACCTGAACTATAACCACCTGTGCGGATACCACAGACATGTACTATTGGCATCGAGACATGACACTTTCCGTGGCGGTGTGATCAGTCCACGGCGTATCCTTTTGTATGCTCTGAGTGTGAGCTTTGACCATTTGATATTAGGATGTATATGAGTTGGCCTTGGTTTCTGTTTTGCGGTTTGGTGATGTTGTGCCAAACACACCTTCCAATTTGCATGTATTTGGATTCGCGGTCCGATGTATGATTTGTCTATGTAACATTAGTTTTTAACTTGCCTATGTAGCAGTATTTTAACTTGTCTGTGTGGCAATATATATTTGTTTTCTTCTAAGCTCAGTATGAAATCACAACTTAGCCACTTTGATTCAGCCTTTTATTTGGTTTCGTTAATTCTGTTAATTCAGTTCAACTCTTGTTCAGACTTTGGAGATTTTAGTTACTGTTGGTATTTATATTTTCGTATTTTGTTCACTTAGTTCTACATTTTAGTTTTGCTTTTTCAGTATATCTTTATTTATACTAGGCATTTGGCTCATGTTATGTTTTTCTTTCAACAAGTTTACAGAGGTGATTCAAGGTTGTGCGAAGAGAGCTTACCTTTGACCATCTTGGTTTGATTTGATTTTAGATTTTGATTATTGTATAAATTTTGGAGAATTTTAAATTCATTATGGATTTTAGATTATTAAAAATATTTAAAATTATTAGTGCTCTGTGTACTTATTTTTTAGGTTTGTTGTACTTTGAAAGTGACCTCCCTTTCCTATTCAGGAAGGGGGTGTTATAACAATATCCTACATAAAAAATCGTAGTTAACCTACAACTTTGTATGACATCTCTACAGTTCGTATTTCCTATTTAAACCTTTCTTTCTCAATAAATAGTTCTTATGTTTTTTGTAATCCAAAATTTATACTATCTTGCAATACACAAAATGTAACCAGCATGGGGAAGTCTAAGAAAAATTAAATTCCTTTTATGCATGACATTTAAGTCAGTCGTGAAATTTATGGTAAGTTCTGGCAATAGGTTTTGCGGTGTCTGACTCAACAAGAACCTTTACTGATCATCTTAGACCTGTTGATCTGTTAGATGAACAGGCCAAACCTGTGATCAGATTACAACCTGTTTCAGTAATACAGGTTAAAGAGTAAAAATATTAGACCTATTGGGATTCAAATGCTTGAAGAAGTACCTATGCAGACCGAGTTCCACGTTGATAGATATAAAGATACAAGTGTACAAAATACCTTTGATGGTCCAGCTGCATGAAGAATGCTGCAGGCTTCCCGGCCATCTTGTTCGGACACAATCCTGTAACAAGTATACCTTCTTAGAGGACACAAGGGCAGACACAACAAATAGGCACATAATATGACTAGATACAAATTTTTTGGTAAGATTTGACAGTCTCTATGTAACACTTTGGCAAGTAATATTGGGTCACGTATGAACTCTTGGCTGCAAAAACCACCGTTAGGCTCTATGTGGAATATCAGTCCCATGATTCTAGATGCTGATATATCTCTACGACAAGAAGAAATATCGACTTTGGTTCATAACTTCTTCAAACAGTGGCAACTGCTTCAATAATATTTGACATATACAGTTTGTATGCTAGAAGACTAGTAATGTGTTCATTAAGAAAACTGAAATAACCTTGAGGTCTCAATGAGCAAACTTCCAATTCTTACATGACATACTTGTACTCTATTCAATTCGCCCTTTATTTTTTAAAATCAAAGTGCAAATGTATCATTGTTCAACCTTTAAATTGAACAGAAATAACAGTATTCAGTATTGTATCATAGAGCCAAATCCAATATTACAAAATCAAAAATGACATACACATTAATATCAATAGCATGCATCGAGTACCTGGAACCAGTCAATTGTTCTGCTTCAAATTGATTAGGGGTCAACATTGAAGCAACAGGGACAACCTTAAAAGAAAAGTTATTTGCAAGATTTAACATAGTATTGATGATTATAATCACAGTCTCAAGTCCAAATAATAATAGAGTAACTAGGAAACTATGATGAATATAAGAAAGTAGTGAGGTGACAGCTTCAAACCTGTAGGCATCTACTTTGCAGAAAAATAGGATCAAAGGTCGGGGAAATTTAGACAATGCTCTCTTTACTCACTCTCTCTCTATTTTTAATCTCTCTAATTCACAATTTTTTGTTCAATTTGAGATCCTCCCGACCTTAAATCCCAACAAAGCACATCGATAGTGTAGGCATAAATTTGAATAAATATAAACAACAAGAAACTGAAGATTCAAAATTAATATTTATACTCATAAAACATATATCTCAATATCTACACCACAGATACACACATAAATTATGGTAAAATACTACATGATCCATAAAAAGTTTGTTGGCTAAACCAAAAGTAGGTCAAAATCTAAAATTATAACTATGCTATTAAGTACTGAATTAAAAGCTAGTTTCCATTGCTGTGTGCAACAGTAAATTTGGGCAGAAAACGGGGAGCAGACTTGCCCCTTTTTTTTTGGGAGGGGGAGTGGGGGTGAGGGTGCTATTTTTTTGAAGGGGGCAAAGAAAATCAAGTTCTTATAATAACTAAGCTTAATTGGCAATAATGCAAATTGAAATGCCTTTATTTCTGTGAAGTAGTTAACAATTAATCTCAAAAGCATTAAAAAGATAATAAAGAAAGTGTTTTGAGGGGTTTATTTGTAAAATTCTCAGTGACAATGTAGAGTTTCTTAAATACTTTAAGGCCCCTATATATGGCCATTCCTAGAGGACAAGCATGAAGATACAGAAGCAAGTACGGCAGCCGCTTGGTAAATAAAAGCTAGGAGTCCACTATGTACCTAGTTCACCCCTCCCAGCATTCTGGATCCACTATAACAGCATAGGCTAAACTAAAATCCCAATTGTAAATAGCAAAATTGAAAAGTTACCTTCTCACGGTATACAGCTACCAGTTCTGGCGGGACATAAAGCTTTCCTTCATCACCTATTACTGGATCACAAACTGAAAAGCAAGGCCCAGTTCAATATGAGATATAAAATACAGGCATGTTAAGTCTAGCAAACCAATTTATTATTATTCGTAGAGGTAGTAGAGCTACACAATTAAGAATCACGAGCACTTGTAGATACACAACGAGTACAAAAAGTTTTATGTCAAAACATATACAGAACTTGGACGCTTCACAGATGCTAATGGGTTGAATCTGCCAAATACTTCTACATGTCCTCACTACAATTATTAAATTCTATACTATGACACCTGAATGACAAGGTGACGCGTTTTTGCCACTTGAGGCCAAAATGCAACCAACAATTCCTTCAGTCAGACATATTTCTTTTAGAAAGCAAAAGAAGAATCATGCCACAAATAACCAAAAAATTAATTTATCATAAAATTCATAACAAAACTAAGAAACGGAAGAGTTTGCTAAAGAAATGGTCAAAAATTTGAAAAAGTGCTAATCATAAATATGCATATAGTAAGTTATACATACTTTCTGGATTTAAGATGTGGCAAACTATATCTTTTCCAGGTATGAGTATCCAGTAATCAACTAACCATATATAAGTTGCGGATTGATAGAACGAAGTTTATTGATGACTTCTAACACTGTGGTCAAGAAAGAAACGGAACCGATATAACCTGCAAATAGACTGGTCAGAATCAGTGCCTCATAAGATTGGAAAAAGTCCAAAAAGAGTGAAAACAGAAAATTGTGATTCCCCCCCCCCCCAAAAAAAAAAAAAAAACCCCACACATACGCCAAAAAAAACGACAACCAAACGCACCGAGCTGATTGTCAGATCTTCTTAATGATTAGAAGGGTCCAGCATTATATTCTGTTAAATGTACTTAAATCTTTTTGAATAAAGTCATCATACATACATAACAGTCCTTGAGCAGTTTTGCAAGTGCCATAAGGCATCAATTTCATTATGTTTGCTAACTAAATAAGATTCAACTTAACCAACCTAACTAAACCTGAAAGCATATATTCTAGAATGGACCTCATTCTGTTTAGTGTAAGTCTGAAACTATGTAAGAAGCATATCCCCGAGAAATAATTTTGCAAATAATACAGACTTCAAAAGTAGTTGATCATGTTCTTATGTATAAAGAGTTATTTTTCCATCCTTCCACTTTTCCATGTACCAAAAATCGCATTAAAGATAAATAACTCAATATAGAGGTTCAATTACACATACCTGTCAATAAATGAGTGTAGAACAATAAGTTGTTTGCTTCAAGGCCTTCTATCAACTCCCATAACTGCTGTCCATTCAAGACCTGCCCCTTAAAAGTTGGGTATCCTGCATATTTCCTGGTTGATTAAACCAAGTGACTATAGCATGCCAGAACATATACAGATTCACAGGTGATCCCGCACCATATGTCAGGCCTTAGATTGTTTGAATGAAATGATATAAGAAACTTGCCTGTGTGGTTTGAGAATTGAACTGAATTAATTGGATCCACATCAAATCCCAGTAGTTGGAGAGGAAAGACAGCTGACTTATTGCCGACATAGCCCTAAGATGAAAACAGACAAACAGCCTATTTCAGATAATGCACACGAGTTAAACATAAATTGATATTATACGAATACTGTGCAAAAATGAGGTATTAAATAAACCACTCGTAAAATACAAACTTCACATAAGGAAAGAAGGAAAAAAGGATCCAAAACTAGATAAAAAGAAAAACCAATAACAAAACTTATAGCCAAACTTCTCGTCTCCGTGCATCCCATTTATTGTGCCACCTGTGTTTGGGGTGTACTTTATGTTTTCCTTCAACTGGAATAATGATACATTTTAGGACTTAGGACTGAATCTCAAACTTCTTGTCTCCAAATTGGTAAAAGATACTCCATGCATCCGATTTAAAATGGCCACCATTGTTCGGGCTTTGTTCAGCATGGATTTTAAACACATATATTTAAATGTAATATTTTCAACTACAAAAATAAAATACATTATTGTTATCTTAAAATCCATGCAGATTACAATCAGACCAAACAAGTGGCCACTAGATAGGACAGAAGTTAGTATTAGGTATTTTGTAATAAATCAAAAGCAAAAGCAAATAAAATAAAAATAAATCCCTTAATGGATAGTATACCAACTGTACTACTACTCCGGGAAAAATATATAAATCTCCTGAAAGATGACACATCTCTCAAAACATTCAAACCAGTCTTACTAGTACCTGCGCTTGTTGCCCTTCTAACATAGACACCAACTTTTTGCACACCATAGAGTTCAGAGCCCTGTACATAGACACTGACTAACTTTTTGCACACCATAGAGTTTAGAGCCCTCTGAAGTCCAACAGTTTCAAACCCTCCAAGTACAGGTACATCAAAATGTCATCAACTCCCACAGCAAATTATCATTAAATATCAATTGTTTTTTCTTTTCTTTAATCAAAAGCCTTGAAAATAAATGCATAATTCAGATAGGCGTTTACTACAATTACGTACTAAATGCTATAGCCATAACTCGCATTTAAAAAAAATGTATGATCACTTCTTAATTAGACCTGAACCTTATGATTTGTATATATATTCAATTCTCAACCAAAGCTTGAACGAATCTCAACTAGCTAGTGGTGTACTGTGAAGGATAAGTACTCCATCAAAAATAAGAGTACTTGAAAGTCAAATCTTGCATTTTTTGTGATTCAAAATTACCACTAACTTCTTTATTTGATAAAATACCATCCACAAACCTAAAGAGTGCTACAAGGTGTGGTATGTAAAAATTTCAAAAGGGACTCTTAAACTAAAAAGTAAACTTGACCGAGATTAAAAAAAACAGAATCAATGTCCTGCTGTGCTCTATATTTTACACATAAATGAAGCAAATAACATTAAAAGTTCTTTAAAAAAAAAATACCTGAACAGTGTGAGACTGAAGACTGAGAACTCGACCTGTACCCGATGGCAGAGCTAAGGAAAGGATCGGAGGCACCATATCATAATTCTTCAAGCTCTTTGACCTGCAATTCAAAACTTCATAAAACAAAAACAGAAAGAAATAAAGATGAGCGTATATGTCCGTCTTGAAGAACAAATTCTGACAAAAAATGACCTGAAAATGGGTAAATCTCGAAATGCTTTTGATTCGAAATGAGTGATAAATGGAGACACCGTCATAAGCTTTGCATTGAAATTTTCTCGTCAAACTGTAAATTGTAGCTGAAAAGTCAAAAGATTGGAGTATTTGTTTGGTGTGTAAATGGGAAATTAGAATTCAGATACAAAATATTAATCCACTGAAACACTTGTGCGAGGGATGGCAATTTGATTAATTTCAGTTAATTCGATGACAATACCAACGAGGTCTTGCTTCATGTATTCTTCTTGTTCACACTTAAACAAACAAAAAGGTCAACAAAAATTAGGCTTTCGCCGCCACGGTTGCTTTGCCGTTCAATGGCGTCGGCGTTGCTTATAGGTTACTACCAATAATAGCACGCCACGTCAATATTTTCGCTCTTTATGCAACCAAGCACTCTTGAAACAGCGAAACCGGTGAAGCGACGGGCTTTTGACCTAAGTTGGGGAATTGTAAGTCGATTTTGGATTCTTAACAGTTGAAATATAACTTAAAAGCCTAAATAATACTCCATCCGTTTCAGAATTTTTTAATTATTTTTTATATTTGTTTCAAATTAATATTTATATTTTTAGAATGACGTCAATTTTGTATTTTAAGATATTACTCCATCTTTTTTATTATACCTTTTGATGAATATTTTGTTTTTTTTGTATCCATCCTTTGTACATTTTAAGAAATAATTAATAAAATAATTTTTCATATTATTCTTAAATATTATTATTTTTTCATCTCTTTATGTTTTTTAAGATAAAACTTCTCTTTTTTTGTGTGTGAAATAAACAAATTATTTTTTATGTTTTATGGCAAATGTATAAATATTTTCTTCTTTTTTCTTATATCCATTTCTTTCCGTAATACGAGACACGCTAGTATTATAGTTCGAACTCAAATTTATATATATATATGTTTATGTCTCTTACAACAGAGATATAAAATAGAAAACAGTAATAGAAGATCTTATAGTTTAAGGGAGAGGAGGAACTCGATAATAATTTATGATAATACTAGACTGGCATCCCAGCATTTTAATTTTAAAAATTATGTGTAATTATTATATTATTTATGTACACCTCTTATGATTAATTATATTATAAAATATCATTAAAATATTTAATATCATACGTTTGAGATTGACCAATATTTAATGCCCTTAGCATTGTCCATAATTTATAATTGTTTTCGTTCTAAAAGTAAATATTATGTTAGTATATTCTTGCCTTTATATTTTTACTATCGTTGGTATTATGATACCGCCACTAGTTAATGAGGTTTTTACGTCGTGATTAAGATTTAGAGCTTGTGATGTTTAAGGTCTCATGTTTATTTTTTATACGTGTGAGCATGGTTATAAAATTTGGACTGAACTATCGGTCCGATTGAAAAAAATCAGAACAGGTCAGTTCATTCGGTCCGATTTAAGTCAAAAAATTAAATTTGATCAAAAAACGGTTAAAACCGGTGACCCGTCAGTCAGACCGGCTAGTCCAGTGACCTAATCACCGGTTTTATAGCTTCCCTACCTCTTTTTTTTTTATAATTTTTTTTAAAAAAAATTAACATTTGAACTTGATTAAATGTATCATTGATTGAGTTTTGAGTTATGATCATGATTTAATATTTTTCTTTTCATATAGATTTAATATTTATTTGAATTGTATAAAGTAAATATTATACAAATAGATTTACTTTTTTTTATCGAATTTGATTGAATGTATCCTAGAGATATTTATATTCATTTGTGTTTAATTTTATCACTCTTGAGTCTTGAATTTTGAGTTATGATCATAATTTAATATCTTTTTTTTTATATATAAATTTAGTATTTATTTGAATTGTATTAAGTAAACATTATATAAATAGGTTTAATTTTTTGTGTGTAGATAAATTGATTAATTTTACATTTTTACTAAATAATATATATAATAATAATTAATATATTTAATTAATTATTATTTATTACATATTAATGACGTCGCCGGTTCAATAACAATTCCACCACTAATTGAACCAGTAAGCCATTTATCCGCTAACTTTTTTAATTCGATGAGTGATCCAAATAACATTAGATATGAGTTTGTTTGTTTTTTATATTTTCTTCTTTGTTTGATGTTGATTGATTTGTTTGCTTTCTCCTTTGGTTGAGTTTATGATATTATAACAGCGATTAAGATTATGTTATATTTTGCAACAAATTTGTACCGAATTATAACTACGAAATATTGATACACATGAAATTAAATAAAATTATAAGAAGATTTCACTTATTATGCATATTTTTAAAAATATTATCATTAATATTTATCTAAATAATAACAATAAAAAATTATGAACATTTATAATATATATAATTTATTTAGTGATTATGTATTTAATTATTCAAATATATAATAATCCCCAAATAGAGCTTAAAAAAATAGTATGAACCATCATAACTAAATTCTTAATCAACATTGACTAAAAATATAAATCATTATTAAAATTGATTAGATCCCAAATTCCAACTAGGAACTAAGTGTCTTTTCCATCATAACTTATAAGATAGTCAAAAATTAACTTATATAAGTTATATTTACTATACAAGTGTTTGATAATAATTTAATTTTTAATTTATAAATTAATTTAAAAAAATATTATTTTTTTATTTTTCAAAAATTAACTTATAAATAAGTAAATTTGACCATATATAAAGACTCTTTTATTTTTATTTTATTAATTTTTATAATTTATAAAATTTATAATTTATTTTAATTTAATTTTAGACTTATAAATAAAATTCATGCCAATTATTTTTATTTATAAATTAAAATTTAAAATAAAATATAAAATAATTTATATTTAAAATAATTTACAATAACCTATATTTGAGATGTATGTATGGTCCCCGAACCTCAGCTTTCTAACTTATATCCATTCCGACACCTCCCCCAGTTCCGAATATGAAGCGCAAGAAATGGTCTGAGCTTGAAGAACAAACCCTGCTCACCAAGTACTCCGACCTCTTCAACTCCGGGACCCTAGTTAAGCTCAAGACCAGAGAGAAGAAATTCAAGCCCATCGCTGACCACGTCAACTCCGTTCACCACCTCCGAGACCCAATCAACTTCCCTTTCAAGTGGTCCTGGCGTGACGTGTCCATCAAAGTCCAAAACATGCGCCACCAGTATTTGGGTGTCAAGCAGAAAATTAGGGATTCTACTGGGGAGTTAAATTGGAAAGACGGCGAGAATCACTGGGAAAATTTCTTGAAGTATAAGGAAGTTTTTGGCGATGTCGAGCTGGAAATTAAGGATAATAATAATAATAATAATAATAATAATAATAATAATGATAGGAAGTTTGGCAATGAGGGTGTTGATATTTTTGGGGATTCTGGGTTCGGGGATTCAGCAAATGGGGATGATGATGATGATCTGGGGATGGGGTTAGGGTTTGGAATTTATGGTTACGAAATGGAGGAAGATGGTGGATTGGGTAACGAGGATGAGGATGATTTGGGGGTTGAAAGGGGTGAAAAGGAGGAACTTGAGGAATTGGGATTGTTTAAAATGAAGAGAATGAAAAAGGGTTTCGTTGGTAGGTGGTTAGGATTGTTGGGTGCGCAAGTTTTGGAATCGAGGGATGTTGTGATTAGGAGGGAAGAGAGGAGGAGAGAGAGGGAGTGGAGTAGGAAGGATAGTGATTTGGAGAGAGAAGAAAGGAAGAGAGAGAGGGAATTGCGGAAGGAGATTCGGCGGAATGAGAGGGATCAAGAGACAGAGTTCAAGGAATTGGAGTTGGAAGAGAGACAGATGGTGTGGGCAGGGAAGGAACTTGATAGAAGATTGAGGTTAGAGAGGGAATTTGAGGAGGAGAGGAGGCGGAGGATGAAGTTGGAGGAGAAGTGGGAGGAAGAGGAGATGGAGTGGAGGGAGAGGATGTTGAAAATACAAGTTGAACACGAAAAGCAAATGATGCAAATGCACGCCAACGCCTGCCAGAACCATATGCAGATTCTTGGAGTTATGGCCAGGCTTGTGTGTCAATTTTTTGGGTCAGCGAATGATGGTTTGGGAGGTGGATTGGGGCGACCAGGATTTGCTAGTTCGAGATAAGAAACTGAACCTTGTGGTCCTGAAAAAACGCGTCTCCGAAAGTGGCTGCGGGATCAAGGCCTGTGAGAGCTCTCTTCGCTACGATCGTTTGGAAATTTTTCTTATTCACCATTTCAGTACTTTGTAATTCATGTTGAAATCTGGTATAAATGGGAGTGGTTCGATAGACAAACCTAATCCTTTCACTTCACACCAACCCCATTTCGACGAAAAAGAAAAGCCTTGCGCTTGGGTCCTCAACGATGGCGTATTTCTTTCTTTTTGAAAGGGCGCGGACTTTGCCCCCTCAAGTTTTGCAAAATTTGCAGCATCCAGGAGGTATGGGTGACGGTGAGAAGCCAGATGCTAACTCTCCTTCTGAATTTCTCTAGACTATAATCCATACCTCTCCCTCCCTACCAAATGATATGTTACATTGGTTTGTCAGTTCTGTATTGTATTCAATACTTATGTAATGATAATTGAAAAGAATGTTTTATTATTCGCACATATGATGCTTATTGGTCAGTTCATCTATTATTTATAGTTCGTCCTTCTTTTTGTTGACATTGTTTTATCTGTCAATCTATTCCCAGTAATACTCGTCTCTTATAAGAATCTGTGGATCAAAACACAAAACCTCTAGAGTCATCCTCAAGCATTTCACATAGGTACTATTACGATTGCAAACTGGTAATATCCTTATCAAATTTTATGTTAGATCTAACTGTAAAGATCTTTTGTTATTGTTATTAAGTTTCTTGGGATGTTGTTGTCCTGTTGATGGTAATGAAATTACTAAAACCTTTTAAAACTGCTCTTCTTCATGTCTAAAGGCAGTACATAAGTAGAAAATTTTGCAATGTCAAAGTTTCTTATGTTGAAGTTGCATCTGCCAAAGGGGGAGGAAGATTGATACTTCTAACTATAAGTCAAATAATTGCCATTCTTTTTATCACTTGGTGTAGTGCAAGTAAGGAGTCTTGGTGACTTCTATTGCTTGCATAACTGTATGTCTTGTAAGCTGTAGCAATTAGCAAATGTAAGAAATTGTAATATTAATAGAAACTGTAGTAAATGTGGTTCAGTTCTGTCTTTTTTCCCCAAATGTTCTTTACCAGATTGTATGGTGTAATTGAACTACTCACCTGTTAAGAGTGGCTGTGCTATATAAACATTTCAGCAATAATTCCTCAAATGAGAATGATAGTTTTGGTGCAAGTGTAACACGATAAAATTCTTTCTTTGTGCTTTAGTTTATGGGAAACGTGTTGTTTAATAATCCTTTACTAACATCAGTAATCTTCTTTTGATCTGTTCTTTGTATGTCTCTCTCTCTCTCTCTCCTGGTTCTTTTAACTTCTTATAAGCCTTCACTTGTTGTGCACATAGTTTAGCATATATATACTTAAACCTCAGGAGTCAGGACCTATGACTGTTTTACAACACTGAAACACGCATTCTGAACGCAACATATAGTATATCATTTGAGACAATTGCTAATCAGGGTGGTTCAAGATAATTTAGGGCCTAAAGTTATATTTTTAAATGAGACATTTTATATTTGGTATGTCCCCTATTAATTTTTATGGTCAAATTGACAATTTTTCAAATTAATATATCTTACTATTATTTATAATATATATGTAAAAAATCTATAAACATTATAAACTATATAAAATTTAATACTAATCTCAATGTTTACTTTTTTTAAAATCTAAATATATATGTTTAATTGTTAATTTTAAAAATGATCAATTTGACTACAAAAGTCAATAGAGAACTTTTATTTTGGGATAGAAGAAGTATTAATATTTTTTATTTAAATGAGACTATTTTTTATACTGTTAATTTTTTAAGGTATTTAATATTTGGATTGGACTATGGACTCTAAAGGATTGATTGAGCTTATATTTTTATAAAAAAAAAATTACATAGGTTATTTATGGTGTTTAAAATTTTAAGGCCTTCCTTTAAAATGGGACCTAAAGCCCATGCTTTTTTTCCTATACTACTGGGCCGGCCCTGTAAATGCTAATTGTGGACTTGCTTCTTTTGGTCAGGATGCTTATTTTGGACTGAAAATACATGTTTATTATAGACGAGTTTGGCGTATGAATTCTTGATCTTGAGCAGTATATTGACTACTTCAGACGGTCATAGTAGTATCAGTTGAAACAAAAAGAGGTAATGATTACTTCTCAAATACTCAATAGAGAAAAAGAATATATTGTGACCTATCATCTGAGCGAATTTGCTCTGTTACAACCTGAATAGTATGTTATGTAATCCAATTAAAAGAAAAAAAGAAGCATGTTTATATCAGAACCGAGATAGGTTTTGGCCTATTTTTTCCATTTGTCATAATTTCAATAACGGAGCACGCTAACGTGACGTTACTGAAGTATGCAAGTCTTTCTTTTGCTCTTTATTCTCTAGCATTTTCAACTAATTGAGAGCAAAAATACAATCATTACATTTTTATCCCAGTGCTGCAAAATTCTAACTCAACAGTAGAACATAAGGTATGTACATAATAGTAGCTTCTCTTGTTTGTCCAGCCTATTAAGTAAATATGGTGATCCAAAGGAGATTATGTTATTTTCTCTTGCCTCAATTCAATAGTAACACAATGGAGAATTATACAATTGCAGTCACACTCCTCTCAGTGTCCTTCACTTCACCATCCAAAGAAAATGAACATAAGAGTAGCTGGAAATCTGTTTTTAGTGCCTGGGTTGCTATCGTATGGACCCAGTTGAGGCCGCTCCATAACTATAAACTGTTAAGCTACATTACATCTTTCCATAACAATATGAGTAAGACTTCTGACCTTTTAATTTTATTTATGCAATTATGCATATCAAGCTTTGTCATATACAACTTCAATTTTAGTCAACTATTCTTTTTAATATTAATATTTAAATATTTATTATTCAAAAAATATTGAATATACTACGATTCTGTATACAAATTCAGAGTACAGAACCCCCTCTCAATTGGAGTTCTGTATTGTTTAGTAAAATTAAGTGGATGCTCCTGTTCCTGCATGGCCCATCTATTTTAACTTTACAAGAAAAGAAAAGAAAAGAAAAGAAAAGAAAATAGGAACCACACTTGATGTGGGAATATAAAAATGGAAAGGGTTTAGCATGACCACACTTCGCTCTTATCCAAACAACTTTGGGGAGATAAAATCAAGTTTCCCCACTTCATTATCAAATACTCCAAAATCATCATGATTTAGGAGACTCAAATAAATGTACGTTCACACTCACACGACCACGGTATTAAGTCTAATATTTTGCAGATGTATCAAGTTTGAGAATCTTTTTGTCGAGCATTGAGGAGAGAGATGGGGAACAGTATAGGAGGAGGAAGAAAGAAAGCAAAGGTGATGAAGATCAGTGGGGAAATCTTCAAGTTAAAGACTCCGGTACGAGTTTGCGATGTAGTTAAGGACTACCCAGGTTATGTGTTATTGGAATCAAACACGGTAAAGCGATTTGGCATAAGAGCTAAGCCGCTAGAGCCACAACAAGAGTTGATGCCCCGGAAAATTTATTTCCTCGTAGAACTCCCCAAGCTCCCCGAGGAAAAGGTGACAAGGCGCGCTCGATCCTTTGTGCATATGAGTGCGAAGGACCGCCTCGAGGGATTGATGCTGTCACGGAGATCGGCTTCTGACCTCTCGATTAGATCGACGAGTTGTGTGTCCGACTCAGGTGGAGCAAATTTTGGTCGTGTGCAGGTTAAGCTGAGGTTGCCAAAGGCCAAAGTGGATAAATTTGTTGAAGAAAGTAAAGATGAAGCAGAGGTGGCTGAGAAAATCATTGATCTTTATATGCAAAATTGTGGAGAAATATAAAAGAGTTGTCAGACGCAACTCTGTTGCATCAACAAGTAGTTCAGTGGAATCATGGAGTTGGTGGCAATGGCATTAGATAAAACTTCAAAGCACATTCAGGTATATGTTTTTTTTTCACCTATAAGTTTGTACAAAATTGCAACACCAAAACTGGATTTATGTTTGTTACAATCCATGTCATTTCTTTTGATCTCACAGTTTAAGCGTTTCCCAACATTATGAGTGGGCAGTGGGCACCCCACCAATAATGTCAAGATCATATAGGTTAGGTGCGGGTGGATTATAACATAGAGATAGATGTCACCCACTGTTGCTGTGGTCCTAGGGGTTGGTTTAGGCTGGCCCTGAAAATTTTTAAATACTTTTTCAGGCTTAAATATATGAGTTTGTTGAACCGTATACTACAAGAATGAATTTGGAAGCTTGGGATTTTTCTTTTGGTAATAAATCAATAAGAACTTGATTTCATTCGCACTAGGAAAAATAAAAAATAATAATAAGGTTAATCAGCCAACAGAAGTCCCAATGGGATGCGACTTATTAGTTGATCAAAATTGACACTTTCCGAATGCGAAAGCTATCCATTAATTGTCCCCAAAATAAAGTAGTGTGGACGTTAGAGCCCAGCAAAATCAGGTAATTCGTAAAACTTCAACCATTATTGGATCATTATTCTCAACCATTCCATAAAACTTCAAGTGGCTAATTCAGCAGGTGCCAAATAAGAAACCAAACAAAACTTTACGTAAAAACCTTAAACCTAACCAACTCACTTAATAAACCAACTCACCTAATTAAACCAAAAAAAGTACTCCATCAGTCAATCCACTAAAAAATTAACAAAAGGTTTACTATTTACATTAAAATTACCGTGAGGGGGACGAATTACAGAATCATGTAAAGGATTTCCATGAGAATCATATAAAATTTTGCCAGAAAATTCCAAGGGCCGACACCGTTTCCCCATAATGATTGTCCTCTTCCACACCGCTTCTTCATCATCTCCACTGCTGCTGCTGCTGCGTTCTTGATCATCATCATCATCATCATCATCATGTTGCAATTTCCTCCAAGAAATCATCTCGACCATTAGTAGAGCTTTGCTGCTTATGCTGCTCTGTAATTTTGACATCCCCTGTTTCTTTTGATCACCACCTCCTAATCTCACCGTTTTCTCTTCCTTTCGCCCTGTGAAGTTGTGGGAGCCACATAAAAATGCTATGATCGAGAAGATGGAGAAGATTGAGACTAGCACGATGAAGAAGGTGATCATGTGTGCTGGTGGTGGCAAGATTAATGGAATAATTTGTTTGTGCATAGAAAATGAATAATTTGTTAATGACCTCATCCCCATTGCTAGATATGATCCGTTCTCTCTTTATGTATATATGAGATGGAGAGAGGAGATCATCTATGCATGCATGTGGGGGAAGAATTAAGGAGAGAGAAATAGCTAGCTAGGTTTGTTGCAGCAGTAGTACCTGTTCCCAGGCCATGATGGTGGGGTGCTGGACTCGTGCATTAATAAGAAGAATGAAGATGACAAAGACCCCAGTAAAATTGTCCAATTTTTTCTATCTTCTTCAAATTGCTGACGATTGTGGACCACTCCAGATCTATACCCAATTGCAAATGTCCACGTAAGCAAATTTACAGAAAGTTGGTGCCAACTGGACGTGCCCAGGCTTACCTCTCATGTTAACTAACTAATTGACCGCCTGATTTGATTTGAGAACGAATATATGCGTTCAAAATTACAGATCCACGTACTGCAGTAACTATTCAGGACACTGTCTATATTAATTATATTTTTCTATTTTAAGACCTAAATATACAAATAATAAGATACTAATAAAATAAAAAATTATAATTAGTCTGTGACATCACATGATAATATTTCATGACCACCGAATAATTTTTTTCACATACTGTCTCAACTCCCGCCCTTGTGTAACTGGTACTACCTTCTTTCTAAAACTAAAAATACAATTTGAGACTTTTAAAATTAAAGAACGGCATATTAAATTTTACAATTGGTATGAGTTATAAAAATTTAGAATAAAATAAATTTAGTAATTAATATTTTTATTATATATTATATAACTATATTAATTAAAATTAAATATTTTTACTTTAATTTAAAATTTAATATGTCAATGTTTGACCTCAAAAATTAAATTGTATCTATAATTTTAAAACATAGAGAGTATTTATTACTCTCTATATACCATAATAATAGTAATTCTATTTTGTTAAAAAAGTTATTTAATATTATCATTAATAATTAAAATTTGTGTAAAATTTTATCACTATACCATTACGAGAAGTTGAAAATTAATAATATAAGAGAGTGATAATTTTTTGGAAAATAAAAGATTTTACGAATATTATTGAAAAGTAAATAATTTATTTTCATAGAATAGTACAAACGACAAGTAAAGCGAACTTTTTTTTTCTTTCTAAAAAGTTTATTATTATGGAATGTAGAAAATATTTACTTATTCATTTACGATTTATTTTATAAACAAACAAAAATTATATGACAAGTAATACATAAAGGGAGAGTAAATGAGAAAATTAATGGGATTTGGTATCGTCAGACTATTTACTTGGTTGATGTGGGTACATAATTTTAAGAGAAACCCCTTTAGTTCATAGTGGTGGTTAAGACGAGAACCAAAAATTAATATACTAGTACTACTACCTTCTCCTGCAAAGCTAGCTAAGCTGCTAGAGCCATGGCCCCTTGCCCCTTGGGACCTTAATTGCAAGCCACTCTTGAAAGTAACTGAAGATCAACTCTGTGATCTCAAAACCTATATCATCTCAACTTTAATACTCCACCGTCTCCAAAACAAACAGTCCATTTACAAATTTCATAAATATATTTTCATTCCATGTTTATTTTAATAAATATCTATTCTGTTCTAAAATTATATATATATATATATATATATATATATATATATATATATATATATATATAAATATATATTATTTTGTTCTAAAATTAAAAATATATTTTTATTTTAAAAGTATAACGTGACATGATATTCTTAATTTTGTCGTTATTTTTTTACTATCATTTTCAATATCATACCACCCCAACTAAATTCCTAGTTAATACTAAGACTATATATTTGAGAATATAAAATTATCCTTAAAAATTATCGTTTTAACAAATATATTTTTAATTTTAAAATAAAAATAGTACGTTATATAATAATAATAATTAAATCATGATAACTCTTCAAAATGAATATTAATGTACCACCTCATCTACTTAATAACATACATCCACAGTGAACAATGAGCTTAATCGGTCATGTTCTTGACATGCAGTTGAACATGTAGCTTGGACCACCACTAATCAATGGTTTTGATTTTGATATATGACAGCCCTGTATGAATCTCATGTGATTCAATAATAAATGTCACGTGATTGAGGTACTATATATAAAAATATTAAATATTTTTTCTGTTTTTTAAATATAATATATTAAATTTTAAATAAATTTAAACATAAATTAATTTAATTTTAAAAAGTACAATGATAAAAATTATAAACCTCAAACTAATACTGATTTATTATTTTAAATAAATAAATAAATTATATTTTGAAACGGAAGAGTATATAAATGCATGCTTATTTTAGGCCTGAAGTATGAGAAAGTGGATCACGGTAGCTTTCAAGCGAGGACCATTTAGAATCCTCCTAAGTGACTCTCATATAAACTACTAATTAATTTTCAGTAAACAGCAGCCATTTGATATTGTAATAGTATTTTAGTCATGGAGCCCATTTGTGGGTACATAATTTTAAGAGAAACCCCTTTAGTTCATAGTGGTGGTTAAGACGAGAACCAAAAATTAATATACTAGTACTACTACCTTCTCCTGCAAAGCTAGCTAAGCTGCTAGAGCCATGGCCCCTTGCCCCTTGGGACCTTAATTGCAAGCCACTCTTGAAAGTAACTGAAGATCAACTCTGTGATCTCAAAACCTATATCATCTCAACTTTAATACTCCACCGTCTCCAAAACAAACAGTCCATTTACAAATTTCATAAATATATTTTCATTCCATGTTTATTTTAATAAATATCTATTCTGTTCTAAAATTATATATATATATATATATATATATATATATATATATATATATATATATATATAAATATATTTTAATTTGTTCTAAAATTAAAAATATATTTTTATTTTAAAAGTATAACGTGACATGATATTCTTAATTTTGTCGTTATTTTTTTACTATCATTTTCAATATCATACCACCCCAACTAAATTCCTAGTTAATACTAAGACTATATATTTGAGAATATAAAATTATCCTTAAAAATTATCGTTTTAACAAATATATTTTTAATTTTAAAATAAAAATAGTACGTTATATAATAATAATAATTAAATCATGATAACTCTTCAAAATGAATATTAATGTACCACCTCATCTACTTAATAACATACATCCACAGTGAACAATGAGCTTAATCGGTCATGTTCTTGACATGCAGTTGAACATGTAGCTTGGACCACCACTAATCAATGGTTTTGATTTTGATATATGACAGCCCTGTATGAATCTCATGTGATTCAATAATAAATGTCACGTGATTGAGGTACTATATATAAAAATATTAAATATTTTTTCTGTTTTTTAAATATAATATATTAAATTTTAAATAAATTTAAACATAAATTAATTTAATTTTAAAAAGTACAATGATAAAAATTATAAACCTCAAACTAATACTGATTTATTATTTTAAATAAATAAATAAATTATATTTTGAAACGGAAGAGTATATAAATGCATGCTTATTTTAGGCCTGAAGTATGAGAAAGTGGATCACGGTAGCTTTCAAGCGAGGACCATTTAGAATCCTCCTAAGTGACTCTCATATAAACTACTAATTAATTTTCAGTAAACAGCAGCCATTTGATATTGTAATAGTATTTTAGTCATGGAGCCCATTTGATTGATCCTAGTAATATAAATTAAGTTATGAAGCTGCTTCTATCAAACGCCAAATGTAGATATAGTACTTGCCATGCTGAGGCTTTTAGGGTCATCGGTTGGGCCACCGACTGTGACCCAGATAGTATAGGATGGACTGGACTTCTAGCATATTTAACCCAAACCATGCTGTGGATCCGTGTATAATGTATCAATTAAGAATTTCAACGGGCTCGATGGACTGGTCACATAGTCACATTGACCAGAAAGATCTACCCGGCCCCTTATTTTGAATATGTTTGTTGGTAATTGTCAATCATAACTTATTTAGTTAGTTTATCAATATGGTTTAGTTGTTGTCATTTGGCCAAAGTTAAATAAAAAAATAACAGCAAAGAAAGCAGCAGAACAACAGTGTTTCGGGACGATATAAAAAGAGTACGATATGTATAATAATAATTTGCTGTAACTATTTAATTTATTTATAATATTAACAAATTATAATTCGACACATTATTTTTATAAAATATTTTTTTGTCATCAAAATAGTATGACTAAACTAAACCAGTAAAAATATAGAATGACCATTTGACTTTGGGATAGACAACGGTGGCAGGATGAGCCATGATATGCCGACCCTTCATGTGTCGAAATATGTAAACCACGGCCCCCACCGGCCACTCAACCATTGCCGCCACCAGCCCAAGTGTTGGCCCCATCACCTTGCACCGGAATGGATTGCTTCGCGTTCCACACTCCACGCATCCAACAGCCATATATAATTATATATAAATGTGGAATTGAAATAAATTAAGGTCTTACTTAAAATAGAGAGATGAAGAATCATGTAATTAATTAAAGAGATTGAAGAAAGAACGAAAAGTGTAAGTTGGAATATGAAATGTAACAACTTTGACAAACGAAGCAATTCCACATTTATAGATAATTATATATGAAATAAGTGTTTACTATTTAATTAAACTAATGATATGATAATGGAGCAAGCCTTTAGTCTTCCTTCCTTATATATATATATATAGCCTATAGTTTTATGTTTATAAATATAAAAATTTAATATTTTTATAAATAAAAATGATAATTTTATTTAAAAAAATTATATAAATAATAAATAAATTTTATATTTATATGAATAAAAATTTATAAAAATATTAAATTTTATTTATAAAAATATTAATTTTTAAAATATAATACTCCTGATTGATCAATTTAGGATATTTGGGGGAAGTGCTACGTGTCGTGATATGCTGAGTGTTAGGAATTCAACGTGGCGGTAAAATGTAAATATACGGCGACACATATTTTGGATTCATGGTTTTGATGATGCATAATTTCTTGGTATTCTAATTTAATAAGTAAATAGGGGGCCACTCAATATCCTTGCTTGCCCCAGCGTGTAACAATTGCTGCTGCTATATTTATTTTTTAAATAAATATAAGTGTATAATATTTAAATATTATATTTATTTTAATTATTAAAAAATAATATTAAAATTTATGTCATATTTTATTTTTTAATGGTTAAGACTTAAGATGGATATAATGTTTGATTTATATTTGAATATTGTGTATGTAAATTTGTCCTTATATTTTTGTATCTAAAGAAAGTTTCGAAGGAACATGATTATTTATGATATTTAATAGCACTTTTGTTACGAAGTATTCTCTCCATCTTAAAATAACTATCTAAAATAATAATCAAGCATATTTATGAAGTTAATATATGGGTGATTTCTTGCTCGAGTTATTATTTGTTACAGTTTATGGCTTTATGCACCAATACCAGTTTGTGATACACTGATTTGTTCATTTAACCTATTAACAACGTTCACATACGAACACACACATTTATAGTATAAATGTAAAAAATAACACAGACAAACATAAAATCATAATTTACAAGACAATATTTCAACCTTTTATTGCTCACTCAATGCAAAAGATTATCGGCTAAGAACTTACAAGACTCACACAATGTTTGCAATACAATACTCTAACAATGCATATAAATAGAGTACAAAATAGGTAGCAATTGACATCCTCAACTGTCTAGCAATTTCAGTAATGACCAACTGGCATTTGAACATATAACTTGTAAGACCCCGAATTTTATGAAATACAAAATTTAATTTTTCTTCATATAGATATTTTTTTTAAACAGTAAGTGGTTAAATCGATAAAGTTAAAAGTTAAGGATGTTATGTGCAAATTTTATTTTGTCGGACAATATTCGCTTTGTCGGGGAATATTCGTTTGGTCGGGGAATATTCGTTTGGTCCGACGGCGCCGAAATAACAAATTATTGGTGGACCCCACAACGGAATATTTGTCGGATATAGAAAACGACAGAAATAACCTTTTTAAATAAAAATAGTCAACGGAACTGTTAAAATACCGGTGATAAAAGAATAGTAGCATACGGTAGTTATTGGTATTTTCTGTAGCACTCGGTACTCTACAGTAACACACGGTATTGCATAGTGTCTCATATTTTTGGTCTGATAATTGACACCGTAACTGTTACGCATCATTTCATCGATAATTGTCACTGCATAATATTTTATATTATCAATTCAATAATTGTTGTTACACAGTATTTTGCATTATTGATTTAATAATTGTCATTACACTGTATTTTATATCATTGAGTCAATAATTGTTGTTGCACTGTTTTTAAAATTATTGAACCTAATAATTGTCACAGTAACATATGCACAGTAATTCACATTATTGAATCAATAATTGTCATTACACAGTAACGTATGCTTTATTTTACATTATTGTTATCTCTATTATGATGTTATTTAAACAGTTGTATTTCATTAATTTATTGACTTGATATCTAAGAGCTAACTATACTGTATTTATAACCATTAGTCATAATAATTGAATTGATAAAGTTATTTGTTTATAATATAAAGTTAGGTGATTATTAGGTGATATGAAATAAATGGTGTAGATTAAAGTGTGAATTATTGTTGAATAATTAAATTGATTTGTTTATAATATAAAGTTAGGTGATTATTAGGTGATATGAAATGAATTGTGTAGATTAAAGATAATATAATATTTGAAATGGATGGTGTAGATTAAAAGGTGATCTTTAAATGAATGGTTTAGATTAAATGAATGATAAGATTTTTGGCTATAAATAGAAGCCTTAACTTAAGGATTTTTCATAAACTTCCTTACTTGTTCTTTCTTTCTCTCTCTAAATACTTCTTGTGAAAGTTCTCTCTAAGTGTGCTTAAGTCATCTTGAGTATTTGTGAAGATCTATAAGTATACGTGTACTGTTCAAGTTAATCAACCTCATTTAAATCAATATCCAGTCACGTGTTACGGTAAGGGATACCATCTTTTTCATCTTCCATTATTCAAACATACTATGGTAAGGGATTATCATTATTTGATTCTCGATAATAATATTGTTTCTTCCTTACTCATAAGACGTGCCTTTTATTTCCATGTATTAAATTGTGGGAATAACCTTACGGAGCGGATTGCCGCCTGTTGGTGAATAACCTTTCGTATTCATTCATTATTAATCTCTGAGAATAACCTTACGGAGCGGATTGCCGCCTGTTTGGTGAATAACTCTTTGTACTCAAATTCTATTAAATTGTGGGAATAACCTTACGGAGCGGATTGCCGCCTGTTGGTGAATAACCTTCCGTATTCATTCATTATTAATCTCTGAGAATAACCTTACGGAGCGGATTGCCGCCTGTTTGGTGAATAACTCTTTGTACTCAAATTCTATTAAATTGTGGGAATAACCTTACGGAGCGGATTGCCGCCTGTTGGTGAATAACCCTTTGTATTAATTTCCTTCACCTTTTGTTAATCAAACCTGCTACGGTAAGGGATATTATTTTCTTTCATACTCCTAAATCGAAATTTATTATGGAACTATTGCTTCTATAATTCCTGAAAATATTATATGTTCCATAATAGTTGAACTTCATTATTTCAACTGAACCTTCCTATTTACGTGAACCTTTCTATTGAATTGTAACCGTTATTCTGAACTGTGGATCTTGAATATCATTTTTAAATTTCACTCCACATCATGTTGACAATTTGGACATTATTTGAATCTGTACAAAGTAAACTTCCGATACTTATTGTTATCCTATTTCTTCTGTTCATCATTTATATCATCCTAATCATCCAAAAATCAAGCTGTTGTGAATATCTGTGGCCGGGGGCACAGATGCGATATATTTGTTGAACAGATGATAGGTTAAAGGCGATATAATAGGTTAAAGGCGATACATCTGTTCGGTGTCTTTTATGGCACGTGGTGAATGTTCTCTTTGGCCCGTAGTGCAAAGATGAACTGTTGATTGGTATGATTATGACCAAAGGCTGAATCTGGTATAATCATGACCGTTGGTGCTATATTGAATATCTTTGGCCCGTAGTGCAAAGATGAACTGTTGATGTGCATGATTATGATCAGAAACTGTGAATTTGTATTATCTTGACTAATGATATTTCAGATGATAAAAGTTGATGATGTTTTTCCTAAAAAGAGAACCGAGTGGACATTATAGTTTGCATTATTCTTCTAATAGATTACTCATTCCGCTGCTATTATTGATCTGAACGTTGTTTAAGAATTTAACTGCAGTTTTTGATATAAACCTTGTAGTCTATTGTATTCTATCAAGAACTCAACTGTTGAAGACTAATGATAATTTATTCGTCATTATCTTAGTCATGATATTCTTTACTGGGCTATTTGAGCTCACCCTTTCTTTTGTTCCATTGTTTTTCAACAGGAGATGAAAACATAACAGGGTCTAGCCGGGGAATGGAGTGAGGGTCCGAGGAATAGTTATCATAGTCTTCACGTTTTGTAAAATAGTGTGGCAATAATAGTGAAGACTTAGTTGTGTATTATTATACACTGTATTGTTGTACGTTGTGCTTTGTTGTAATAATTTTGTTGTAGTATTTTGACGACTCAAGTTTGGGCTGTGTGGGCCCAGATTTGGGGGCGTCACAGTTGGTATCAGAGCCATATAACGAAGAGCCCCGAGCCTCTCGCTGGTGACTTCCTAGGGAAAGGGGATGCACCGAAGCCAGACTCTCCGTAGGGGACGCCTATAGTACAGGTGGCAAACTGATAGGTACCATTGTGAGGTGCTGTCCCTATGGTGGGATGAGAGTCACAGTTGGCATCAGAGCTTAGGGATATGGTCTTTAATGGCGATCTGGGGTAGAACTAGGAGGGGAGAGACGAATAGAATCAGTCACTAGTGTGTCCTACCTAAAATAGATTTTATTATCTAATGAGTCGATTTGAATGTAGGAACATGAAGTGATGAGTCAGTTTATTTGAACTAACATTTATTTTGTGACCACAGTTAGGTATGGCATCTGAAAATCAGGAGGTTAACTATGAAATTACCGAAACAAATGTAGCTGCAAAACAAGAGGCGACGAATAATCTTCTTACAAACTCAGAGTTGAATCATTTGCCTAAGGCAAAAATTATGCGTGTTCTATCCAGTAAGGATGAAGGTGAAAGCTCTGCTACAGTCGTTCCAGATCCATTCTTAGAAGCAATTAAAGGAAGTAACGAACTTGCGGAAATTATTGCCTTTAATTTACTCACTAATTGGGAGAGTGATATCACATGGTTATGCTCTATAACAAAGGATCAGAATATATGGACTTTTCATATTAGTCTTTGGGATTTATGGTGTTCCAGCTATGATTTTCAAGATTATTTAAAAATGATGTTTCTATACTTTTGGGCGTTACAATTTAGAGGAATTCAGGTTAAGTTAGTCACTATCGTGGAAACTGCAGTCTATCGAAAATACTATTTTAATGGAAATCATTGGTACTTTACTACTGATGAAGTTGATGAACCCGAGAAACAGTTTGCTAGAAAATTATTCAGTGGTATTCCCATGGTTGAAATACGTGAAGATCCGAATGAAGTATTCGGGATTCGATTTGACGATAACAGTCAAGAAACCGAATGAGGTGATAACCGGTAAGCTATTCATAAATTCTCGTGAAGTCTATGCCATATTAGATACTGGCTCTATCCACTCTTTTATCTCACCTATATGTACTCAACGTTAAATTTTAACTATTGAAAACTTAAATCTTGTCTTATCAGTTGAAACCTCATTGGGAGAAATACCTATTACATTTACTATCTATAAATCTTGCCTAGTTCAAATCAACAACCTCACATTACCTGTTGACCTTATTTCTTTGGAGATGCGTGAATTTGATGTGATTTTAGGAATTGATTGGTTGACTACCCATCATGCTAAAATTGATTGTTTTCATAAGATTATTAGTTTTCATATTCCTAATCAACCTGTCATGCAAATTCAAGCAACTAAACCATTGAAATCTATAACTGTTATTTCTAGCCATAAAGCCATTCGTTTATTGAAAAACGGATGTCAAGCCTTTTTAGCTCATGTCACTGATTTGAACAAAAATACATCAAACTTGAATGATATTCCCATTGTTAATGAGTTTCCTGACATTTTTCCTGAAGAACTTCCTGGCTTACCCTCAAACCGTGAAATTGAATTTTATATTGATCTTGAACCCGGTACCAAGCCCATTTCCAAAGCCCCATACCGAATGGCTCCCATAGAATGCCAAGAGTTAAAAGTTTAATTATTAGATATTGGTATCATTCGTTCTAGTACAAAACTTATATCGAGCGAGGAATGCGAGAAGAGTTTCCAATAACTCAAGAGGAGACTTGTTTCAGCTCCTGTTCTGACCATACCATCGGGATCGGGAGAATTCGTCATATTTAGCGATGCTTCAGACAAAGGTCTAGGCTGTGTCCTTATGCAACATGGAAATGTTATAGCCTACGCCTCTCGACAACTCAAAGATTATGAGAAAAATTATCCTACTCATGATCTAGAGTTGGCAGCAGTCGTTTTCGCGTTGAAGATCTGGAGACACTACTTGTACGGAGAAAAAGTGGATATCTATACGGATCATAAAAGTCTCAAGTATTTCTTCACCCAGAAGGAACTCAACATGCGACAACGACGTTGGCTTGAGCTGTTAAAGGATTATGACCACACAATCCAGTATCACCCGGGAAAGGCGAACGTTGTAGCTGACGCTTTGAGCAGAAAATCTTATGCAAGTACAAGTGCACTGCTGACAACACAAAAGTGTATTTTGTACGACTTGCAAAAGATGGAGATAGAGCTAAAGACACCAGGGACCCACTCGAAGATTGCTCACGTGCGAGTAGAACCAACTTTAATCGATAAAATTAAAGCTGCTCAAGCTACCGATCCGGAACTGATAAACATGATAAAGAAAGTACAAGAAGGTGTCATTCCCGAAGCAAGAATCGACGAGAAAGGAATACTTCGAGTCAACTCTCGACTCTGTGTTCCTAACGATCCTGAATTAAAGCATAAAATCATGATGGAGACACACAACACGCCGTTTGCAATCCACCCAGGAGGTACCAAGATGTATCGAGATCTTCGACATACATTTTGGTGGAACAATATGAAAAGAGAGATTGCGGAGTTTATCTCAAGGTGCCTAACTTGTCAACGTGTCAAGGCAGAGCATCAAGTTCCTAAAGGTCCATTACAATCACTTGAAGTTCCCGAATGGAAGTGGGAACACATCAATATGGACTTCGTGACGGGTCTTCCAAAAGTTTCTCAAGGCTTAGATGCAATTTGGGTGATCGTAGATAGATTGACCAAATCTGCTCATTTCTTGCCTATACGAGAAAACTTTTCACTTGAACGTCTTGCCGGTATATACATAAATGAGATCGTGAGATTGCATGGCATGCCAGTTTTCATAGTTTCTGATCGAGATCCTAGATTCACTTCACGCTTTTGGATCAGTCTACAAAAAGCTATGGGCACTGAACTACGTTTTAGTTCTGCATACCATCCTCAAACGGACGGACAATCGGAAAGGACGATCCAGACCCTCGAAGATCTTTTGAGACTTTGTGTATTAGACTTCAAAGGAAGTTGGGATAAGTATTTGCCGTTGGTGGAATTTTCTTACAACAACAGTTACCAAGCAAGCATAGGCATGGCTCCATTCGAGGCATTGTATGGAAGGAAGTGTCGATCTTCAATATGTTGGAATGAGGTAGGAGAAGCAAAATTGTTGGGACCCGAGTTGGTACGCTTGACGACCGAAAATATCCAAATGATCCGACAACGAATACAGACCGCACAAGAACGACAAAAGAGTTATGCTGATCTTCATCGGAGAGACGAAAGTTTCAACGTCGGAGATCATGTATTCTTACGTGTTTCTCCATGGAAAGGGGTTACGAGATTCGGAAAGAGAGGAAAGCTCAACCCTCGATTTATTGGCCCATTTGAAATCCTCGATCGAATAGGAACCGTAGCCTACAGACTAGCCCTACCACCAAGTATGTCTCGCATCCATAACGTTTTTCACATATCTATGTTACGTAAATATGTGAAGGACCCAAACCACGTCATTGAGTTAGAACCAGACGTTATAGCAGAGGATTTAACATACGAGGAGGTACCTGTTAAGATCCTGGATAAGAAGGAGCAGATCCTACGCTCAAAGGTTATACCTCAAGTTAAGGTTTTATGGAGGAACCAAGATACTGAGGAAATGACCTGGGAGCTAGAATCTGAGATGAAATCTAAGTATCCTTACCTCTTCGATATGTCAGGTACGTCAATTTCGGGGACGAAATTTCATAAGGAGGGGAGGTTGTAAGACCCCGAATTTTATGAAATACAAAATTTAATTTTTCTTCATATAGATATTTTTTTTAAACAGTAAGTGGTTAAATCGATAAAGTTAAAAGTTAAGGATGTTATGTGCAAATTTTATTTTGTCGGACAATATTCGCTTTGTCGGGGAATATTCGTTTGGTCGGGGAATATTCGTTTGGTCCGACGGCGCCGAAATAACAAATTATTGGTGGACCCCACAACGGAATATTTGTCGGATATAGAAAACGACAGAAATAACCTTTTTAAATAAAAATAGTCAACGGAACTGTTAAAATACCGGTGATAAAAGAATAGTAGCATACGGTAGTTATTGGTATTTTCTGTAGCACTCGGTACTCTACAGTAACACACGGTATTGCATAGTGTCTCATATTTTTGGTCTGATAATTGACACCGTAACTGTTACGCATCATTTCATCGATAATTGTCACTGCATAATATTTTATATTATCAATTCAATAATTGTTGTTACACAGTATTTTGCATTATTGATTTAATAATTGTCATTACACTGTATTTTATATCATTGAGTCAATAATTGTTGTTGCACTGTTTTTAAAATTATTGAACCTAATAATTGTCACAGTAACATATGCACAGTAATTCACATTATTGAATCAATAATTGTCATTACACAGTAACGTATGCTTTATTTTACATTATTGTTATCTCTATTATGATGTTATTTAAACAGTTGTATTTCATTAATTTATTGACTTGATATCTAAGAGCTAACTATACTGTATTTATAACCATTAGTCATAATAATTGAATTGATAAAGTTATTTGTTTATAATATAAAGTTAGGTGATTATTAGGTGATATGAAATAAATGGTGTAGATTAAAGTGTGAATTATTGTTGAATAATTAAATTGATTTGTTTATAATATAAAGTTAGGTGATTATTAGGTGATATGAAATGAATTGTGTAGATTAAAGATAATATAATATTTGAAATGGATGGTGTAGATTAAAAGGTGATCTTTAAATGAATGGTTTAGATTAAATGAATGATAAGATTTTTGGCTATAAATAGAAGCCTTAACTTAAGGATTTTTCATAAACTTCCTTACTTGTTCTTTCTTTCTCTCTCTAAATACTTCTTGTGAAAGTTCTCTCTAAGTGTGCTTAAGTCATCTTGAGTATTTGTGAAGATCTATAAGTATACGTGTACTGTTCAAGTTAATCAACCTCATTTAAATCAATATCCAGTCACGTGTTACGGTAAGGGATACCATCTTTTTCATCTTCCATTATTCAAACATACTATGGTAAGGGATTATCATTATTTGATTCTCGATAATAATATTGTTTCTTCCTTACTCATAAGACGTGCCTTTTATTTCCATGTATTAAATTGTGGGAATAACCTTACGGAGCGGATTGCCGCCTGTTGGTGAATAACCTTTCGTATTCATTCATTATTAATCTCTGAGAATAACCTTACGGAGCGGATTGCCGCCTGTTTGGTGAATAACTCTTTGTACTCAAATTCTATTAAATTGTGGGAATAACCTTACGGAGCGGATTGCCGCCTGTTGGTGAATAACCTTCCGTATTCATTCATTATTAATCTCTGAGAATAACCTTACGGAGCGGATTGCCGCCTGTTTGGTGAATAACTCTTTGTACTCAAATTCTATTAAATTGTGGGAATAACCTTACGGAGCGGATTGCCGCCTGTTGGTGAATAACCCTTTGTATTAATTTCCTTCACCTTTTGTTAATCAAACCTGCTACGGTAAGGGATATTATTTTCTTTCATACTCCTAAATCGAAATTTATTATGGAACTATTGCTTCTATAATTCCTGAAAATATTATATGTTCCATAATAGTTGAACTTCATTATTTCAACTGAACCTTCCTATTTACGTGAACCTTTCTATTGAATTGTAACCGTTATTCTGAACTGTGGATCTTGAATATCATTTTTAAATTTCACTTCACATCATGTTGACAATTTGGACATTATTTGAATCTGTACAAAGTAAACTTCCGATACTTATTGTTATCCTATTTCTTCTGTTCATCATTTATATCATCCTAATCATCCAAAAATCAAGCTGTTGTGAATATCTGTGGTCGGGGGCACAGATGTGATATATTTGTTGAACAGATGATAGGTTAAAGGCGATATAATAGGTTAAAGGCGATACATCTGTTCGGTGTCTTTTATGGCACGTGGTGAATGTTCTCTTTGGCCCGTAGTGCAAAGATGAACTGTTGATTGGTATGATTATGACCAAAGGCTGAATCTGGTATAATCATGACCGTTGGTGCTATATTGAATATCTTTGGCCCGTAGTGCAAAGATGAACTGTTGATGTGCATGATTATGATCAGGAACTGTGAATTTGTATTATCTTGACTAATGATATTTCAGATGATAAAAGTTGATGATGTTTTTCCTAAAAAGAGAACCGAGTGGACATTATAGTCTGCATTATTCTTCTAATAGATTACTCATTCCGCTGCTATTATTGATCTGAACGTTGTTTAAGAATTTAACTGCAGTTTTTGATATAAACCTTGTAGTCTATTGTATTCTATCAAGAACTCAACTGTTGAAGACTAATGATAATTTATTCGTCATTATCTTAGTCATGATATTCTTTACTGGGCTATTTGAGCTCACCCTTTCTTTTGTTCCATTGTTTTTCAACAGGAGATGAAAACATAACAGGGTCTAGCCGGGGAATGGAGTGAGGGTCCGAGGAATAGTTATCATAGTCTTCACGTTTTGTAAAATAGTGTGGCAATAATAGTGAAGACTTAGTTGTGTATTATTATACACTGTATTGTTGTACGTTGTGCTTTGTTGTAATAATTTTGTTGTAGTATTTTGACGACTCAAGTTTGGGCTGTGTGGGCCCAGATTTGGGGGCGTCACATAACTGCCTTCAACAGTCCAATAGATTTGTTTGAACTGCTCACAAGTCAAATTCGTTTTTAGACAATTTCTGTCATGAATGATGTTGTCTGAATGCTAGTAACCGTTTGTAACTGATATCTAATCTATTCAGCCAGTCAACATTTAGTCAGCCCACGAAGCCAACCCAATGTTTGTTGTCTCTGTCCACAAAATTGCCCAACTTGTACCACAATGCTTTGCCAATTAGCCCATATGAAATTTCACCAGCCCAACACTTACCAAGGTGCCCACAAACATGTTCATGCATTCATTGTTTTTACCCAATCATACAGGCATCCAAGCTATCAATTCGTTTGTCAATATTGTTGTTAGGAGTGCCAACAATACTCCAATATCTACACAGGCTAACTATGGCAGTCTGTTCATGACTTGGGTGAATTTCACCACCCCACTCTCACTATAATAGCACTTAAAATAATATCTAAAGTGTTACCAATATATATCAGGCACGTTAAAGAGTCATAATGATATAGTCCTATCAAGGGTATACCCGTAAATTGTTTGATAAAATACCTTGCCACTTGAGTTGAGTACCCAAGTCTAAATCTTGACATCCTGCTTGACGCCTAGCATGCCAAAACCAATGTCTAACTCGCTAAGTGGCTAACACTATCCCTTATGCCAAAGGAAAGTTACGAAGTGGCTTCCAAGAAAGAGCATAAAGTAGTAGTTAATTCGTTTATTTATTCTATCGTTGTATATTCCCTCTGTCTCTTATTATTTATTTTTTTAAAAGTGAACACACGTATTAAAAAAAATAATTAATACTATATTTTTTAGTTAAAAATAATTTTAAATAACAATATTGTATTTACATTGAAATAAGAGAGTGTTACTTATTGGATAAAAATTAGTGAGAGAACCAATGTTATATTTAATACTTGAGGTAATATTAAAAATCAAGCAATTAATAGTTACATGAAATTCTTAAAGGATAAATATTAAGGCACAAAAACACTTCTCTAAAACGATATTTAAAAAAGTACATCGGGAGTAGCTATTAAGGTATATGATTCCCACGTCAATCATCACTTTTAGTCATATACATATATAGAAATGTTTACATACGTACGTGAAGAAATTCTTGTTTATAGCCTTTGCTTTTCGGGACAGTATGTATTGATCATCAATATATAATATTCTAATATTCTTAATCTGTCAGAAGCTAGGCAGCTCTGATATATCTTCCTGTGCAAATTTTTATCTTCTCCAAGTGCATTTCACTTTTAGCTAGCTTGGTTACCCTTCAAATACTGTATATATACATATATAATTATGTAAAGAATATATAGAATATATATCTCAGATACACTAGTGAAGCTAAATGGAAGCCCTTGAATTAAAGGTGAAGTAGCCAGCCATGGAGGGGTATATAATAATGCATGCCAGCCTCACACTTTTTGCAGTCTGAAGGAGGCACTCAACTCTCAAAAGCTCAAAGAGTCGGAATAAATTGGAAGAATATATTCTTAATTCTTGGTTGTATGTATGTATTAATGAATAGTGAATCCAGTTGCAGTGGTCTATAAAGTTTGATTTCGATGGATGCATGCAATGAAATGCCATTAATTGTTTATTACTTCTTCCGTTCTAAATTAAATGTTCAGTTTTAATTTTTTTAATTTAAATTGATTATTTTTAGAATTAATAATTAAGTATATATAAATATATTCTTAAAAGTATAAAAGTTGAGGTTAATAAGTATATAATTTCTTTTGGTTATAATCTCTTTATTTATATTTTGTTTAAATTGGTAAGAAAAAATTAATTTTAAAAATGGTCAATTTGATTTTAAAAAATAAGAATTGAACATTTAATTTGAGATGAAGAGAGTAGTAAAATTTAAAGAGAGAATTAGAAGACCTGGTGTGTTTGGGGACCTTCATATTTACAACATGCACGTGCAATTCGCGTTCATGCGTACCTTACCCTTCCATATATATGTATACATAACCAAAGCAAATGAGGCTCCAACGTTATTGAAATTACCAAGTCTCTTCCTTAAATAGAAGAAAAAAATAAGAAAGGAAAAGGCCAATAAACCTTTCTCACGCAACCACCCATGCACAACCACAACCGACGGCTATCGTATCAGCCATAATACCATACACTACTCCCACTCTACCACTTCCTTCATATTTTATTTCTCTCTCAGACCGGACATCAATCAACAATGTGGATGCATATATTGTTAATTGTGTTGCCACTCTTGCTCTTGGTACCAACTCTGGTGACTAGTACTTCCACTGCCACTCCTAATTCTGTGAAGCTTGATCATCGTCAATCATTGTACCCACAAATGCCTGATCCTTTAATCAAGTGTGGGGAGTGCCCGTGCTTCAACCCCTGTGCTCAGCAGCTTTTTCCTCCACCGCCATCACCACCTCCGTCGGTGCAGTATTGCGCCCCAAAAGCACCACCACCACCACCGAGGTTCATTTACTTCACAGATCAACCGGGAGGGAGTTTGCATCCCACTGACGATCCCTTTAATTTGGTGGTCCACGCTGGTACTAGAGCAGCGCATGATGTTGATTTTGGGCTGCTCCCGCTTTTGGCTGGGATTGGGGTGTTACAATTGATGCTGTTTTGGTAAAATCTTAATGTTCAGGTAATTAATATCTTCAGTTGCAAAGGATGCTGCAGGTGATTATTTGTTGGCTTACGTCTGTCTCTTTAACTTTGCTATCGTTAGATATATAAAATTCACTTCAATGAAAAAAAAAAAAAAAAAACCCTTCAAACAATTGGTATTCTCTCTCTCTCTCGATACCTCAGTCCTTATTGTAGACATTTGTAGATATCTAATAAATTGATAACTTATGCATTGTAAATATTATTTCCCTTTTTATTCACTCGTAATTAGGTTTTGTATCATGTTTTAGGGTTTGCATTTGTTGGAGAAAAAAACAGTATATCATCCATGTTAAGACCGACTTCGGATAGATCCATGTTGGATCTTTTTGGGAAACTGCTTATTCACCAGAAATAGCAGACCATAACCCAAGATTCCGTGATCAATAGCATTCATCACATGCCTTGTTACGTGCATTTAAAGTTGTACATGTCAACAGTGAAAGACAGGCTGCAAAACTCACACTACGTTTGTCAACTCAATATTTTTTTGTGGAGATTTGAAATTGGAAGCACATTTCTAATTTTTTCCATTCAGTATTTATACTACACGGATTAGAATGCCAACAAAGATACGAGCAGCTTGAAATAGAAGCCAAGGCCACCAAAGATGATATTGTGAGATCAATTTTGAATTGTGCTTCGTTGCATCTATCAATAGGTATAAGCCATAGAAAAATGGCAAATGAAGGAAAAAATTAGTTATATATATTTTTGTCCACTACAGTGTATTTACTGTTATATGGTTCAGTACATGAGTAAGTTTCTGGTAATTGACCCCCTGAAATATTTCTGTTACATAATGCAAATGGTATCCAACCCCAAGACTGAAAAACTTCCCTTGTATGCTTCTCCTTGTATAACATGTGTGGCAACTAAAATTCTATTATAACAGCATAGATACCACCAGGGATTTCCACAAGTTATAGGCAGAGCAATATCTGCACTATACACCCAAAACCTTGAAAGGAACTTTTACCTAACAAATTGATGTTATTTTATTTTTTTTTATTCACACAAAACTGAAGTCCAATGCTTTGATCGTCTTCCGATGCACAGTTTCTCGATCAAATCTCAGCTCCCAAGTAGGCCAGTAGTGCAGATCCTGCTTCAATGTAAAGACCCAAGGCTTCCCATTCAAGTGAACAGTCCTTACATGAACAAACTCCCCATGAACTAGTTCCTGTTAATCAATGTAATGCACAATGGCATTAGAAAGATACAGGTTCAGTATTAACCATTTGATCAGAATTCTAGTTATTATATATTATGCACAATAGATATACTCAGCACAAATGTGGGAACTGGCTTAAGAGAGTGATTTACCAGATCAACAAAATAAGGTGGGCAGGTCTCACTCAGGCCGTGTATCATCTTTTCGTATATCTTATTCAATTCTACTCATCCCCCTCCCGCCCCCCCCCCCCCCAACCCAAGTCCATGGTGACTTTCATCTAGGTAGTCTTACTGCAGGTAGCCCATTTCTCTATGAATAAATCTACACATGCACGATACATAAACAACCATTTTTTAGCAAAAAATAAATCATACGGATTACATAAACACCCTCCATACAATTTTTTTTTGCCAAAAAAAGGTTGTTTATGTAAGGAGTGTGTATGTGTAGATATACTCTTTCACTATTTGACACGACTTCACTATGCTCCAGGCAGCCCTCCCCAAGGTTGCCCTTTTAGTTTTGAAGAGCCTTGCTACGATACCATATGTTATGATCTTAATAGAGCCCATCCCAAAAACTAATTAAATGTTATGATCTTAATAGAGCCCATCCCAAAAACTAGTTGTTAATTAGGGAGGAGAGTCCAATAGCATATCAACCCACATCAAGTTACCCGTACAACTAATTTGGGACTGCTATAAGCCAATATGGAATCGTGACACAGAGATCACTATCCATCTCTACCAAGAGGAAAGAAATTTCTCAAATTCGGAACACCTTTCCAATTTATCGAAATTAATCTCCCACTCTCTCTCCTTTCGTAAGAAAGATGGAATTTTCATCATAGGATGTCTGGTCCAGTGGTATAATCCTCACTTTGGATGCGAGAGGTTGCAAGCTTGATTCTCACAGAACCCCATTTTAAAATTATCTGAAAGAACGAGTTGTAGTCCAGTAGTTAAAGGACTCTCCTCTTACCTTGATGGTGGAGGTTCAATTTTCGTGAGCCGCAATGGAAAAAAAGAAAGACGAAAAGGTAGTGTTTTGTCATCATTAATCTTCAGGATATCATCTTTAACATGCATATGGGTTCAGCTCGAAGCCTTGATGAAGCTTCATGCCTCTCATGCATTTCTATAACTTATTATTGACCCATGCAAGAAAACAAAAATTACATACCTTCGTTGCATCAACGAAAGAATCTAAATCAGGAGTTGGTTCCCCATTGACCTCGACAATCCATTGAAGAGCAAATAAACCATATCTATGTACAGGACTCCCATGGCACCACCTAGAAGCCGGCTTATTTGTGATTAAATTATACAATAATAAGATACAATGAAATGCAAAAGAAGAAGAATACAAATTCTTCATTATAACAAACATAATAGATGCAGATGACAAAATTGATCCAGCGAAATTTCATATGCCATTATAGGTAGCTGTTGACCAGCGTCAGCCTGGCCTAGGAATATGGTAGCAGCTAGGAGTGACCTAAGGTCCTGAGGGTTATAGATTAACATCAGTCCACCAAAGGAAAACTACTGTTAAACAAGTTTGAACAGTTTCAGGCTGCGAACTTCAAACACTAGATAGCTTGATTCAAGAAATAACCTTTCTGACTCGATAATATATCCAATAATATCCATCTAGCTAATCACTGACATCTCTAATTAATATACACCTATAGCAGATTCAGTTATATCATATCAATTAGGAAGCACGCAACATGACAAGACTGCAATCCATTGTTGACTTGTCATCTCCTACTTGACGGCATTCATACACATAGAACAATCAAACACTACATCTATTTACATCATTAAAAAATAAAACATAACATTAAAATCCGTATCATATTTCATTTTTTAATAGTATAGATAGATGTTGAATTTTTTGTAGTGTTTATACTTGTTCAAAAGCTAATACTTTCTCACCTCTTCACATATACACCATGGCCTTCTTTGGGTAGAAAGAGTTTTTCAAGGACGACCGGTCCAATTTTTATTTATTTATTTTGACTCCCAAAAATTTTATAATATTTATTTTAACTCAAATATTTATAAAATTTAATGATTTAAATATAATTTAAATGTAAGTAAATAATTAGGATTGTACAGTCTGTACAGATTACCGATTATTTACAATCCTAATGATTGTATTTCTAAGTCATTATAAAAAAATTAAATAAGTAGCAGAAACCTGCAAATTTCCAGAAGTGAATCTTAGCCCAGGGACTTGCAAAGGAGAACATGCATTCATATATATACATCTAGTAGTGGTATAATTAAGAAAAATCAAAGGAAAATATAGGAATGCCAAGACGTATAATACAACAAAGTGATTAAAACCTCAAACGTCAAGAGTTTTCATATTATCAGAAACAGAGAAGTTGGTTCATCTTAGACAAACATCTATAGCTATTTGGCACTCATTGAGCCACTGAACATGGAGAAGGCTGACTCGACGACACCACAGTAACCTGTAACCTGCACGTTTAGAAGATTCAATTATAATGAAACCACCAAGATCTACCTGTAAGACAAGCTATTTATTAAAAATAAAGTAAAACTTACTGAGCATCAACTCCCACTTTCTTATTAGCTTTATTATCCTTACGTTTCCTCTTTTTCCCAGATGTTGAACCAACAACCAGTTGCTCTGAAGTTGGAGGCACAAATATAATTGGAGTCGTGGCCTCAAATGCAGATGATGTTTCTGCTTTAGGTGGTCTGAATTCATGCAGAAGCATACGTGTTGCTGAAATATTAGTTGAATTTCCCGTGCAAGGCTCTGTAGCAAGTGCAGTTCTAGGCATGTTATTGTTCACCACCACAACTTCAAAATCATTCCCTTTACTCTCAGTAATGTCAAGATTAGATCCTGTCTGTATCCCCACAGGCACACCGCTGTTCTGAGTGTTACATGAATTTTTAAGTTTATCCAGTGCAACATAAAGCTTATTCTTCGATTTAATAATCTCAGAAATAACAGTTCCTGATTCAGTATCTGAACAATATATAAAACAATTCAACACCTACTCACATGGATGAATCCATACAGCTTTGTAAATATAACAATTTGCAGGAGATATTACAGACAGCTTAAAGAAGATGCAAGCAATTTGAAATGGAGAGAAATACCTAAACTTGATAGGATAACAGCACGTGCTGCCAATTGTTGAGATTCTCTCTTGTTCCTGCCTTTTTCACCGACATAATGTTTACCATTAAAGACTACAGATGAAACAAAAACTGGAAGCAACCCCTCCAATTTATCTGTTGTATAAATGGGTTTCTCTACATGTATCTTGGTCGCATACTCATTGAGTATAGACTTGCAAAAGATGGTATCCTGGTAAATTAAGAGGATGATAAACATAAGCAAAAAAAATAAGTGAAACCAATCCTCGTAATGAGCAAAATTACAAGGATTTTCAAAACCCAAATTAAAAATGCTTAACAATAATCAGTAACTGCACACACAAATAATTGTAATATCAAAAATTACTACTTGCAATTGCACCATTCCATTTGACATAACTACAGCCTAATGGACTTTCTGATCTCATTCTCCAACGCAACTTCAACAATAGTGGTCCCACTTTAAAAAATATAATATGAGAGAGATATGAATACAATGGGAGATCGCTTAAAGTCTTATAATTTTTATTAATATTTTTAAAATTAACACCTTATAATGAGAACGTAATTTTACCTCAATTAATAAAATTAATTTTTTTTAAAAAATAAAAATTGATTAATGGTAAGTTTCACCTAAAAAGAGAAAATAAAGTAAAATAGAAAACAATAAGGAGGGAGTCCGTGCTTTGCAAGATGTTCCCTCCTAGTATGTTCAAAATTTCTAAAGATGACAGGTGGCCATTCCATCACTTCTGCAACCTCAGCATGGGTTATGAGCCTCTCCTCTACTATCAGCGGCCTGAGTTTCCTAGGCTCCGACAGAACCCTCAGTACGGGCTTCACTTCTTCTTTTGTGCCCAGAAACAGACCAACAACACATCGCTCATTCGCTTCGATTGCGAGAAGGCAACGGAGTTTAGTTCATGCTCATACTATATGAGTAGCCGGTTTGCTAAACAGGCTCTCTTTCTTAAAAAAGAGATCTTGTGGGTTAATAAATCCAGTAAAGGGGCAGGGTGACGTCTATTGGCATTCCAGCCTTCAACCCAGCCCGCCCCAGTCTAAATAAAGGTCCTCTGGCTCCAGGCTCGAGGCTCGAGGCTCGCTCCAACTCGATCTTGCATAGAAGAACAAAACGGTTGTAAAAACCTGGATTTTAGTAGTAGGGCAGCATTCCCTCCTAGTTTTGAGTAGGCGGAACCATTCTGTTTTGGTTCAAAAACAGATCTAGTTCAAGAAATCGCATCCATTTATATGCTGTGAAGACAAAGAAAGGCGGTCATTTTACTCCTATTCAGAAATGAGAATCATGTTTAGCTTGTTGATTATTTTTACGCAAAAGGTTTACCTATTAGACATCTAAATGTAAAATTTCTATAAATTTTTATCAATAAGAAATTTATTTTTAAATCTAGAAAAAAAAAATTAAGAAAAACTTTAAAAGTCAACATGTCAAATATAGGTCTCATTTTTTAACAGAGGTATAACAAGAGACTTACTTAAGTCTAACGGTATAAACTCACTTAAAGAATTATAACTCCACCAAACATCAAACACCTCCTCTTTCTACACCTTCTAAAACAAAATATCTTAAATCAATTTAGAGCGAAATATCGACTTAGTTTACTGTATTGCTTAAACTTTATCTCTTTTAATAAGTTTCAATAATAAACAATTTGCAACACATTTTTTTATTTTTGTATTTTTTTTTTAAAAAACAAAAATAGCAAACACAATATACCAAGGACCTCAATAGTAGCATAATATGATTAACCTAAGGTTAATCAACCAAATCTGATAGTAAGAGTAGATTTAATATGTTAAACGTCATTACTTTTCTCATATTTTTAAAAGAAGACAACGTATAAGTCAACAAAGTCAAGTAAGTTCAAAACTATTAATATGCATACAACTACCTCTTGAATAAGAGGATATTCTTCATCCTTGATTTTTTGTGGCATACTAAGCAATGCTATTCTGGCAACATCCTGCTCTGCTGTCTTTCGATGTGAGAAAATGTTGGGAGAAGTATAGGATGCTCCATCTACAACAACTGTAGATCGAAACATTGGAGCATGTTGTGATCCTTCATTGTTTGTCTGATACATTGGAAGGGGGATGGCAGCTCTTTGGGTGTATTCTTGTAGACGGTTTTTGTACAAGAATTGTTCAGGGATATCTAAGCAAGCAAATAAACAATACAAATTACATAAATATGTATGCAAACCATTAAAATATGAATCAAGACATCATTATCTTATTATACATTATCTACAAGGTGCTTGGTAAAACACTTCTAGAGATATAAAGTACATGCATCGCCAGGACCAGGAACAGAACTAGGATCTCAGTTCATGTGAGGCGACATATCAAAGATAAGAAGAATTAGTACAAAATAAATGAAAACTGATATCATATATATATAACTATTAAAATAAGATAAAATTCAAAAGGTTTTTTTTTTGAAAAAAGGAGTAATTTTTCAATAACATTCTTTGAGGCTGAAGTTCTGGTGAGAATTTTTAAAAACTATATGTATTAATTTTATTTTAATCAGTGTACAAAATTTTAAAAAATTGTATTTATCTCTTTTTTTTATATTTAAAATCACCTGAATGTTTCATTTAAGCCAATATATCTCATATTTGGAACTGAGGGAGCATAATTTTATTAAAAGTGAAAAATAATCAGCCATACACTAACTCCAGTTACTCCACCACCCAATAAAAAAATAATGGAAAGAGAAAACCAAACAAATCAGTAAGATGAGGGAATTGTTATAATGCGAGTCTCATTTACTATTCACCCTGCTTCGAAAATAACAATTTTCCATTTGAAAATATCAATTTCATAAGTTAATGACATACAGTTGAAAGGTGAGAAACCTCAACTCTACAAAAAATTTGTTCGCTCACCCAGGACATAGACCTAGAAGAGCTAAAACAAGCAATTGTGAAAAACTAATCCATCTAATTTAGTTGGTATCTACACCAAAACAGCATAAAAGTGAGATCCATAGTTATTATTAAGTGCATTTTCAAGTATTTTCTCGGAAACCAACCAGATAGAAAGAAAATTTGATCACAAATGCATAAAGACGCTTACTTGGGGTGGACTGAGCTGGAGTAGTCACTGGCTGCACTGGCTGGGTCTGGGGCTGGAGCTGGGGCTGGGGCATGTTCTGCAACTGGGCAATTAGACCAGACATGGCTGAAGCCTGAAGAGAAGAACCAGGTAGTGGGAAATTAAGTTAGGGTTTTAATTTGTGCTTGTTTTTTCGACTGCACTGGTTGAAAAGATTACTCCTGGCCATCTCCAATCAAGTTTGAATCAGTAAAGACGTCTAGGCCCACGGGCGATGTCTTTGGTGTGGAAGTGAAATTTTTTGTTACCGGCTTACCGTTGATGTAACCGTTAATTAACTTCTACATCAGGTACTAATTGAAGCCCAAATAATACTGCCGTTGGGCCTCTAAAACATTAGTACTGGGCTTCCGAGACCAAAGAAGCGTTTTTACTCCACCAAAGACGCAAGTCTCTTCTTCCCCAATTCCAATGTTTCACATATTAGGGTTTCTGATACCGACTCAAAGCGTGGGTTTTTACCGGCAAATCAAATAATGGACAAGAATAATAGGCGAGAGCACCGTGAAGATTTGTTAATCGTCAAAGATTGAGCCCAACAAGAAGCACCACTCACTCATCTTTTACCTCAATTCATGTGGGTAAGCCATTTAAAGACATTGATAACTTATTAAAGTTTCAAAACTATCTTATAATACCCGGGTCCCACACGTAGTTAACCATCTCAGAGAGAGAGAGAGAGAGAGAGATGACTCAAAAATTAAAAGGCGTCATCTTTTAGTCGTAATATAAACTTTCGATTTCCACTTAACTTTTAAAATTTGTCATTAAGAAAAACTCATTCAAGTGGTTGGATAAACCAGGCCATAATGACAGTAAACCAGGCCATAATGACAGAGACCCGCCAACTACTGCTGCTACTTCTGTTGAAGCTTGTAATGATATGTACTTCATCATATGATTATAAATTGCAAGTACCAAATTATCCCCATAACCTTTGTAGGTCCCAAAATTGGTACCGACGGGCATAATAATGTCGTTAGATTCACAATTATTAAGCTACCTCGCATAATTTGAAATATTAAAAGGGACCCCTGCACATCCATCCTATTCCTACTTAAAACCCCCGTTACCCATACAAGTTGATTAATCAATGGAGGGACTCTACTGATTTTCCATATATAAGTGTGGACATCTTTATTCAATGCTAAAACTATATAATTCGGCTTTGAGTTGGCTAGCTCATGCTAATCAAACCCTACTTGGCTTTATTAGTGAATGAACAACCCTACCATTGAGTTCTCCTTGAACGCTACGTAATTAGTTCTTGGCCAATAATCCGTTACAAGATCTAAAGAGTTTTTGATTGAGAGTTCAAGGTATATTAAAAATCATAATTATCTCACGTCTTTCAAAATTATATTTTTTTTTACGTGTGATTTTAATATTATGTATAATTGTGCCTAAGTAAATTTTTTTTTTTTTAATCAATCAACTAATATAGGTGGTGTACGAGTCGTCGGGAGGTTATAGTTATTCGAATATTAGGATTTGACTATGAATTCAATGTGACCTCCAAGTTCAATGCTCAAGTTTAAATTGTTTTAGACCTCTATCTCAATCTCTCTCGTTGTTGCTCTATTTTACGTTTGGGTTTTAATGTTCACGAGAATCTCTACTTCCAACTATAATTAAGACCCGACCACAGGAGGGAGAGTATATGACAAAACATCCATTGAGAAGTTTCAAGATATAGTTGGAGTGTATTGAAGTCGGGTGGGTGGGGGTGGGTGGAAACAAACTGAAAATAAGTGTGGAAGAGCCATGCTGATTAGACTAACTAGAAGATGACAAACATGATCTATTGATCAGTTGAAGAGGGCATTGTACTTTGGATTGAATTTAATTAGTTTAACTGCAAAAAAAAAAATTAAAAAAAATGATGAGTAATTTGCCTTTCAGTATAAAGGGTTGGTAATGGTAGGATAGGCCTTGGTTTGCATTCTAATCATTTTCGTTGAGGGATCAGAAAGTTTTATTTATTTTAATTTAGTAGTGTAACAATAGACCTAGCTGGCCGCTATCTTAATGGTCTGCTTTTGGATTTAGGTCCTTTAATTTATTATCAAATAAAGATAATACATTTCCCCTTTTAGCAGATGAAGTAATACAGTTTTATGTAATTAATCAATAATAAGTTTTCACAAAATTAACTATTACATTAATTTTAATTAATAAAAAATAAAATATAATATGAATTTTAATATAATATCTTATTTTTTAATAATCAATATCAATTTTATAATTAATATTTATGTGATTGTACTTGTTGAATAATCAAGACTAATTATATAGCCTGAATCTTCATATTTTTACGAGGCGATTTGACATAACGTTTAAGGGACCCCACTCATTCAATATTAATTGAAACAAAACCCAAACAATTGTATTAACTTTGATTATCATTTATTAACATTTTTCTTATTATGAAAACATAGATTATTTAATTCCTTAAGTAAACAAATCCTTAATTTTACAATAATCATATATGAAACGGGTGACAAATGAATCCCGCACGGCTGTCGAAAGTGGTTGTTGACGGATGAGAAGAGAAGGTGTTGGCCATGGAAATTAGGGTTTACCAAACTACAAAAATATAATTATACATCTTTTTCTTTGATTTGGGTACTAATTAACTATTCTTTAATTTATTTCTTCCGTTCTTATTCAATTGAAGTTTGTTATAAACTTTGGAAGAGCAGCTGTTAAGGTTGGGTTCCAAAGACTTATAAATACCCCATATTAAAATCTCATTCTATTGATGTGTAATACTACAAGTATCATATATTGCAATTATGATCATAATAAAATTTTAAGAAAAAATTTAAAAATATAATTAATATTTTATCTAATTGGTCAAAATAATATATAATTTTAATATTATTTTTTTAAATTTTATTAAAATAATAATAATAATAAATTAGTATTTAATATAACAAACGGAGGAAGTATCTCAAATGCCCAATTAATTAAATCAAATCCCAATTACTCCCCAAACTTCCCCTTCCCCTTTATTAGCTGTCCCCAGGCTTCTCTCTGTTCATATCCATGTGACATTATTTTCTCATAATTAATCCCTTAAACCCAATGCGTCATAAACAAATTGAACATCCCCTCTCCCCTAAGTTAGTCCCCTGCCAATTGCCATCATCTTTCTGTTTAATCCCCTTGTGGGTTCGTCTTGTCTTCTTAGCCATTGACACCTAGAATCTTATTCTTCTCTCTTTTTCTCTCTCCTCTTCCATTCATGCTTTTCCTCACCTCAGTATAATGCCACCCATCAGCTATCCACCATTATATATTTATATTCGTCTTGATCTCCTTTTGGATTTCGTACCATTTTTTTTTCTCTCTTGTATTCTCACCTCCCACCATTACTAATACATTAATATAATTCCCACTATACATTTATATACACATTAATATAAAAGAGAAATTATTACATATTTTTAAAAAAAATAAATAATATACTTTTCCTTCTTACATATATGTGAGAGTTCACCTGCGATAGAGTTTTTTACGGGTATATGAAAGAAAAAATATGCTCCAAGAACATAAAATAAGAAATTCTCTCCACCCATCCAAGCAAAGTTCTCAACTTTTTCTCTCTCTGCCTTCTTATTTAGACTTTCTCTTTTTGGGTTTCCGTGCTCTCATAGAGATCCACTCAAAATGGGGGTTTCCCAATGTACTAGTTGTACTCTCGAGAGAGAGCCTCTTTCTTCAAATATTTGTTCTTTAGTTACTAATCAGCAATCCTCTACTAACTCTGATGAACTAAAATTCAAGACTCTGCTCCACAAAATGATTTGGGAATTTGGGCTTTCTTGTCTTCTTCCACCTTCCAAACGGTTGAGTTCTGGTAAGGATCAAAGGGATAGAAAGAAGGATGGCAAGAATTCTGAGCACAACAAAGCTTGGTTGCTTGCAGAGACTGGTGGGTGTGGTGCACAACTGACAAATGCTGACCCTCAATCAGTTCATTCCTCATTCAGGTTCAGTTTTTGCTCTCAGGTTGAACTTGAATCAATGAATGTGAATAATTCTTGTTCGGCCACTGTTTTAATGGTGAATTTGGACAATGGGTTGATTGACTCTCGATCTCGAGAGCTAAAATGGAGCAGAATTGAGTCACTGGAGAGGAGTATATCTCCTGTGGTCCATAGCCTGGTTAGATTCAGTTATTCTGAAATTCTTTATGCAACTCGCCATTTTTCAAAAGGTACTCACTTGGATTTATTTCTAATTCTATTATACCTTACTTTGTTTTTCTTATTTGTATGTGATTTTAATGGGTTTCTTTAATTTGGGTAGGCAGAGTTTTGGGTAGAGGTGCATTGAGTTGTGTTTTTAGAGGAAAAGTTGGGTTCTTGAGGACTACAGTGGCGATTAAGCGGCTGGATAAAGAAGATAAAGAGTCTTCAAAAGCATTTTGTAGGGAATTGATGATTGCTAGTTCTCTCCACAATCCCTATATTGTTCCTCTTGTTGGTTTTTGTATTGATCAAGAGGAGGGTTTGTTTTTGGTATACAAATATGTGTCTGGTGGAAGCTTAGAGCGATATTTACATGGTATGATTTCTTATTCTTCTAAAACATGGAATTATCTTTTAATTTTTGTTTGAATTTTAGTTAAAAAATATTAGTCATTTTGCAGAAAATAAGAGGGGAGTGAAGGGTGGTTCCTCACTCCCATGGTCTGTGAGGTATAAGGTTGCAATAGGAATTGCAGAGGCAGTTGGGTATTTACATAATGGAACTGAAAGGTGTGTAGTCCATAGAGACATTAAGCCCTCGAACATTCTTCTCTCTTCCAAAAATATGCCCAAGGTGAGATGAATTTCTTTAAGTAATTTTTTATCATTGTAGTCGAATTTGATCAGTAATAGATATTCTGATCAGTTATTATGTGTTATCCCAATACTTCAAATGGTATTGCAGTTATGTGACTTTGGATTAGCTACATGGACTCAAGCACCTTCAGTACCTTTTCTTTGCAAAACTGTCAAAGGAACTTTTGGGTATGATCTCAATTCTCGAAAACAATTGGAAAAAGAAATTGAAATCTTTGTTGAAATTTTTGGAGATTTTCATTTAAGGAATCTATAAATCTAATGTGCAGGTATTTGGCTCCTGAATATTTCCAGCACGGGAAAATATCTGATAAAACCGATGTTTATGCCTTTGGGGTAGTTATCTTGGAACTGATAACTGGGAGGAAGCCAATTGAATCAAGAAGAGGACCAAGTGAAGAGAACTTGATTTCATGGGTAGGTCATTAATTTACTTGCTTCTTAATTCCCCTTTGATCTTAAACTCTCTTATGATTTAAAATCTAATGGTGTGTAGCTTCCTATAAAGAAGTGAGCATCCCATAAATCTAAATGGTTCAGAAAAACTTAAATGTTCAAATATATAGTTGCAAGTAGGATATCCTTTTGATGAATAAACAGAAGTAAGCTAATTGACATATTTTCTAATGACATCACTCATTCATTCAGTTTAATGGGACAACATGACATCCTCGTCTTCTTCCTCATGTTGTCTTTTATCCTTGCTGAATCCATTGATAGTTATTTGCCTTAAAATCCTAATGGAGGACATTGGAATAGTTTGTGTTTGGTTGAAAGAACAGAAGATCTTAACCTGTATTTAGGTTTTCAGCATTTGTGGTATGTGGTGTATGGGAGACTGATCCTTCAGTTTGTCCAGCAGTATTTAGATTAGCTGCAATGAATCATTTCTCGGGTGAATTTCCTTTTGCATCAAAATGAATGCACCTTAATTTCAAACGGATGAATCAATATATTGCCAAATGTCTAGTTCCTGCTACATCATACCAATGTGATGCAGGCATAATCCTTCTCGAGTGGCAGGAAGATTGGGATTCTGCCTCGTTAATTTAAAGTTTATGTCCAGTAAATATATGGAGGGCACTATATTAAAGACATATCATTCCTTCTGTTGCAGGCAAAGCCACTTTTGCAGCAAGGAGCAATTGAAGAATTGATCGATCCACATATCAAGTTCACTCAGATAAATTTTAAACAAATAGCTCGGATGGTTCAAGCTGCAGATGCTTGTATAGTCAGTGAAGAATCCCGGAGGCCTAACATCAATGAAATTCTGTCGATACTGACAGAAGTAGAACCTAACTTTTCTAATAAGAAGAAATCTAAGTTCCCTGGTAATGGTCCTGTCATTGACAGTTACTCTCAGATACAACAAACAAAAAGTGAAATGAAGAATCATTTAGCTCTAGCGATGCTAGGAGTTTCAGAATTTGAAGATGATGATAACTTAAGCTGTCGATGAGATGATAGGATACTTGAGATTGACTCCAACCATTTTCTTTAGCGTTCTTCTTGAAGAGGTAATTTTGGGTATAGAAATTGCAAGTTTTGGAATTGTATATAGTGATCTAGTAGTTTGATGAGCAATTATATTTGTACATACTTGCTTTTCTCTTCTCTACAAAGAGAAGGATAACTGTGAAGGGCGAGGATTTCTGTAACTTAGCCACCTATCAGTACTCAGTGGTGATCATTTCAATCTACTTTTCTTTGGCAAGCACTTGTTTTTGTATGTTTATTCTTGTTATTGTATTCAAGATTTCTACCCATTGATCAGAAAATATATATCACTCTCCACAACTTTAGATGAAGTAGTATATTTTTCACGGAATTCTTGAATATCATACGAGACACAAAAGGGCAAGTTGACGCAAACCACACATGCAGTGATATTATGGTACATAATATTGTGAAAGTTGGATATACGGATAATAGTTTGCGTGCTTGTGGCACATTTTGATTCTGCCAAAAGGTTGTTCTATTTCCCCACGGCAAAACTAATAATTATCCTTACAGCAGGATAATCATTAGTTTTCTTCTACTTATTATTCATGTGAGGGGAGTATTGTGAAAATATTAATTTTACTTGTGAAAATATCAATTCTTATAATTATCTGATTGAATTAATTAAAAATTTAAAATTGTACTATTATGTTAAATTAATTGCAGGTCAAATAAAGTAGTAAGGAAAAACACATCCAAATAAAATGGCCGAGTTGGCAGCAAAGCATCCTAGCGCGAGGTCAAATTGGGCACACATTCCATTAGTCTTGTCTTTTTTATGGTGATTTCTTTCTTTCTTTCTTTCTTTCTTTCTTTCTTTATTCAGTCTCCTTCGATAAAGATGCTTCACCCTCTATCTCCTCATAATGAAAAAGAAAGAGTTGAACCATCCTTTTCAGTTTAGGTTCACAAGAAAAGAACTGATTCTTGAACAACAATAACCAAGACTACACAATAGTTGGGCAACAAAAACTAGAATATTATTTGTATAAAAGGCCACGTGGTTTAGGAGATCTGATGCACGGTGACAAATGAACCAACCTTTTTGTTACCAAATTATGTGCAAACAAAAAATCCCAAAAACAATACCAGTCGGATTGAATACAGTGAGAAGCAGATTCTAAATGACATGGTATATAGAGATATAAAGAGACTAGAATATCTTGGCAACATCCTTCATTAAACCCTTGTTGGCACGGGCAAAATCCGTGAATTCCTCGTATGAAATGTACCCATCCCCATCGGTGTCAATTTCAGCCATCATTCGTTTGACTTCTTCGGCTGTAATGGAACCAAGTGCCTTCAAAGAATCTCCCAGTTCTGCTGCTGATATTTTGCCATCGCCATTGGCGTCAAACTTCTTGAAGATTCTGTCGCACTCGACCACGTCTGCTGCATCATCAGCCATTGTTGGTTGTAATAGTTAATAAAATAATTTTTTTTAATGGGATTGGTTTTGTTTTTAAGTTTTTAGTTCGAGATATAGGATTAAATAGAATGGCTTATAAAGAGAAGGGTTACTGGAAAGGGTGAGGTCATCCATTTGATTCGGGACAAATAATTTTTTGAGGTAAATAATTGATCACCTAAAACAGGAAATGTTAACTGTTTTACTGCAGCTTCCTTAACTGCCGGAAACGGGGAAATTTGCCACCTTATAAAATTGTGGAAACAAGGATCTATAAATTTTGTTCAAGTAACCCTCTTAACGAATTCTTTACTATTGCTGCCAGCACAACGTATTCAAACTTGATACCTGGCGCACTTGAGTTACTACTACTTTTTTACGCCCCTGGATCTTGTGCAGAGTATTCCTGGTATAACAAATTCGAAACAAGAATATGGTCACCCCAGGTTTTTCAGGTGATTGAAACACCTGGAAGACAGATATTAAATCTCAAATCTCCTTATGAAGAACTAAATAATAAGATTGAGCAAATCTTTCAATTGGGTCGCCTTCCAAAAGTCAAGTTTCTAGCCAATAATGGTTAACTAGCTTTAGCAGTTTGCAACACAAATTGATAGTTAAGTTTGATAATGACATATTGACCTAATAAAGTCCAAGATTGTTCTCATGAAACATGTTTTTTTTTCCTTCCTTGGAGGATTTAGCCAAGAACAGCAAATTAAATGAAAAGCGTGAGACAAATGAGGAGAATATAGACGGAAAATTTTACTCATTATTTTGGATATTACTGCACATGAGGAGAATAAAGACCGAAAATTTTACTCATTATTTTGGATATTATTGCACATGAACGACAATCACTAATGTCTTTAGCAATTGAATATTTTGGGAGGGATTAGGAAGGTAGTAATATGGTTAAAGAGTACTGGGTGAAAAACTATGCTACTGACTCCAGCAAGGCACTCAGCACAGCTTCTCTAGTTGGCAAAGCTGGAATTGCACCTCTCTCCATCACAGTCAGCGCTCCACAGGCATTGGCAAATCTAAGAGCATCCCTTAGTCGGTTCTCTTCCTGCAAATATCGTATATATCACCATTTAGACAAAGATATGGATATCGAAGACTTTATTACAAATTGAACTAGTTATCCAAAACTACAAGAGATCAAAATAATGGAATAAAAGTTCTTTAGCATGCTTTGTGACAATCTGTAAACACATCAGTCATTAGAGCAAGAATAAATGAAAATTTGTGCAGAACCTATGAAAATGGCACAAAGGAATTAAAAAGAATGAAATTTAGAAGCTCATGAAAAAGTAAAAGTTGATTTATCCGGAATTTGGGTTATTTTCACTTCGAAAAATAAAAAAGAAACTGCATGTGATTTCTGTTCAATTCAAAACAATTAAATAAATTATTGTAGGAGTTTCCTGCATTACCAAGAATTCCATGAGTTCAGAATGCTTACTGAAAGAGATCAGGTTCTATCTTTATGCTTCTAAATCTATTCATAGAATTATCTAAATGTCTAGAATGGAATCTAGAATGGTTTTCTCAAGAAAAAAGTTTCTACCGAATTCATGTTGGGATACTCTTCAAATCTTATTTAGAAAAATATTGTTATTATGAAAAGGAAAAGTCCTATTGAAAATAGGAGTACTATTTTGGAAAGGAATCTATTTGTAGTAGGAGTTTTATTTTGAAAGTGTCATATTTTGAATAAGAAGCATAGATTTGTAGATACTTTATAAAAAATCTTATATTTAGTTGTTGAAGTGTAGCACAACTAAAAGTCATGTAGCATCCTAAGAGTTGAGAGAGGGTCTGAGTGGGTTTTGGGTGTATGTGGGGGAGAAGATTTTTGTAACTTTTATATTCCGTGCAAAAAAAGTTGTATCGTGGGAGGGAGGATTTTGCACCTTTTATTCTGTACAAAAAGTTGTGACATGGTCGTTATAATATTGTGTAATCTCAAGTTTTAGAGCGTAAAACTTAGAAGGATTATTGTAATCCCATTATTATTAATATAGTAGAAATTCGAAGTTTGACCCGTGATTTTTTTTTCCTTCAAGAGTTTTCACGTTAAATATTGTGTTGTTTTATCTCTATTTATTTATATTGTTTGATTTGCGTCGACTTAATTCCTAATAAGTGGTATCAAGAGCTGTGTTACTTGGATTCCAGGTGAAGAGAATTAGTCGCATTGGTGTGACAAATAAAGAGAGTGAAAATTGAAGGAGTTGAATATGACAACGTTCATGAACAAGAGACTTTGCACTTATGAAGACAAAGACAACAATGTTGATGATGATGCTGTTGAAGAAGATGATGATGATCGTGAAAATGATGCGGAAGATATAGATGATGCAGATCGTGTAGATTATACAGATGATGCAGGTGGTGTGGATATGGCGGTGAGTACGACAACAGTGATAATGCCAATTAATAAAGTTGAAGTATTTGGAGATTTGAGTCAAGGAAAGAATTGTTGGGTACTACTCGAATCCTATTTAAACATGAAATTAAAAGTACTTGGAGATTCGAGTCGAGGAATAAATTGTTGAGATACTTCTCGAATTCTATTTAGAAAAAGTTTGCTATAATGGAAAGGAAAAGTCTTACTGAAAATAGGAGTATTATTTTGGAAAAGAATCTATTTGTAATACGAGTTTTATTTTAGAAGTGTCCTATTTTGAATAAGAAAATGAGATTTGTAGACACTATAAATAGTCTTATATTTAGTTGTTGAAGTATAGCACAACCAAAAGTAATGTAGTATCCTAAGAGTTGAAAAAAGGTGTGAGTGAGTTTTGAGTTTGTGTAAGGGAGAGAATGTTTGCAGCTTTTATATTCCGTGCAAAAAGTTGTGGCGCGATCATTATAATGTTGTAAACATGAAAGAATTGTTGTAAACCCATTATTATTGATATAGTGAAAAATCGAAATTTGGTCTGTGTTTTTTTTTTAAAAGATTTTTCACGTTAAATATTGTGTTGTTTTATCTCTCTTTATATATATTGTTTTGTTTACGTCGATTTAATTCCTAATAAGTGAGGTTACATAATTGTTGATATACCGCGCAATAATAAAGTCCCACATCGAAACATAAGAAAAAAAATTGACATATATGCTTTAATGGAAACCTAATAAATTAACCTTTTGGGTCAATATGTGATTTTAGATGAGCATATCTGAGTCGGATATTCCCGATAACTGGTATTAAAGTCATGACTATGGGTTGGGTCATGGGTATGGTATGGATTAATTGTGCATGATGGACGAAAATAATTCATTGAGTATTTATATGCTCAAATGTAGTTTCAAATGAACATATATGGGCCTAATATTCTCAACAATTCATTATGTTTTTTACTTCGTTGAATGGAACTAAAGTGATTACGTGACACATTCCAGTTTGAGGAAGTGATCTTCGCGTGATAGGAATATATGCTTATTTTAACACCAAGTCTGATTCCCATGCACCAAATGATGATAACTTTCACAGACTTAGCTGCAAAAGATCTATCTACTATTTCAAAGGCATATGAAGGTCCTTGATGAGACAAACTGTCATATATTATTCTTTTATGATAAGCTATAAAGCGAAAGTTTATATTAGAATCTCGAAGGGGTGACCCTGTGTATAAACAAACACAAGCTGTCATATTATGAAGTTCTGTTATGATTAGAGGCAAACCATTCAATTGTCATGAGCTTGTAACAAGATTACTAGACTACAAATCTAGCATGCACATGCTTGGGCAACCCAACAGGACTCATCCAAGCACAGAGTTCCCACAAATTATACAAGGCACCAAATCAACAAAAAAAAAAAATAGTTGGTCATCATGGAAAAAGAACCACTAGTCAACATTGCACTTAACTAAGGCCACAAGGCAGGAGTAGTGAATGACATAAGCAATTGTGAGTTATTGAGCACATAATAAGTATATATTCTATAGCATAACTTGCTCACTAGGAAAATGAAGTAGACAATAATAAAGTATCAACACTGCATAGGCATGACCAAGTATATAGTAGAAACTGATACCTGAAACAATGAATCAGCAGCAGCTAGTTGTGATAATATTCCAGCTACAAAAGCATCTCCAGCACCTGTGGTGTCCATGGGATCTACCTTTAAACCTTTAACTCTCCCACTAAACTCCTGTAAAATCAACAAGACTCGAGTTAAAACACAATTAATAGAAGGAAAAATTATAATTACCATGATCAGCAAATGTCGACCTATCATATCGAAAAGGTTCAACACACTACAACACCTATGAGTTTTCTTCTCTCAAATCAGCTCAAATTTATAAATGACCAAAAAAGAGGCATCCCTTAGAGTCTTACTCACCCATGACAACTTCTCAGTATTTAAGATTATCAACATGAATATCTATTCAACTAGAATTAAGAGGGAATCCTCAGAAATGCAACTTGATCATTGTTTGTAAGAGGAGAGATATGGCATCGGCAGATCTTTACTTTTTATATTTTAAGAATGACTTTTCAAAATTAGCACCAAGCATATCCCATGGTAAGGGAGTACATTAATTCTCTGCCATGGACCGAGTAAACGTTTGAAACTCAAGTTGTTCATCAACAGACCTTAGGCCATGTAAGACATAAAGTGCTGGATGATTTGAAGTCGAGATAAATGTGATGTGTTATCTTGACATCAACATTCTAAGAATTATGTTGATAAATACTTTTCTGAATAAAATTCAATTATTATTATAATTCTTTTTATATCAATTTATACCTCGAGAGTTACTAACCCAGTGAAACTGCAACATGAAACCAATGTTATAGCTTGGGTTAAAAAATTGAGGACAGTAAAAAGAGTAGGCAAACCCATCTTCTTGTGTTTTTAATCAAGTAATTGCTCATCAGAGGGAAGTAGCGCAAATCAAGTAACTGCTAATAATAAAACCTCAATCCTTTTCAAAACAAATATGCATGCATCTCAAGGTGGGTACATAAGCACATGCAGAGAGACGAATGAAATAATATTAAGACAATAGAAATTGGGCCTTACTTTTGTGTAATATCTACAACCATCTGGACCTTCAGTGACAAGGAGCAACCTAAGATTTGGATGGTACAACTTACGGACAACAGCGTCATCATAAGGATCTTCTCCATTCGTCAAAAAAGATATCTCCTCTTGACTTATCTGACATCAATATTAACCATATCATCAAAAAGTAGTATTACAATTGCATCTTCCATTGCATGGCTATGCTAGATATCCAATTATTTAACATATAAAAGGACACTACCTTAATTATATCCGCCATTTCCCATATGCTTAGGATTCCTTCTCTAGCACTCTCTGCAGATGGCCACAGTGGAAGTCTTAGATTGGGATCATAAGACAAAATCACACCAGCATCCTTCGCAGCTTTTGCAGCTGCAATATGTGCTGATTTGCATGGTTCTGTAATTAAACTTATAGAACCATAATGAAAAATTTTTGCCTGCCACAAGGCATACATTGCTAGATATCAGAGCAAAGCAAAATCAATCATAAATGAGTATGAAATATGATATCGAAACAAACAGCACGTGCTTTGGGTGAATAGTAAGTGAAAACTTGATTACCAATTGTTCTTACAAAACTGAGATAACAATAGGAAGTTCAGTACTTCTAATATTATATGAAACTATTATTCACGGCTGCAAGAAAAATTGATTTATAGTGCAAGTATAAACTCTGTATATGATTTGATAGCTGAACAAATTGGGAGCCATTATTGTCATTTTCGATGATCTAGTTTCTAACAAGAAAGAAAGCATCTTTCATAAAATTGACAACTAAATACTGAAAAATCATATAACCATATTTAAGAACTTAAGAACTGTAAAACATTATTTTAAATGAAGTAAATTCAGCTAAACAAAGCAACCTTATTGTCCTCACGCTATCATTTGAAAATTTATTTACTTCTTTCTTAATCTCATCTTTCATGTTACAATAATATTTTTCATTAAAATCATTGGTTATGGTCAAAGTAATTATCAAGAATAACCATCCTAACACACCTTTTGTATCAAGCCTATATCGAGTTCAGATTCTTGAAGCAGCATATCGGCACTAGGGTTCCGATAAAACATGAATTCACGTTCCCCGTCCTTTCTTAGTGTTACAAACGCTAAAGCAGTTCGGGCACCAGGATCAAAGCGCAATGCTTCACTGTTTACATTGTTCTCCTTTAATATGTCAGCAAGCATGTATCCAAACTCATCTTCGCCAACCTGTTGACATCAAACAAAAGATGACGCACTACAAAAGTAATTTTTCTCAAGTACCTCCTTTAGTAACCACACAATAAACATGATGCTTTAGTTTTACTTAGCCAACAAATACATTATGCATGGAATGCTAGGCGAGATTTACAAATTAAAGAGCTGAAGGATATACTATAAGAAACTTCCTCAAAATTAGTGCATGACTAGTTTTTATTCTATGGCACAGGATTTCTGGTCAGTTATCAGTTTGAAAGAGACTTTTTACATTTTAGCTTCTGCTAAAACACTGTTCCTTTTTTCATTGATACTGTCATAGTTTTTTTCTTTTTAAATTAAATTTGTATAAGTAATAACTGCATGGTTGGTGAAGCTGAGAAATCTTACATTGTGCAGAGAAATGAGAAGAATGATAAGGATAATTGAATGGATGAGATGAAGTGTGATAACTGATATGGCATTACCTTATAAGATAACTAAGAAAAACGGTATTTTAACATTACCTTAATCATTATAGGGATGATATGTGAATATTAGTTATACAGCATGACATCCATGATCAGTTATATACATTCTCACTGAAAAAGAAACTTATCCCATCATTTATGAAATCAGAAATGCAAGAAGTAGTTATCAGGTTTTCTTTTTCAGCAAATTACTCCAAGAAAATAAATGAAAATACATAATATAATACCTTCCCTATGAAAGCTGATGAACCACCAAGGCGAGATATGCCAACAGCAACATTAGCAGGTGCACCACCAGGAGCTTTTTTAAATGCAGGGGCTTCAGCCAATGAGAGCCCATTTGTGGTTGGGACAAAATCAATCAGCATTTCCCCAAAGCAAACCACAAGGGAGGAATCATCAATTTCAGGTGAACTATTACTGCTTGCGAATGCTTTACCTACAGCAAAAACATTTGACAAGAAATATCATAAGAAATGAAAAAGAGAAAATCTGTATTTTTTCATATGGTTCACAATTAAGTTATTGGCTTCATAGTACTGCATTCTGTCATGGAGACTGGGGAAACCACTGAAGGACTCAATACCTTTGTTGGGACAAAACTTTACTCAAAAGCTTTGGCTGATAGCTCTTAGGCCCAACCTTGTATATAAAGCCTTCAACTTCATACTCTAACACCAATGTGGGACTGTGTTAACTCACATGTTAAGAAATACAAAACGCATTCAATCCGCAGTATCTGCAAATGTCTTTTCACTCTTTCGTAGACATCTACTTTTATTTACAATGATTCTGTTAACTCATGCTTTAAAAGTGGATTAGGTGATGTGAAGAAAAGGAAGAGATAACTAAAGACGAAATACTTCCCACGTGTGTTCTCCTCATGAAACATAATATATAGCTAAATTATTTTCTCAAACTGCTACACATTTCAAAAAAGAAAAGGGAGTTGACATTTAAATTTAATAAAGTTTTCTTGCTATAACAGCTTGTATTCTTTTACCTTGCTATCCTGTTTACCATGGATTTCTTTAAATTTTTATTTCCATTCCCCAACTCTTCAAAACAAACAAAATGTTGTCATTTTATTATATACTCCCTCTGTTCCCCAAAACGAGTTCCATTGAATATTTTCAATAGTCAATTTATAAAATTCAAAAATTCAAAGTTGGTGTGAATTTTATTGATTCTTGATTAATGCGTACTGCAAACTACATATTTAGTACAAAATTGTTATAACAAAAATTAAAATAAACTCAAGTTAAAATTTGAATTTTAGAATTTTAAAATTAGCTAGATCAAAGTGAAATAAGACTCTATTTGTGGGACGGAGAGAGTAGTATTTTCTTTAAATAGATGTCATGTACTTTTGAAAAAGTTCAATCACTGGTTAAATAAATCTGCGTGCATCAAATTATTGGTGAAGCATGGAGGAGTTGAAATCGGAAAAAGAATGACTTGGGTAGCCTAAATTTAAAGATTTCATAAACTTATATTGCTGACTTCAATTAAATGGGAAGAAATCTGGTTACCTTGAAGTCTACATCGTGGAAGTGAAATTTGAGGCTTGGCCTTGAGTGAACACCGTCGGAAAGAGCTAAACGGACCTGAAAACTGCTTCGACGACCAAGAAGAAGTTCGAGAAGGGTTACAAGACACACCACCAAAGCAAACAGAAGTTGAGTTCAGAGCCATCTATTTATATAAATACAATAAGCACAGGAAATTTGACCCAACACAATGGATAGTACTGATCGGATCTTCAGCAACTAAATTGAACCGATGATTGAAGGCATTAACGAGAGTTTGAGGTGGAAGATACGAATCAGGATCCGGTGCAAAGTTTGATTCGCATCGGATTAATCGTTGAATGGAAGGGGGAAAAAACCTAATTTGGGAGGGGATGAGCTAGCTGTTTCAGTACAGTTGGTGTTGAGTGGCAGAGTTTTGTGTAATGTAAATGTGAGGGATAAATTTGTTGCAGCGGAGAAAGTAAAGAGAGACAGAGATTGTTGTTTTGTCCTGATGGCCAATTGTTGCGAGCTTTAACGCCATCTCCAGCAGATGGACTATATTATGGACTATATTTAGTCCATATGACATCATCAAATGTCCTTTAGTCTTCCACCATTCCAGCAGATGGACTATCCCATGGACTATAATATAAAAAGATTAAAATAATTAATAAATTTAACAAAACTCCTATCATCTTTCTACTTTTCTATTTAAATATTAATAAATTTATAGTCCATGGACTATCTCATTCATAGATATAGTCTTTTGAGGATATCAAATATAGTCTTGGACTATATTTAATCCATCTGCTGGAGCGGAAGTATAAATCCTAGACTAAATATAGTCTAGGAATGCATTGCAAAGCATTGCTGGAGATGCTCTAATAGACACCCGACTACCTCGATCGTTGCGCCAACTGTCCTCGACCCGAACTTTATAATTTCTGATGTCGAAATTTCGTAAGGCCATTCTTTTAAAAAAATCTCTGTTCTCAAATTAATTAATTAATTGTGTATATATATATATATTAGATTTTTTTAGAATGTGTCCTAAATACACATTTTTAGCATTGAAAATAATACATAATAATATTTATTTATATATTTATACTGAATTTAATACATAAAAAAATACATATATTAGTGAATTTTATATATTAAATTTCGTATAAATATATAAATAAATAAAATTTATCTTTATTTTTCGCGCTTAGCATGTGCTCTTAGAGCACATGCTAAGAGGACCCATATATATTTAAAAGCAACATAATTTTTTTAATATTTAATTACTATTATTAATTAAAATTATCATAACAAAAACAATGTTAATAAAATAATAAATTTACTTAAAATGTTAAATACCGTTAACATTGTATGTGCGTTAGCTATTTAATGTATAATTTTTAAATTTTATTAAAAATAAGTGTCATAATTTCATCATACACTATGTTTTTTTTATAATAAAATACAAAATACAATTAGTAAAATAACGAGTTTAGATTTCCTGTTTGCTCTATTTTTTAAAACTCCTCTATTACAAAAAAAAAATTATTATTTTTATAAAAATAATAATAACCGTACAAGTAGGCACGTGAAAGATATTAATTCTCACAATCATAGACCGTTAAGAGAGGGGAATTTATATAACTAACAAATAATTTAACAAAAAAGTTCTTCCCAAAATAAAACTTCTACATATAGTGTGTAGTACTACATAGTATAGGACATGGGCTAGGTCCAGATTTGATGTTAATACGAGCCTACAAGCCTTAATTTTTCTGTTATTGAACAGTAAGTTAAATAAAGCCCATAAGCCTAAAATGGGCTGCCTGCCCTCTATGAGTATAAAATAAAAAGGGAAAATTACACTTTTTAATACATTTTTAAAAAAAAATACAATAAAAGTGTATCCAAAAAATATTTACATAATTAATAAATGTTCAATATTTTATTTACAAAATTAATGCATTACTCACTTTATCCCTTATAATAAATTACTTTTCAAAATTCAAATTTCAAACACCCACCCACCTACCTACCTACCCTCCTTCTCTCTATTTACTCTCGTCCCGTCCCATCCTGAGACCTGAGTTCTTTGCCCACTTTTAAAATTCTTTTATTATTTTCTCTCTCCTCCTGGTTGCTACACATTCGCCTTTATCCTTGCCCACCATTATTTTGGGCATCCTCCTTCTCTCTAAGCTTTCTCTGTTCTTCATCTTTCACACCCGCCTTTATCCTTGACCCAAGAAGTGAACCTCTGTAAAATATATGTGGTTATGTCTCTTGGATTATTTCAATCCCAAATCCTAATCACCCTCCTTTTTCTGGTAAATGTCTCCATTAAGAAGAGAAATCCGAAGCACATGTCGGTGATTTCCACGGTTGAAATGCAGTTTTGTCTTAATACAGTTGGTAACCAAACCTTCATACCGAGGTAACCAAACCTTCATATCAAGGTAACCAAAACGGTGCTCTGTTTTTAAAACACAATCTGCAGGTTTCTGAAGGTAACCAAACACTAGTATGGAGGTAACCAATTCTTAAATGTATGGATACCTTTTGTATTAAATGTTGGTTTCTTTTGTTTTAAGGTTGGATACCTTTTGTATTAGGGGTTTGGTTACCTGTGTATTAAGAGTTAGTTACCTGTGTATTTAAGGTTTGGTTACCTCTGTATTAAGGGTTTGTTACCTTTTGTATTAAGGTTGGTTACCTTTGTAGTAAGGTTTAGTTACTTTTGTATTATGAGTTGGTTACCCTCCTTCTTAAATCCTTTTCCATTACAACGACACAGCCACCGCTGTCCACCGTTTCCCAGCCCTCCCTAAAGCCACCAGTGAGCTTCTCATCGGCTTCCTAAATGCATAGTAATTAATTTTTTCGGACAGTAAATCCAGGTAACCAAACACTAATATGGAGGTAACTAATTCCTGAATGTGTAGTAACTAATTTTTACGTGCAATAACTATAAGTAACCAAACACAGTCAGTAACCAAACCTTCATATCAAGGTAACCAAAATCTTAGGTTACCAATTTATTTTTGAAAGTGATGCAGTTGGTAGCCAAACCTTCATGCAATTGGTTGTCAAACCTTCAGACCAAAGTAACCAATTCAGTTTTATTAGGTTACAAATTTATTTTTAATGTGATGCAGTTGGGATGATGAAGATAATGATGAAGGTGAGACGGTGGAGGAGGATGATGAAGGGAAGACGGAGATTCGCGGCGGCGTAGGCGGTGACGAAGATGGTGAGGAGACGGCGGAAAAATATGATGAAGAAGATAAAGATGGTGAAGAGGCGGCGGAGGCGGTGATTTTGCAAGTTGTTTTTCATTCTTTTTTATTTGAATTTTGTATTATGAATTTATTTTTGTTGTTAGATCCCAAAGTTGTTGCAGTTATGGAGGGATTTGTTTAGTTTGATCATTTTGTTTGGTTTTGAAAATAATGGTAACTGTCGGATATGGCAGTATCCCCTTATTTTAAGGGTTTTAAAGATATGTGGTGTAATTAATTTTTTCTAGTTATACTCTTTTTTGTAAATATTTTATTTGTACACTAATCTTGTAATTTGTTACTAATTGTTGTATATTACTGTAAAGAACCCAAATAAAAATCCATGAGTTTCTTCCGTAATGCTTTATTTTATCACACTCGGACCGATTATTGAAAACTATTTGATGGACCATTGGTTACTGTCTCAACTAATGATCTACTATTAAACAATGATGACATCATCATAGATATGTATTATGAGTAATTATTTAAACTTTAAAACATATTTCATTTTTAAAAAACTAAAATGTAATGAAATTGTGGTCCAACTTAACTCAAATTGTCTAATCTTAATTAAAAGAAATCTTGTACCAAAAAACCTTTAAAAAAAAGGTCCGGTTTAATTTATTGGTCAATTTTATAGATTAAACTATTGATTTCATTGTTGGTTGAGCTCAAATCTTCTGTTCTCATTCCCTGTTATTAGATACAGAGAATATACATATATATGTGTGTGTGTATATATATATATATGTATATCCTTTGTTTCTGATAACAAAGAATCAGAACAGATGATCTAGCACCTTATTGGTCAGCCAATTCAACTCAATTTTTGACTAAACCGATTTAATCAAATTTAACTGAAGCAATTATGGAATTGATTCTCGATCCATCCAACCAATAGTACTTTTAAGGGGATCGGTCCTAACGACCGGTTTAAATTTATTTATTTATTTATTATTTTATTTTTGTACTCTTAAAATATTTATAATATTTATTTTGATAAAAAAAAATTACAGAATTCAGTGATTTAGGTGTAATTTGGATGTATATAAATAACAATGTTATACAGTCTATATAATACTATTATTTACATGCATCTAAATTATACCTAAATCACTGAATTTTATATAAAAAATTATCAGAATAAATATTATTAATATTTAAAAAAAAAAAAATTTGGACAGGTCACCCAGGAGTTATTGTCCAACCAATTCAATTGACCTGTCCGTTTCACAAGAACGTAGGAAAACCGAATTTACCAAAACTACTAACATGTGTCAAAAAAGCCTTTGACATATTTTATTCGGTTTATTTATTTATAAGTACTAGAATGGATTACCGTGCAAGTACAAACTTTTTATAAAATTTGTATTTTTTAAATTTATATATATATATATATATATATATATATATAAATTTTAAAATATTAGATAACATTTAATAGGTCAATTAATTAATTCTTACAAATAATTTTTAAATTATGTCCTACATACATGCGTGTATATATATTCAATCATTATATCAGAATTATAAAATATTAGTCTAAATTAAAAGTTATTTTTTCCTTTTCTTTCTATTCTTTTATAAGTTCGCAAATAAACAGTACACAAGAAAGTATAAAAGTTCTTTTTTTTTATATTCTCAAATTAAGTCTATTAATCTTTACTTACTTTTCACATGGTTAGGGACAAGCCAAATGAACTTGCCAATAATTTCAATCTTTATTAATTTTCAAGCTCGTTCACGAATTTGCTTGGTTCAAATTTGCCATATGATCAAATAGGCTCGTCTAGTTCTTATAAAATTTATTACTAAAATACCCATTAAGCAAAGCGAAGAGATTTTTCTATGAGATGGACAATTAAAATGAAATCACTTCCACACATCTCAACTACATAACTGAATGATAAACAGAAGTACAATAATAGCATTAATTGTCAGGTGATCACAATGGAGAAGAGTTATTTCATGTTTCTAGAGCATGGTTATTGTTTGTTCCACCCTCTCACACGAGGGTGGGTTTCACACGGGTCCTAACACGTGTAAACCCCACTCTCAAGTGAAAGAGTGGAACAAACTATAGCTATATTCTAAGGTTATGTTTGTTTGCAAAATGCATACTTGAGAGTGGACTGTTTGTATTAATTTAAAGTTATTTTCGATTTTTTTTTTATCTCATGATAAAAGATTAATAGTCCTTTAAATAGCCATTGGACTATTTTTTTATCATTCTCAATGCTATTTATGAGGGATTATATAATCTCATGATGAATTTGGAATTAATAGTCCCTTTCATTTTAAGCTATTAAATGGTTTTATGAGACTAATATTTCAACATGAAGGGACTAATAATCTCTCATCATAGGATAAAAAAGTTAGAAATTACTTTAAATTAATACAAATAGTTTAATTCCAAATATATATTTTTACAAACAAACATACCCTAAGAGAATAACATAATTTTTCCACAATTGGGGAGCCTCCGTCCAAGAAGTCCAGATCGAACCCCAGTTGTTGGTATATACTAAATAGAAGCTTGCTAACTAGCTAGATAGGATTAGTTTCTGTGCATGCATATACCACCACGTATCTCATAATTTCCTAACAACATTAACCATCTAATTGTCTAAACTAACTCTTCAATCATGATTTAGATTTGTTTGAACTTTGAAGTGCCTGCCTTTACAAGAAAATTAATGGTTCGCGCTAATGTTGAATGTTGATGCCATTCCATGCACACCGAGTTAGTTTTGTTTTGGTATCTCCCTGTACTTTTTTTTTCTTTCCCTAAAAATTTGAGGTTAACTTTTATATAGGTTAAGGTATATATCTAGGGCCGTACACAGATATATACAGATTTAAATACAGTGATATTTATATTTGTATTCGAAAAACTAATACCCTATATGTATTTATATTCGGTATTTGACAAATTTTAAAAATACTATCTGTATTTGGTATTCAAAATAATATTCAACTACATATAATATCCTTTTTCGTTTATTTTATTTGAACAAACAGATTATTCGATATTCGGGTATCCGAATTCGTTTATCAGTTATGTAATAAACAATTTATTCAAATTATTTATAAAAATTAAATGAACAAATTGAATAATTATTCATCTCTATTTAAGGTTTGCCAAGCATGTTATCATCTATCATTGATCATAAAAATCATTTAAAATTTAAACATCTTAGAAATAGTATCAAATTAACTGCATTTTTAATGAAAGCTTATCATCCACTCTTGTTCTCACACGTAAGTTTTGAAAATAAAATATTTGTGACAAACTAATAACTATAATTTGTTCTTGTAGTATATAATTATCTTGTTAAATTATACATATTAGATATTTTACATTTTACAATAGTAAAAATATATTAATTAAAATTAAATAAATTTATTTCAGTTTTTAACATTATATTTAAAAGTGTTATTTTCTATTTTCTAAAAGTGAAATGACATATTTTAAAAATAATTTTCTTATGATAGTAAAAATTAATTGTTATATTTGTCAGGAATGTTATTTGAAAAAATTATGTTTACTTATATATATATATATATACAGACACACAGACACACACACATACATACAAATTATTCAAATACGAATTCAAATTTCAAATACCGAATATCTGCTATTTACCAGATATATTTATGATCAGATGTTAAATGAATATGAATACGTCTATATTCGTATTAATATTCGTTTATTTAAGGATACCTTAAAATCGAATACAGATATATCTGTTTTATTTTTAAAAATGAATAATATTCATTTATTTTTTTAATAAAAATACGAACAGATATAATTTTTTTTATTACTATTTATAGTCCTATTTATATCGGCTCTAATAAATAAAGAAACAAAGCAAAGAAAGGCATAGAGAAAATCAATATTTTTTAATCATAATTTGCACTGTATTAAACGAGCATGCGGGGGGGGGGGGGGGGGGGGGGGGGGGGACGGGACGTCAATATTGCCACGAGCAGTTGTTAATTTTATGAAAATCTATATGCACATTAAGTTCACACCAAAGACATATAAAATAGTAAAACTAATATATAGAGATAAAATATTATAAAGATATTAATTCTAATGTCAAAGTTAATAGTGTTATTTTTAATACATGTCATATTATTTTCAATAATTTTTTTTAAAAGTTAAATGAGAGTATTATGAAAAATTAAGGTCAAAAATAGTATTAAGAAGGGAAGAGGATAAATAAAATTTCTATCAATATAACAAGTGTTATAATAAGCTTTCATGCAAAATATAATTAGTGCCAGCTCATTATTTTTGTAAGAACTTTACAAATTATTGAAATAAGATTAAGTTTGTAATTGCAGTTTTAGAAATACAAAATCTAACTTTTAAAAATACTTTTACACTTGACATTTCTAGAGATTTTTTTCTTTTTAAATTTAAAATTCCTTTTAATTTATTGTAAATACATGGTCATTCACATCTCAACATAGACATTAGAATAAGTTTAGAGAATTGATATTTTCACACTATTTTTTGACAGTTCCACACGATGAATCCCACAAAAATGTCTATAATCACAATTTAACTGTTATTATACATCTATAGCGATATTTTTATGAGGTTGACTGTGTAAAATTATCAAAAAACAGTATAAAAATATCAGTTTTCTAAATTTATTTTATCTCATACAAACTTAATATTGGTAAAAGGAAAAGTTAAATAAAAACAGCTTCAACAAGAGAATGCAGCTCAACTAATAACAAGCGAAAAGAGCGGACAACTGGCTACTAATAAATGACTATATCAGCCATTGAGGAGGTACTTCTGATATATAGAAATTGCTCAGCAATGGTCAGGCATGGAAAATATTGCCCTGAATCCGTAAAGTGCAGAGATGGAAGCACACAATAGGTTTTTGTAATCTGAAATGAAAGCTACAGTCAAAGCTCAAGCATTTTAAAACCCCTACATTAATTGGGAGGATCGTCGATCGCGATATCCCACTTATTACCATTTTGCATATGTTCTGGTCGAATGAAAGAAAGCGCTAGCATTCACCATATATCATTGTTCAATTCAAGAGTGATAATCACAAACTCAAAATACAAATTCATAATGAAAATTAAAATCCTGATCCAGTCTAGTTAAATTCCACTAATAAACACGACTTACATCACAACCTTCTGCAGAATGAAATAATTCAAAACACCACCCTATTATACATAAGATATGACCAACCAACCTGTTGGAAAGATTTCATCCAGTTCCATATACAGCTAGCACAAGCAAAGACAGAATGGTCCATTTGAACTTACAGGCCCTTGGCGCCAGGAATATCTATCCACTCCAATTGGAGTTCAACTTCACCGCGCTCGACATTTCGCAGTCTGAGAACCATGTTTTGGACAATCTTGTTATTTGCCCAGATGATGCAGCTCTCTTCAGCTAAGTAGTTTTCCCTGCTTGGTTTTACTCTCATGATTATGGTTCCACTAGGGAGGCCTTCCAGTCGCATCTTTACAGCTTCCAGAAGTGGTTTAATGTCAAATTCGGCGTCCCCCATTCTGTCATCAAGGGAGAATGTGTCCTTGTCATAGACTAGCTTCAATTGTTTTAAACAAAATCATGTCAGAAGCACTCGTAATTCACAACCTTATGGTACATAACATTGAATAGGAGGTTACCACTACTCCTTTTTTTTAAATCTCATATTATTCTCACAAAGATTATGTGCCAGTTTGGTGCAACTTTTCTGTACTAGGTTATAGCTTATGAATTTTAAAAAAATTAAAAAATTAGATCTATTGTAGTTAATAATCAGATTATAGCTTAAAACATGTATCATCTGCTCAGAGTGGGACTATACTACTTAATAGATTATGATGCAATTTAATGAATTTTTGAACATATAAGTATACTTTCAAATAAATTTATGTGTTAGGATATGGTCTCATAAAACCGGCCCAATTAGTTATCCTTATATTGCCAAATGGCCTATATGGACATGGCTTATATGGAAAGTCCAAAGGGTAGTTCTACTTCAAGACTACATTAGCCCACATGGTGGACAAGGGCCAAGGCTAAGCCTCTCTCTCTATATGGGAACGAGGCAACGATATGGACTTTCTGCTCACTAAGAACACTCTCTCTCTCTCTAGTATACAATGTCTAGTTAACGCCTAATGTCTATACTAATTCCTATACCGGAGAGTTCTCCGGCGGCTACAGTTGTTGGTCACCGACTTGTTACTTGTCCAGACTATTAGACCCAGCTATGACCCCCTTGGAAAACATGACATTAACATTGACGCTAAAAGGCATGAGTCGCATGTCGTCGTCGGAATTTCCGCTGGAATATTAGTCATTGCCATTTTTTCGACGTGTCCAAACCAAGACATCATCACCTTGATAATATCCCTAATTCATTTGATAGCCATAGTCTAATTGTAACAATACCCAGCTGCACCAAAAGGAACTATGTATCCTTTAACCTCTCATTTTGTTAGCTATCATTATATTTGATTTTGCAACTTCATTCAGTTTCTCATAGTTTCAGTTTCTTTTCTTAATTCTGGTGAGAAGCCACTAATTCCAAATGCTGTTGCTATATATAATAAGCACGGCGTACATCAATCGCACCGAATACTGTAAAATTGAAAGACTTACTAGCTTAACTGGGAGGTTGGGGTCTGAAATAGAAAGTGTCAGATCTTCATTCCACTCGGGGTTGACATTCTGCTTCACCACGCGAGTCTTTAACTTCTGCTTCAAAGAATCACAAATAAACACTAATATCAATATTATATTTATAGCTGAAAGGGTCAACTGTTAATCAAGACAAAGAAGAGAATGGGAAATGAGAGAGGGAGAAGCGAAACCCAAAAGTTAGACCTTCTATTTGGAAGCAGAATAAAAAGGAAAACAAATTTAACATATACATTAAATCAAACTGCTCTCTCTATCCCTCAGAAGAGTATCATCTATAAAATAAAATAAAATAAATTTATTCCAAAAAAAAAGTCTCATTTATTTTGTTGGTAGCATTAAATGATACAAGATTCTAAGTTACAGTCAAAATTTCACAAAGGGGAATGTTTTTGTGAGACAGATGAAGTATATATATAGCATCAGAGGAAAACAAAGCACCATATCCTCTGTTTAGTGAGTTGAGTAACAGTTACAATTGTTCATAACAAATTAAACTTTTCTGGTAACCGAAAAAAGATTAGAAACCCCAAAAAGAAGTCAAAAAAATAAAAATCGAAGATTATGGGCACAGACAGGTGATGGAAAGTAAGACTTGAAGAATCAAACAGCTGGAAGAAGAAGAAGAAGATAAGTGTTAATTGTGGTTACCTGTTTACCCATTCGGACAATAACATAAGGATCACTGCTTCTTGTATCTCTTATTGCCAAGTTTACACCTCTTTGGATGTGAATTCGAAGAAGACCCAACAAGTTCTCCATTTAATTTAATTGAAGGTCCAGATTCTTACTGGAAAAATGAACACCACTTTCAAGTGGAGAGAGAAAAGATGGAGGGGTTGATAACATCTTCTTCTATTAAAAACATGCCTTTTTTGTACTCTGGTCCCAACCGTCGTCAAATTATGGACGTTATTTTTTATTATGTCCAAATTACTTTGCCTTTTATTTAATTGAATTTATAAATTATGTAATCTCATTCCTTAATTTTAAATTTTTATAATTTAAAATATTTTATGAACTTCAGAAGAATCAAATTTGTCACTCTATCGGAGTCGAATCCCAAGGTCATATAAACAATTAATGGACTCCATTTTATTTTATTAGATTAGACTAATTAATTTTCCTTAATATTACCCGTCTTCTTTTCTTCAATTAATTTTCCATGTGTTCAAACAGCCTGGATTTGACTTTTAGTGACGGGTATTTAACAACGGGGCCGGTTTTAAACTCAACAACGTAAGGAGTACGTATGGTGATTAAGATGTGGCATTGACCCCACCCCACTTGGAGGATGATTATATTATATTCCATTATGTTTATGCTTCATAGTGACTTTTGATAGACATGGTTGATGAGTGGTCTTGGATATTCATGGATTGGGTAGGTAGCTGTTAATATTTGACAGTTCAAATTAAATATTTTTAAAATTTATTTTTTTAATAAAAAAAATTAAAATTGAAGTAGCATGCGATGTACGTGCGGTTGCACTATTGCAAAACTCCCTTTCAAAAAATATAAAAGAGAAAATTATACATAATTATTTGATGTTGAATTTTAATTTTAATTTTTTCTTAATAAATTTGTTCAATGTGTTTTTATCAAAAATATAATTTTTTTCATTTCATAAAAAATACATTAGAGCCCCAAACTCGGTTTTCAGAGAGTTGTCAAACGCACAAAGAAATACACATTTTATTTTCACAAATATTTATTTTTCTAATTAATAAAGTTAAGATGCATATTCTTAAATTTAAAATTTACATATATCTGTTCCGATCTTTATTTAACAAGCAGAGTGGGAAGGTCTGCTTTTAGAATAAAACCTGATAGCCAGAAAGAGACTTGGGCTGAGAATGGTATGATTGATAGTGAATACTGGATAGGGTTTGTGGAATAATGTTGGCGCTTTTATATTTTGAGTCTCACATGTTATTTCAATTAAAACTTTAAATATTTTTATTATATCATTGAGCACAAATAATATATATTGTAAAAATAATAATAATAAATTATTGTATAAATACCGAGTTGGTCGAACTACACTTGGGCACCATGAATTTCATCATATTTTATAAGTGAAAACGGGAACTACACGGCGATGTATTTATTGAATTATACACCGGTCTAATAAAACGATGTCGTGTTTTACTCTTATACATGAAGAGTTGCTTGCCTGCCCCCCCCCCCCCCCCCCCCGTTGGGCTGATGCTAACTTGCGTAAATCGCGGTGTACCCGGGACCCCTATTTATAAGTGGCCTTGTGAATCAACGCAACTCATGACATGTGAATATTAGTAGCGTTGTCTGGGTCCACCGGCACTTTCTTCTTGATTTGAGCTAGCGTCCATTCAAAGCAATGTATGTTCAACGTATACTAGTATTTTCTTGACTGGGTTGAGTCGACGACTCTTTAAAAAGTGATGTGACCACACACACACACATATGGTGTCCATTTAGAGTAGTCGATTATCAGAGATATTATTTTAGTAATCAAAATAAAAAAATTTTTTTTATAAAATTTATTTGTTGCAAAACTCTGCCACAACAAATTGTTGCGATAGAAATCAAAAACTGATTGCTCTTAATTAATTTTCATATATAATTCGATATTTTTTTCAAAAATATTATTTGTAAACATTAACTTTATAGCTTTATTCTGTATATAACTCTAAATAATTAAATATTTAATGATTCTTTTCCAGCAAATAGCTAAATAATTATTAACTAAATATTCTTAGTATTAAAAGGGTGACCGAGGGAGAAACATTCGAATTGATGCTCGGTGAAGAAAACTTGTTAGACGCAAAATACTTGATGAATATAAGTAATTTTATTATTTTAATAAAATCATTTATTATAAACATAAATTGAAGTTGGTACCAGACATAAATTCTACATGGGCCAGTCTACCTTACTTATAACAACCCAAGCTAGATACAAAGTGCAACTCGACAGAAATTTAATTATTTTTCAGATTCGGTGCTGTTCATCATATCTTAATACTCCTTCCCTTCCGTTTCCAAATATAGTATCAAAATAACTTTTGAAATTATGAATATACAAGTGAATGCCCTATTACTCAAAAAATAAAAAGTTTTTTCCTAAATCTTGACATTTCTAGTAAGCTACTCCTATGTTTTTTGAATAGTGGGAGTACTTTTTACTGGACGAAGAGAGTACATAGAAAGCAAAACAAAACATTTTAGTCAATTGGCCAACTCGAAATTAAGAAACAGGTGATATTCAATTCCTTGCTAGCTTCTGATGGAAACTTAAGTAAACGTGCACTTAATTGTTTCCTTAGTTAGAAATTAATTTCCTACTTTGGATAATGCATGCATCTTAATATTCTATTCTTTATCTCGAACAACACTACATACACAATAATCGAATATAACACCAAACGCTATATTCATTTTAATAATTAAAAAATTGAGTCCGACATGAATTTTCAAACTAAATCTTATTTTTTAATGATTAAAATTAATGTTGAATTTGGTGTTATATTTTATTATTGTATTTATAAAATTATTCATTTATCTCATGCCGATGAGGATCGAGATAGACCCTTGTTCTGTAACGAGACAAAACCGCAGCTTCTTTTGACGCGAAAGTACGTACTACATTCTGGCATACTATATTTTTAATCAATGTCAAGCAGTGGCGGAACCAGGACCATATTATAGGGGGGTCAAAATCTCTCAATAAAAAAATTATTTATAGGACATAAAATTTGGCCATAACATTAACAAAAAATGATAGGTTGGTTAAGAAGACTCTTTAATTCATTTTTTTTTTGATCAGTTAAAAAAAAAAAATTCATTGAACACCATATAATATAATAGTGTTGTTGTAAGTCAGATTTTCAAGTTGATCTGCACTTGAATTGTCTCAATTTTCTATTCATTGAACCTCAATCTACTTCCTTAGTCAGATACATGATGTTGACCTTAAAATTAAACAAATCATATCAAATTTCTTTTTGAATATATTAGATAATGGGAAAAAAATAATTGGATAGGAGCATTGCAAGAATCGAACTCGGAGCCTCTCGCCCCCTAAGCAGGAATCATACCACCAGACCAAATGAATTAAATGGTAAAATGACAAATATTAAATTATAAGAAAACAAGTATTGAATACTGTAGGGGCATTCCAAGATTCAACCTCGGAACCTCTTGCCTCCTAAGTAAGAACCATACCACCAGACCAAATGCTCATATGACCATTCATATATACATATATTTATATACATTATCCTCCGGAGTAGGGGGGTCATATGACCCCCTCGCCCCCCCTTGGTTCCGCGGTAATTATATATTTCTGTAAAATTTCTAATGTTGAAAGTAAATTACAACTATTTTCATGTACTTAACCTGAGTTGTTGTACTTGCTAGTTCTGGCAAAAGGAGGCAGCGCTTTTAAGGCAGCGCTTTTAAGGCATCACTTACAGACCTTGCAAGATAAACCAGTAGGTAAATTTGACTCCTTTTCCCTTGTATTTTGCCTAGGTATACAAGGAGGGCAGGGTAAATCATAATTATGAACTACTGCGGGACAAACGATCTACAGAATCCAGATGACTTCGATATGCCATAATATGCTTTTTAAATAAATTATTGGGACTCTTCGTGTACAATTTCTCCTCCAGTGCTTTCATGTAGGGTAAATATCATGACGAGACACCACTATATATTAACAAACAAAAGTATCCAGCAACATCCTATAAATGACAAACGTACGTTTTAAAACAAAACCAATAATGCGTGAAGTATAGGGAAAGCAAGTGAACAATGAAATGTGACATTTAGGGCCTTGGGGGAGGGGGGAGGGGGGGGGGGGTGAGGGATAATAATGTGCACTCTTATGGTGTTTATCTCTCAGGTTGATAGTTTTAATTCACCTCTGGAATGGTTAGTCTTCCTTAGTTGCATTTCGATTCAATCATGTGTTAAAATACATTTTGACTAGTAACAGAGATTAGCTTATTTGGGAATTTTTATAGTCATCAAAATTAATGTAAAAGTCTCACCTCCCTAGTCTCGGAGATGCCAGATAACTCTAGCTGCTAAATCCTGTCAAGTCTGCAGATAACTCTAGCTGCTAAATCCTGTCAAGGCTGTAGCACAAGGTTCAAATCTCCATGGCATGAACTTAAACATCACTGCACCCAAAGAAAAATCATAGCTAGCTGAGTCGGACAATAAGATCATCTAAAAGAGTGCAACCGAGGAAATAGTAATTACTCCCCTTTCCTTAGATAAACACCATGAATTCATCCAATCCGCTTGCCGGGGGTGGGGGACACGGAAGTTGATGGTATTATCCACCAATGGAGAGAAGTCTTATGGTGAGTTAAAATGATCTTTTAAGTGAGCTTGTGATAGTTTAAGTTGACTTATATAAGAAAATATTATCGTGCTAGTGATTTAAGGCCTTGTTTGAATGAAATTTATTTGAATGGGATTTAATTTGATTTATATTTGGGATTTGACTCAAAATTTGATTTGGACTTGAAATTTGACCTGAGTCATCCAATTGGCTTGCCAAGGTGGGGACATGAAAGTTGGTAGTATTATCACAAATGGGGAGAGGTCGTGTAGTGGGTTAAGATGATCTTTTGAGTGAGTTTGTGATAGGCTAAGACGATCTAAGAAAATATTATTATGCTTGTGATTTAAGGCCTGTGAGAGAAAAGAATTGATTGACCTAAAAAATAATGCTGACACAACCATGCATATACAGCATTGAGAAGAGCTTGAGTGAGTATAAAGACAAGATTCCGTCGGAGGTGACAACAGAAATTTAGGCTGCTGTATCAGACCTAAGGACAGCAATGGGTAATGAGGACGCTGAGGAGATCAAGGGAAAGCTCATGCTTCAAACAAGGCCATTACGAAGATTGGGGAGCATATGAATCGAGGCAAAGGTGGGGATTCCAATGGAGGGTCTCAGCGTGGTGAGCAACCTCTGATATGAGGAGGTCAGGAAATAGAGGTTGAGGTTGTCTACAAAATGCTTTTATTTAAAAATAAATATAAGTGCAGAATATCCAAACACAATATTCAAACACTGCATCCATCATAACCATTAAAAATAAGGTATAACTTTAAAATCCGTGACATACCTTATTTTTTAATAATTAAAATACATATAGTGTTTAATTTTACGTTTGAATATTGTATATATGGATTGGTCCTTTATTTAATTCTACACTTCAATTGAATCACTCTTTTTGGGTTACTATCACAGTTTGACTTTAAGATTCAGGCTGAGCGTAGAAAACAATGCGAATTGCATAAGATTTTCAGTTGTTTCGCTTGTTGGAGGGGAATTAATTGTTGAATTTAAAACACTAGTTGAATTGTAGGAATTATGATTTTTTTCTCGACCGCCATGATTCATTCCTTTCATTTGAGTATTGGCCAACAGATTTGCTGGTCATATCATTTTAAATCTATTATATATATATATATATATTTGTAATATATTAAAATCAATTTATTCTCAAATCCATCCTATCTATAAATATACAAATCCATGTGTTATTGAAGCAAATGTCATAATTGTCGTCTTCTTGTGATATTTTTTTATTATTTAAATTAATAGTTGCTCAAGGCTGAGGGATCAGACTTTATTCCATAACACCTTATACCCGATTTTTTTCAATAAACATTCAATAATAAAAATTTATCGCTTCGAAAATTGAGCAGAAAATGTATGATATTTCATAAATAAATAAATATGTAGTAGGAATACAAATACCAATTACCGCAGAAAGAAGGGCCAGTTTCTTTGGTGGTTTCATTTGTTAGGGGCCGATTGTACCATTTGTGCTGCAACAAGCTTGTAGTACAATAATATCCTTGACTGCTGAATTAATTAATACTTCATTTTTTATTTGGGTGAAGCCTCTAACACGCCTCATCTTCTGTATGTTGGACACCTCAAAAAATTGACCAGCTAACGTACCTATTATCTCCAAGTTTATGGCTTTAGCCAATATAAGAGTGATCGATGGACATATTAGTATTAGTTACAGTATGTACGATAATGGATGGCGGGGGTTTCAGACATTTAATTATTGTCTTTTCATAAAAAATGCCTAAATATATTTTTAATACAATTTAAAAATAAATAAAAAATAGAGAAAAGAGAGTATGAATAAGTTATCACCTTATTCATAAGTGAACTATATAAATTTACTAAAAACTCTCTATTTTTTTTATAAAAATAGTGGACCTTGCTTAAGTATTTTAAAATTAAAATAACTCATGACACTCCAACATTGTAGTCATGAATTAGATTTTATAACATCTCCAGGAACTTATTGGGTACTGGGTAGTTTCTTTCAACTGGTATATATATAGAAAATTGATATTTTTTTAACGTCTCACTCATATAAAAATGAGTTTTATTTATTATTTATGTGAGTAAGACCGTGCTGAAATATCAATTCTCCATATATAGGACTCACAATTACGCATGCAAAAAAGATTAAGCACCTCATAATTCAATGATAAAATAATTATACATAAGACTCGAGTGTATGAGATTTTAAAATCTATTTTTGTCAAAACTCAAACCAGCAAAAAATAAAATAATATTTACGCATCTAGAAAGCGTCATGCGAAAATTCGATAACAAATTAGATCACACTCTTGTTAATTTGAATATGCCATCGAGAAAAATGCCTGGAGGAAGCAAAATATCAATATCTAAGCATTTTCTGCCTTCTCTGACTTTCTGCATTATTCTTCTGTTAATTTTAAATGAACTAAAATCTATTTTATTATAAATAAAGAAAAATTAAAATGGTGAGTCAGTTTAATTTGGGTATATAAAACTCCGGCTAAAATTAAGTTTCTGAGCTTTAGACGAAAAACATAAATTAAGATAGAATAGAAAACTTATGATCAGCTTTATTTCATGTTGTTATTGAATTTGTAATAGAAAATGACTGAAAATATAAATTTTATATTTAAATTATTATTTTATCTTTACATTATATTTGTTGTATTTATATGTAAAGAGTATAACATTGATTATGAAAATTTATTTATATTAATTAGTTTTTTTTATTTTAAATTCATTTATTTTTGGACAAAAACTTTTGTCAATATAATGACCAACTTTTTCTTCATTTTTTTCTTCTTTCTATTCATTAAAAAACTGGGAAAAAATTTGTATACAAATATTTTAAATTCTCATTCCTTTTCTTTTCTTCCCATTTATAACTAAAAGGCACCATTTGTGTGATCAGAGATTCATTTGGGAAGGGTATTTTGGTCATGATAAAAGGAGTTTGTACTGCATACGTGTCTGTATCCTATTCGTATTATCCACGTAACATTTCCGACTATAAAAAAAATAAATATTGTCTGCTCTGAAAAACAATATTCTCACATGTATACATACGTATACGTGAGAGTGGGAGCAACTGTTTCCCATGCCGAGGAATAGTTTCTCCTATAAATAACCCTCCAGCCCCAACTCCAACCCGGCAACCCGCAAAAAGCGTAAAGGCCTTGGGATAGAGATTGATATATAAACGCTTTCGCATTCATGGAACAAACCAGCTTTAACCGTCACCTGATCATTTTTTCGGTGGTCTAAGTTTCTTTCCGGCCGTATTACAAAGCTTAAATATTCATCTTTTCCGGTAAGAATGAAACTCATTTAGTGCAAGAATGAATCTCGTTTAATTTTCACTTTTCATCAGTTCGATCGTTACTTACAATTCTCTAAGCCTTTCTCGATTACAACTGTTCTATTCGAAAATTTTAAGTTAATAATATCAATTACAACGGTTCTTTTTATGGTTTAATGGGACTAACTGGAGCTGCTTTACTAGTTTGCAAAAGATGTATTGTTGGTAAGAATTTGATATGGAGAAGGCACAGGAGATTGAATGGATTAAAGCACAAAAGATTGCGATAAGTGAAGATCTTGTGGCCACTGCCAAACAGCAGCTGCAATTTCTTGCAGCGGTTGACCGGAATCGTTGGCTTTACGAGGGCCCTGCGGTAAAAAGAGCCATCTATAGGTATGTTGATTAGAGTGAATTAAGGTGATTGCTTAATTGAACTGCTTGAGGCTTCTTAGTTTGTATATATCTATAGAAGGTGTTCGTTTCTGCTTTTTGTGGTTGTTATTTAGTTGCTAGACTTCCTCCTGCAGTCATTCGTCAAGAAAAGTCTGTTTATTGTTTTTATTTTGAATGATTATGAGAATCCACCAACCATTATCTATATTACTGTCCTGGTGTTTGGTGGGAATACTTGCAGATGATCAGTAATAAGTGACAATTATCATGTTCCATCACCATAAATTTAAGAGAAGATATTTGTTTCCATGATATAGTCAGGATATTAAATACTAATGCTGCATTTAGATTGAAGTAATGGAATTGAATGATTTTAAGCTATGAGAAATGGAATGGAATGATTTAAAACTATTTTAAGTATACGTTGGATTGTTGATAGGGGTGGGTGATGTAATACGATGGTAAAATTATCATACATAACTATTCCATTGGAATGAATTTTATTCCACCACCTCTCTCATGGAATAAAAATCAAAGGAATGGAATGAATTTCATTTCATGGGAATGGTTTATCCTCCAAATTGATCATCAAATACACTATTTTTCATTACATTATTTCCTCCATTCCATTCCCTCAATCCAAACGTAGCATCACGAGTATTTCTCAAATGGGTGTCCATTTTAACTTAAATTTAAGATTGCGTTTACTATGCTAACAACTAACCAGAAGGCAAGAACTGTGCGGATAGGTTTCTTCTTATTTCTATTTCTCAGATTCTTCCTGTTTTCTTGAAATGAAACTAGTACTTACTTCTAATGAAAGCATCAGTGTGACGGTCTTACTATAAGATTACTCCATATATATGTCTTTTGGGCTCTTCTTGTCTTGCATTTAATATTTTGATTGTGAATTTCAGGTACAATGCTTGTTGGCTTCCCTTGCTTGTTAGAAATTCCGAGTCCCAGATCTCTGGAGGACCTTTGGTTGTTCCACTTGATTGTGAATGGGTTTGGCACTGTCACAGGCTCAATCCAGTATGTTCTGGACTAATATGTAGTTTTGTCATCCCTTGCTTTCATTTATAGTTATTTACGGGAACTGAAAGATGTGATAATTGATTTACTTCTTCAGGTTAGGTACAGATCCGATTGTGAGAAGTTTTATGGAAGGGTTCTTGACAACTGTAATGTTGTGTCTTCTGTTCAAGGGATTTCAAGAAGGGAAACTGAAGAGATTTGGAACAAACTTTACCCAAATGAGCCCTATGTCTTTGACTTGACTAGAGCAGGCTTGGATGATACATTAGAAAAAGCATATGAAGCTGAAAAATACACAACATATGATTTTGTTTCAGCTATTGAAAGACAGAGGCCATTCTTTTTCCAGGTAACTTAGAGGGCGATCATTTCATTTCCTCTGTGTCATAATGTTGGACCCAGAAAAATGCATTTTTTTTTCCTATAGTTTAAAACTTAGCTAATGATATACCTTCATGATTGACTTTATTGGCTTTATTTTTTATTTTTTTGTGGCCAATATGGGGCTTCTTCTAGTTATTGACTCCAGTTTGGCAGATTTCATGGTGAAAACAACTTAGTTCTAGAAAGTAGAATGCGCTCTTGCAGATCCTTTAGCCAAATTATTTTATTTGATGATAACATTATTTCTTGCCTGTTATAATTATCAACTAGGGAGCTTTTATGCAGCTCCTTGATTGTGTGACTAGTGTCTAGGACTAAAGATAGCATGGCTATTGTTGATAACTAACGAAACTGTCTTAAAGTAAATTTGTTTTAAGGATACAAGTGTTCATTCTTTTGGATCTATGTATATATATCATGTTAATTGTAAAATGTTGTACTTTATGTAGTTCCCTGCTTGCAGCTCTTCTTTAATGTTCTAATGGAATCTGCTATGTACCTCCATATACCATTTTCCCCTATGTATGTGTCCACTTTTCAAAAAATTTGCAATAAAAGTGTTACATAAATAAATGAAATTCAGAGAAATAATGCATATTTTATTCTTTATGTCATCCTTCTTATCTGTTTGTTTGACAGGTGTCCAGACCCCATATGAAAAATGATATATTTCTTGAGGGAGCTGTGGCCAGATATAGAGGTTTTTTGCATTTAATCAGGAAAAACAGAGAGCAAGCCTTAAAACGCTTCTCTGTTCCAACTTATGATATTGACCTTATCTGGCATTCTCACCAGTTGCATCCTGTTTCTTACTGTAAAGACCTGGTCAAAGTTCTTGGGAAAGTTTTGGAACATGATGACACAGACTCAGACAGAACAAAAGGTCAAAAGCTAGATGTTGGATTTTCTGAAACTACAAAGCAATGGGAGCAAACATTTGGTTCAAGATATTGGAGAGCAGGGTCGATGTACAGAGGCACTGCCCCATCTCCTCTGACAACTAATCCATGTACCAACATTGTGACTAAGAAGGTTGGTACACCCGATAGGCATCAGAATATTATCCATCTTCCCAAATTGAAGGCTGTGGAGGTAATTTTTAAGCTCCCTTTTGAACTTCCAATTGTTTCTTGCTTCTCTAGTAATGCATAGCTTTATGTGGCGGCCGCGGTGGCGGTTTTGGGTGAGTTGGTGGGCGGGGAGGTCTTCATGGACAGAGTCAAAATGGTTAGAATAGGAATTGAGATTTGGATAGATATGACCTATATATGCAGCTGCATCATATTGACTCAATAATAATCTATCTAGACACAGTCTCTCGGTCTGCATCTTTAAAATATTTGGTCTGATATGTGTTGCTTCCAGTATATACCTCTTGACCAAGCTTACCAATGTTTAGCTTTTATACGGGTTAATTGATTTTTTGGTCACTATATTAGGGCCCGATTTTCATTATAGTTATCGAATATTTTTTTGTTACAATCACATGACTATACTCGAACAATGGCCATTAAGTATGATTCCGTCCAAATAAACTGACAGAATTCGTTAGTGTGCATATCATGTGAGGGAGGAATGCTGAAATGTACATTAGTTTTGTTGATGTGTGCATATCACGTTTATATGTATATGTAAATTAATTGTAGTCTATAGAATTTGTAGGATACTCGAAATGTATTATAAATTTATTCAGATTCCTCTTTTAATAATTCTTCTTCCTTTTTTATTTTAATTTTTAATTTTTTTCCTTAATAAGAAGGTGTTTTATCAAACACTAAAATATGAAATTTTACTTTTAAGTAAGATTATATATCTAACTATTTTAATAAATAATAATTAAAATAACATTTCAAAGTCACTTTACATAAGATTTTTAACTAATACTCACTCTGTTTTAAAATTAAAGAGTTAATTTTTTTTAGTTAATTTTTAGAATAATACAGTGATATGATGGTCTTAATTTATTATTATTTTTTTACTATCATTTTTAGCATTACATTATCATTGCTTAGCTTATATTAAGAGTACATTTAATAATATAAATTATAATTAATATATTAAATACAATTATAAATCTCGAACTTTGGCACATGACACCAAGTTAGTCAACTATATAATTAAAAGCACAAACTTAGTTTGGTTTCACCAATTTTTGGTTTTACAATTTTTTTGTTCAACTTTCCTAATCATATTAACATAAGTATTATCCAAATTTGTATCAATTAAGTACTATTCAAATTTAAAAATATTCTTATTTCTAATAGAAATATAAAAAAGAAGTTTTTTTTTCTATTCAAATTAGTATAAGTATTATATAAATTTATAATAATTAAATATATATTATCTAAATTTATATTACCAATTTTATTACAATTTTTTTTATCACATTTTTATGTAATTAATTAAAATAATATAACACATTATACTATTTCATATAATCTTATTAATACATGGGATTTATATATATTTCAAATAAAATCAACAACTGATTATTTTTTAATCTGTAGTCCATGACAGGTTTTATGTCTCGGGTCATGGGAAGAATAGGTATCATTTAACCCATCACAACTACCATAAGTTTATTATAGTTCTATTTATATTAGAATTTTAAGCAAATTTTGTCAATATAAACACTAATATAGAATGATATTACAGACTTAAATAAAATTAAAATACCTTGTATAAATATCAATGTCTCTTGTGAAAATATCAATACGTTAAAAATAAAAATATCAATAAATTAAATTTAAATAGTTGATGCAACAAAAAATTACTATTTATGTTTGTATTTGAGAATAAATGGGGTATGTTAATTATTTTGGTCTTTATATATTTTTGGCTCGAAATCATTGTTTTGATCATACACATGGCAAAACTAATGTACACATCAGCATTCCTCCCTCACGTGATAGGCACGCTGACGAATTTCGTCAGTTTTTTGGACGGAAATGACCATTTTGTAAGCATTTTCTAGTATAGTCGTGCGATTGTAATAAAAAAAGATTCGGTAACCACAACGAAAATCGGACCCTAGTACAATGACCAAAAGGTCAATTAACCCGCTTTGATACGTTATAAACTTGATTACTCAGGTTATATACACTCTTCCCATACACTTTTCATAAATTTCAGATTGGGTGATATTGTTTCAGTAAATCATCTTGCTTACCTTAGATGCTGAGTCCTGATTTCTTCTAGTGCTGACACACAGTTTAGTATCAGTAACTAATTAACCACATAGCAGAGAGCAACCAAATATTCCTTTTTCCTCATTTACTTACATTTCCCTTTCCATATTTAATTTATCAATGATTTCCTGATTTATCAATCCTCTAAGAATGCCTTTAAATTGGTATATTGTCGAACTCATTAAACCTTTGTATTGAGCTTGCATTGAGTTAATTGTGAGCATGTAAATTTGCTTCTTCTTATTGTCTTTTCTGCTAAATACTATATGAAGATGTTTGTGGTATGAGTATAATATATAAAGAAATTAACTTCTATTATCGTTATTAATTTTCACTTAGGTCATGTTGGAGTTTGTAGAAATCAAAAACTTACCAGAGGGACTCAAGGGTATCGTCTATGTCTTGTTTAGTAAGACACAGCCTGATACAATCTTCAATGTGAAGAGGAAACTCAGTATCCATTCTGAGTCTGGGGAGAAACAGGTTGCTTTGTTTAATTGTCAACCTACCGGACATTTGCTCTTTGAAGTTTTTGCTCACTCAACTTCCAACTTACCTATATCAAAGCTCAAAGCTTTGGGATCCACTACCATCTCTCTGGAAGATTTTCTCGTCCCTGTCACTAGTCTCTCGATGGAAAAATGGTTGGAGTTGGTTCCTAGCTCTGGCATTGTCACTTCAAAGCCAATTGGTATAAGAGCAGCCATTTCGTTTACTATTCCAAACCCAGCACCACAGGTACTTCACATGGTTCGTTCTCGTCCATTCTCAAAGGGTTCTTGTTTTTTCCCTCTTCCCCAAAAGGTTCAATTTGCTAAGAGTTGGGCACGCATCATTGACGAAGCTGGCAATGAGCTCATCAGCCTCCAAATAAGGTATCTGTGTCTGCATATTTCAGTGTTGTGAATAATTTTTTCTCAAAAAATTTGATACTATTTCACTTTTGCTGGTATATATTAATTATTTTTGTCCAAATATGGATAAAAGTTGTGCTAGGAATTTCAAATTGCATTACTCCTAACTAAAAAACCTTCAAGCAGTTGTAATTGTAAAATATGCACTACTGGTGTTCTGTAGTTGGATCCTCTCTGATATATGTTATTGTTGCCAGGATGGAATCACTAATCTTGGCCTTAAAAGGAATCTTTTTTAATGTTTATAAACAATAAATTTAGAGAAAGTCAATGACTCATCCTTTGGCTTATATTAATTAGTTGTTAATTTGTTTGCAGATTTATTTTGACATGTCGTAAGAATATGAACTAACATTTGGTATGGCATAATTAATGTTTTAGAACAAGATCAAAAGGTATTTCAACTGGTTTTATATGTACCAACATGCAACGGAATGTAACTACTATTCATACACATTATTATGTTCATGGTGTTGTAGGGATTTGTCTCATTACTTCAGTGGTTTTATCTGTCAGTAAAATACCCACTAGATATAGTACTTTTGTGTATATATTAAACTACGATAAAGAATTCATTTCTTTTTTTGGTGCTGCACAAAGATATATCCTTTTCTTTTCTTTCCTTTTCTTATTTATATTACTTACTAACTCTACTTTACATTTAGATTTAGGCCTAATAGTTATTATAGTCAGATTAGCTTTGTTAAAAAGATGTTGTTTCCAGCTTTAGTTTGTGTGTACATTTACTCTATTAGAATAGCTACTCAGTCAAAATAGGTACATAGAATTAGTTCAGCTGCATAGGTCCGTGCTGATGTCTTGCCTGGGTCAGTATGTGAGTGTGAGCACCTGTGTCCAAATTTTGCTAGCTATTAGGAAGGTGCCTGGGCACCTCGACAAGGACCCACATCATGGTCTTTAAAATAACTTGGGTTGTTTCAGCTAAATTTCATTGCCAAGGTGTCCTGTTTGCCTAATTTTTAATTAGCAATTAACTAGAAAGTATACATAGCCCACAAGTAATAAAGTGATTAAGTCGAGTGTCAAACTCACAGGGAATTAAAAATAATTATTACTAAATACTAATTTTATATCAAATTAATTTTAATTAAACAAACGTTATTAAATTATAAAATAAAATCTAATTAAATTTATTAACTAAATTAATTTAAATAAAAGGATTAATTCAGATTTTAAATTCTTAAGACTACAATTTTTCTCAATACTTCATTTAAATCTCTTTATTTTCTTTTTAATTAATTAATTATATAAAATTGTTAACTGAGAATGCCTAACTATTTATTAACATTTTCCAATGACTAATAAAAATATTTATTCCAATTAAATTGCTATATTACTATGCAAAATAACTTGAAATAAACTCATTAAGAACAAACTCTTAATATGTTACATGCGGCATATAGATATTTTCATCCTACACACTATCATGCTACTCTTTCTAAAAAGAATAAACAAATTCACATGTTATCATATCTGGATCTAAACCTATAATCCGCTTTTGATTTCATATAGATTATCTCAATAATTACTGTACAAATAATTATACATAAACACACAAAATATGATAAACAATTCATATATAATCATTAATAATTAAAAAGAAAACAAATTAATTTAAACTACACATTGAGTTCCATTGCAATCTTAATTAAACGATTAGTTCATAACTAAAGAAGAAAACATCATCACATATATATAAATTAACCCAAGAATACAATAATTAAAGAGAAAAGTTAGAGAGAAAAATAAGTTGAAGCGTAATTTCCAATCTTCTTCTTCAATCCTTGCAATTCTTCCTTGATTTCTCCTTTAGATCTAATAAAACTTTACTTGAATCTACTCTAATCCTATTCTAATCTATGTTAATTCTATGTTAACTCTCCCTAAAATATGAGTTTTGATGGGTATTTATAGGTTATATCAAATCTCTAGCATATATGGACTACCCAATCCAATTTGGAGTCAAAAACATAAAAAACGCGTAAAAAACCTAGTCTGGCCCCAACCACCTGCGCCTCGGCGCGGTATGACAGCGCCCCCAGCGCGTTTGCCTCTGTCAAACTGCGCCCCGGCACAGTATTTGAACTGAAAAACCACGCCCCGGCGCAGTCCAATTTTCTGCTGTGATATCTTTTGAAAAAATGGTCATAACTTCTTTATACGAACTCCGATTGAGATGATTGAAGATGTTTCTGAAAACTGAGAAATAGATCTGTAACTTTCATGTTTTAGAATTTGAGAAATTTTGATCAGATCAAGCTTGAAATCAGGCCTGAAGTGACTGCTGCGTAATTGGCAAGTTGAAAGTGCAAGCATAGGAACTCCAAACTTTGATCCTAGTCTTTATTCCAATTCCTACCAAATAACATCAAAACACATAAAAATAACATAAAACACTTAAAATTAATATAAAACACTTAAGAACTCACAAATTATTAAGCTAAAAGATAGTCAATACATAAGTATAAAATCCACTTATCATGCCTAAGCAGCTCATTTTACATTACAGATCCAGTGCTGTTCAATGAATATGATTGAGTAATGAACCTAGAAATATTTAAATTTGCAGTTGAAGAATTGGAGCCCTAAATGTCATCTGACTTGTAAAATGAATTTGCTTCCACTAGTCCTGTTACATTATGTCAAAATAATTTGTTAGATAGAGGAATGTGGTTTCGAAACATTCTGGCATTACTAAGTATAACAATACGATATCTTTCTGTGGTATTTTTTTTTTTAATGATTTAACCTTCTCAGAGTGAGGAAATTGGTTTTATCCAATTGTTCTTTCATTAGCAGTAGTCCTAACATGAAAATCTATATTTTCTGCAGTATTTGTGTTGATTTCCTTTTGGGATATACGTAGAAGTTCTGATGTATTCTGGTTGTTGTTCTGTTGTGATTACAGGGACTTAAAAACAGTGAAGGAACGAAATGATAAATTTCCAAGGAAAGAGGTTATTGGCATCACCGAATCAGGCGAGACGTGCACTCTTGCCAAGTTTTTAGGGACAGAGTGGTCTTTGATGGATTCACAATGGTCTGCTGAGCTTCCGAAATATACTAATATTGAAGGCCACTTTTTTGAGCTCATGGGCCACAGGATGGTAAGCATCACTTGCTATTTTCATGTTTCAGATAATTATACCCATTTGCATTACTTTGCCATCCTAGTTCATCACTCGACTTTTAAAAGACAGTATATGGTGAAGCATCTTTTGCTTTTCCATATTTTTTTGTCAACTGAGAAGGATTCAAATAATTATGCCCATTTTGTATTATGTTGCCATCCATTCATCACTCATCTTTACAAGACAGTATATGGTGAAGCATTGACAGTCACTTCTCACATGAGTCGACCTTTGTGCGAGGCTTTGTAATCGGTACTGCATGCTCATTAGCTGAATTTTTGCATTAACTGAAATTACTGTATTTTTCCCTTAGCTCAACTAACTCAATAATTTTCATGGTCTGTTGGTCAGCTTGACCATAATATTTATTTTATCATACGATCACAAAGCATTGCAGGCCTTCCACTATTTGTTATATCCTCTTGCATAAATAATTTTGCTTATTCTGTTTGATATTAAGGTTTCCAGTTTAGGTAGTAGCAAATCCCATAGGCTATCCTTGAGCGTCCTTTTTTTTAAAATAAAAAAAAAAAACTGATTTGAAAATAGAAAATGAGAGTACATGAAATCATGGACGCCCTTAGAATCAAACTCAAAACAGTCGTTGGAGCTCCTTTTCTTTGTGTAACCAGGAATGCCCCATGGAGTCTCCTTGTGAATTCATGCCTATTTGGCATCAGTGATAATTACATTTTCCTCAAAACATCTCGTCTCCTTGGTAACACCATCAACTACACCTATCTTCTCAAAGATTCGTAATGATAGTCAAATGGTCCAAAAGGAGAGCCATTAGACTCCTTAATCTTGTCATTGGTAACATGAACAGAATAGAACTTGCATACCAGTAAGTTGATCGAGTCCTTGTACTCTTGTAACCTTCGTGTTGCCATAAAAGTGAAGAAAGGAATAAAGAATTAGAGTTACGGCTTAAAAATCTGCTTGCTTGACACAAATACTTTTTTACAATTTAATCATTCATAATTGTTAGATACTTTAAATTAATTGAATCCATATTGTTACTAAAGCAAACCTTTACTTCTGCAGTTTTTTTTTTGGGGGGGGGAGGCAGGAGAGAGAGAACTTGGAAAACATCCTCAGGAGCTTTCACCATTGTTTGAGGGGTTAGAATAAATACCAATATGGTCTTTTAGATTAAATATTGAATGTTATGAGGGAAAATGAGGAGGAATGAACTTTCACTTATTTGTGAGATATGGGCAGCTATGGTTCACACATGCTTAAGCTTGTCTTTGATGCAAGCATAACTGTAATATTGATGTTTTGTTTCTAAGCCTGTATGAAAATAGTCACCATCAACTTGCAAGAGTTGATCAATGCTAATGGTGAATCTTTGCTTAACCATTGGATGCAAAATATAAACAGCCATTTGTTTTTGCTTAAAAGGAAGCTTAGAATATTATTTGGGGCAAGAGCTGCATGCATATGTGACAGACTTCAAGTTACAAGGCCTTTACTCCTCTGTTCTATTAGTCTGTGACCATCAGGACTTTTGTCCATGACTAGTATTATCTTCTTGTGACACAGGTGAGATTTTTCCCTGGTAGAAAGTTGGAACATGAACCAAAGCACTGCGAGAAGCGGAGAAGTGAGCATGACTTTGTAACAGCAGTTGAATTCTCTGCAGAAGACCCATATGGCCGGGCAGTGGCATTACTTGACTTAAAATCTGGAATTTTTAAGGTACTTAATTTCTTATACAAATTTTCCTGGCGGTTCCTCTTTTGTATTACTTGATTTTGTTAAACTAATAAAATAAAATTTCCCTCGTATAATGAAGGTACAAGAAGACTGGCTAGTGATCCCTGGTATTATCTTGGGTTTCATATTTTCCGAGACTTTGAGAAAGGAGGGATATAATGGCCTCATTTCCACTGGTGAAAATCAGAAGGAGAAGGATGTTTTGATTCAAGAAGTCAGTAAACGCCGTGAGGAAGTACTAAAAACTGATTTGATCATTGCTGTGGAAAAAGAAGTGGGTCTGAGTGCTGAAGATGCTAAAGGGAACGCAGTGATGGCTGTAAATGGAGGATTCAGTGGAGGCTGTGGCAGTGAGTGTAGAAATGTGACAAGGACTGTGGATTCCAGTGGTTGTAGTGGAGGTGAGTGTGGAAATATGGTGAAGAGTGGTGGTGGCAAGTGTGGCAGTGGCTGTGGTGGCAGTGGCGGATGTGAAGGTGGCTGTGGGAATATGGAGAAAAGTGGTGGGTGTGTTGATATAGTGAATAGTGGTGGTGTTGGCGGGTGTGAAAATATGGTGAAGAGTGGTGGTTGTGGCGGGTGTGGTGGCGGCTTAGAAAGTAAATCAGCACATGCAAGCAGTGGGGGCAATCAAGCAGTAATGGCATAATGTGTTTGCACTGTGAACAGTGGTAGGAGCATTGTGCGTCTTGGAATCTTACTTGGTGAAACTTGTTGATCCTTAATGTGTGCGTACCCATTGCCACAAAGAGTACCTATGTCTAGCGTGTGTTATTTAATGAAATAATGTACATTTAAGTTGAACTCGTGGTCTTTCTGTTCCTTCAAGTCTGCTCTACTCTGGATGATTTCCTTATTTCTCAGATATTACAAGAATACTTGAACGTTGTGATATGTAACATAACAATATATGATCATCACTTAAAGAAATTCTTGAATATTGAATTATTATTATTATGATAATAAAAGTGGTTTGCGGTTTAAGTTGCCTCCAGATTATGTCCTCATTCAGGGAGGCTGATTACTTTGTGATAATAAAGAGTGGAAATTTCTTTGATCAGGGATATTGCACTTGGGAATTTAAACAGGAAACAGAGACGGGAAAGTCGATTCATAATCCATGCTTAGCGTCAAAAAGAATGTGTTCCCCGTGCTTGAAAGTTTAGGAACTTAATCAAGCTTAGCCAAAAGGATAATTTCAAGCTCATTATTAATAAGTTTCAGAATTTGCCGGCCAGCCTGCCTGAGTTAATTCTTGGAAAGGAATGAGCAATCTCAAAAAACACTGTAACAAGGTGCCAGATGATATTGTCTGCAAATTCAATCAAAACTTGACTCAATCATTCAAAACTTCAGTTGTTGCCCAATTGCTAGATCTTTACCTAAATTTACAAAGAGAGTTAGGAGGAAAAACGAAGATCAAAGTTACAGCTCTCGCGTATGTTCAATATGAGTTTTATAACATTAATATTGCTCGATTCGTGTACGACTCAAGAAACATAAAAGATGCATTATATGTTTTACTTTCTTGATTCACATATTTCTGTGTGTTCTATTATGTGTATAATTTACAAATAATACTATGATATTACTGTTATATTTCCTCAATCGGATAACATTTGTGTTCAGTCATTTAAGGTGAACCCCACCTCAATTGCCAAAAATATTTCTAAAATTCATAAAAAAACAATAGAAGTGGTCCTATTGCCTTTCATGCTACCAAAAGTGGGTCGACACATATCTTTGGAATCCATCATCTGTCAGTGGTTTGATTTAAAGCTGCTTTTTGGCCCATTTTCTTCCCTTTCAATCTTCAAATGCTTCATCATAATATAATTTAGCTACGATATACATATATATTATTTACGTTAATTAACAAAACCAGATTATTAGAAAGATTCAAGGAATACATTATAGTTAGTTGGTTTGGTGCTTTTGTTTTCCTTTTGCTTATCTGGTAAAAGATTGACCCACTTGATTAGATCTGCTGTGTATATATCTCTTTAGCTTCTGCCTTTATTCAGAGACCAATTTCCACAAAAATGATTGATGGAATCATTCTTTATTTTCTCCGAGGGTGCGCTTTCTGTCTTTGATTTTCGACATTCTTTTTAATCAAATCGATGGCTAAACCTTTATTTTCTTTTTAGAATCTCTCGAGTTTGCTTTAAAATTCGTCTTGGTTCTGAAATTTGAGCTTCAATTTCCTGCAGAAATATTACTACTAAAAATATTGAAGCATCTTATTAAATTGGGTATTCACTCGTTCATTAGAATATAATTGGCTAGTATCAATCCGCTCTTTAAATTGTAGTAAGAGACTGCTTCTATCTTAATTTCAAAAGTATGTTGTTTTAATCTGTTTCTGGGATATAGATTAGATGCCCTTACCCTTCTTCCTCCTTTCTCTTTCAGCATATCCCAATTTCATATCAATCTATGAAGATGATGAGAAGAATATCAAAAGTTTCAATTCAGTAAGTCCATTCCTCTCTCTCTCTCTCTCTCTCTCTCTCTCGCTCTCTCTCTGTTTTAAAGATCTCTCTTTTAGTGTTTTCCCTGATTAGCTTGTTATTTATTCTTACTTCTCCTTTACATTCATTCTGATTGCACATTCATAATAGATTTTTTTGGGTATTTGGGCAGAACATCATTGATAGAATCTTCCTAATTGAATTGCTAACTAAAGATTGATGTTTAATCAGAACCCATCAATCATATCAGAGATTTAGAGTGATTTCTGACAAATGGATGCTAAATTATGGTAACATTTTTTTTTTTTAATTTTGTTCAAATTTCTTGATTCAAAGAAATCGTTTTGAGCTAAAAAACTTTGATGTCGACTCTGCTGTGGATCTAATATGATAGGGATGTATAGTTGGAAGTTTCGAATATATATATATATATATATATATATATATATATATATCGTTTCTATCTCTTTCGTATAGAATTATAATTTCTTTCTTCCCTAGTTATTATTGTTGAATGTTATCTTCTATTTCTTTAACAATCTGATGTTTCAAATTATTATTTTTTATATCCTGTATGATAGGTGCCATGTCGATATTCAATGATCATAATAAAACTTTAATTGGAACCTACAATCCATGTTATTGCTTAACACTGCTGAGTATTACTCGAAACTTAGCACCAACCAGTAACAAGTAGAATACAAAGATCTCTTGGGCACTGCTACACTCTTGTTTCCAGTATATGTTTCTTTTCTTAATTTACTCTCCAGTCGGATGAACTCTTGTTTCTGAGAATAGTTCTGTATAAAACATTCCTACGACATATTGATGCTTTGGCATTTACAGTGTCTTTGTGAGTTTTATTTCTAGGGAAGGGAAAATTAGTACTCCTTCCTAAAAATTTTAAAGAAATTGTTCGACTTTCCCTTCTCTTTACTTCCCTTCCCCCAAAATAAAACTCAAAAATACACCATATGGATCACAAGGATGATGCTCAAGTATTCTCTCTATTTTGTTTATATTCAGCAAGACGTCAAGTTTTTCAGAATTATACTAGAGTTTGTTTATACATTGGATCTCATTACAACCTTTATTACTAGGTTGTTTTGCCAACTATGTCAATTTACTGTTGGAAAAACCATAATGCTATTTTGCAACCAACGCTGACCTCTTATTGTGTGTAATAGATTTTTTTCTTTTATGACTCCCCTTTTTCTGTCAATATCGAGTGATCAGTTTTAAAACCTTGAAATATTAGGTGCAGGACCTTAGGGCAAGATGGGGGAAGCCGATTGGTTCAACAAAGTTGAAGGTTATTATACCCTGCTCATCTATACCATCAACCTTGACAAATTGGGAACAACACAAGGTAATGGTCTTTTCGCAGTGGAAGAAAGTTCTTTCGTGAATTAATATGTAGGCCATGTTAATTTGAAAGAATAGTTATCTGAAGTGTTGTAGCTAAGGTGAAACATGATTTAAGGTACTGGAAGTGGTTCTCACTTGGCACATTAACAAACTTGGAATTCTTTAATGTCTAACTTATGAGAAGGCATTGGATCATTAGATCTTGATAGTGTTCATGGTTGATCCCACTTATCTGAATAGCAGATTCTCTGCAACTTAAAACGTGTGAAGTAGCTTGATAGCCTTTTAACATATCGAAGAACATTAAGGAAACTAGAGATAGGTTCAACTTTAACGGAAACAATATAAGTTCCATGAAGAAAAGTAGAGGAGGAAAATATGTGAGAATCTGGGCTTTATGTTTTCAAAACTAAATCCTTTTGGTCTAAGAGGATTCATTTACATGCCAATGGAATGGGAATTAAACAATGAACATGGGAAGGAAGGAAAACCTGTCGAACCGTTTTGTTGCCTGTATTAGTTTTGGGTGAGTTCAATGGCTACATCTTCTTGTTCTGTTGCTTTCGTGGAAACTCAAGTTTCATGTGCATGCTGATAAGTAGGTTCCAAGGATGGTTAGACATAAGTGGGCATGCCTAGAGGTAAATGTTGAATACACACTACACTACACAGGGCAGAATGAGCCTCAATGAGAAAACTTTGCACTACCCATTACAAATGTGCTTTGTTTGTATTGAACAAATAGAATATGCAAATAAGCATACAATGATTCGAGCCCCCAAAAAGCAAAAAACACAATGCAGCCTGATTAATTCAATTATTATATGACTGTAATAGTTTCAAGTAATCATTTGTATGAATAGACCATTTGTGATTTGACTACGTTTGTATGAATCATAATGAGTGACTGAGCCTTGAAACTTGAAGTCTGTCACATATGCATGAAAAAACAAATTGTATGAATCATTTGTGATTTGACTACGTTTGCCAAGTAAAAGGTATGAATGACTGAGCCTCAAAAAAATAAAGAAGGTACTAATGACCGACTGCATAATCCATTTTTTATATTTGAAGTTTTTTTTTTCAATGTAGTTTTCAATAAATTTTTTATAAAATAAAATAAGGATAATATTAAAAAAAATAAGATAAAAAATAGTATTAAAAAAAAAAAGACAAATAAATTTCGACAAACAAAAATTGAAATCAGAATACTTAAACTTATCATTGATGGTTCCACATTTTCTATCCTACCATCCTTATCAAACACACCCTGGCCTCCGCCCTCTTTCTTTTAACCAAGTACTCCCTTCTTTTCAGTTTTTTTTCTTTTCAAAATATAAAACGTTTTACATATATTTTAAAAAAAAAATCTAATAATTTCATACTTTATCTTTAAAGATAGAGTAATTGAGAGAGAGAGAGAAAGGAGGAGGAGTAATTAATTAGTATATGGGTGGTAATGAAATTTCAAAATAACATTAATTAACTAACATTAGTATTAATGAGACTAATTAATATGTGTGATTATGTTTTAAACGACCTATATAATAAAAAAAGAGAAAGTAACATGCTTTTAGTGCTTGCTTTGACCTTGTCACCCATTCTAAATGCTGAAGGTTAAATGATATGATGGTTTGGTCTCAAACATTTGCTACTTGTTTTTTAAAAATAAAAATAAATAATAAAAAAGAATGATAGATTTGGTAATGGAAATGCAATTTTTTTTATAGAAATTTTCTATTTCTAAGATTTTTTTATTTTAAAAAAAGTTGGGAAAGATGAAGCAAGCTACGGAAAATTTGGCCCAACTTTCTTTACCAATATGGTAAAAGTGTAAGAAAAGAAAAATAAACTAAATTAAACTTTTAATTATTCCACAATTATCATCTATTACTATGTATAACAAGGCAAATGAAGATTTAGCTAGAGTCAATTAGAAAATTGACCAAGTCATTTAGGTTGGTCACGATTTAATCCCAAATTAATTTTAAGCTAATACAATATATATCATGTTCATAATTATATCAAACTTTTATATTATTAAAAAATATATACAATGATATTAAAATAAATAAGACTAATCAATGTATTACTAAAATCTATATATACTATTTATATTTAAATTATAAGTCAAATGACAAATAACACAATTTTAAATTATATTATCAACATTAGCAAGAGCAAATTATCACTCTAGTAATAATTAATAACACATATCAAGCAAATTTTGACAACATATCCCTAGTTTATTATTTTTCCTTACCAAATGTAAGATGCCATTTTATCATATTTTCCCCCCAACCTTTCCTAATGTTTATATATATATATATATATGTATGTATATATATATATATATATATGTATGTATTCAGAAACAGCCCTAATTAAAGAAGGACCAAGGAAATTTTTACTTACAATTGGAAAAACACTAACATGAACATCTTTCTTTCATCCGGTACAAAAGAAAAAAGTAGCCACGAGAAAGAGTTAAACAAGCTAAAAATATGTGCAGCTTATTTCCCATCTCTATCGTAAATAATTTCCTGAAAACCACAAACATAATATTGAGTTTTACTATATGTAATAACTCATGTAATGATAGGTATAATGACTCAATGTATAAGTGATCAGACTCATCATTTTTATATTGTAAGTCTCACTATTTTTACATTTGATCAATGTACCTATCATTGTATAGATGATTATTCATAACAAAATTGCATAACATTAGCCAAAATTATGTCTTAAACAGAATATTAGTCAAAAGTCGAATGAATGTTATCATCAGTAGTTGAGAGTGACTACTGCAGTCAAAACAGAATTAAAATTTTAATAAGAAAATAGAAGTAGTAGTAACAACAACTGAGCCTAGACCGATCGATTGTGCGTGCATACACGTACGAATGAATGAATAATGGATCATGTGATTGGTCTTGAAAATAACCAACAAATGATTCAAAATGCAAGTGGTCGTCTTACAATTTTAACTGTTATATTAAAGAATGGAAGTCGGCGTCCATTAAGATTCATTCACAAACGCACGCAACTAATATATGGAGGAGGAAGAAATTAAACAGGGAAAATAGAGAAGAAGATAAAACAAATAAATAAATTCAGCTTGGGGAACTTTTGAGTCATGACTTATAGTGGACGCCGTTGGTAAGGACCCTCTGTACGTATGATTAGTTGCCACCTGATGGCATCTTCTGCTCTTGAGCAGCAGAGGGCATTACTGGAATAAAATCGTACACCGGCTGTTCTGGGCTACTCATATCCCCACCCGCTCTATGCATCCCTCCAACTCCACCCTGGTATGCACCGGCAGGGACCGGTACCCAGTAAATGAGCGGCGCGGTTGCTGTATAAGCATAACCAATTCCACTTGTCACGTTACTATCACGTGTCTGTGTCACCGTCATTTTCTCAATCTCTTTCCACACCCGTTTGTCCGCTCCATCACCTGGATCCGAACCGATATTACCCTCACCCGGAAACTGAGGAAACTCAGAATCCGGCGCAGCATTCGGGTCATATTCCTTGTCGAATCCGAAAAGGAAGTCAGGATTCAGTAATGCCCCCGGTGGTGTTGCATATTGGTTCGGCGGGAATAAAAAGAGACGGAGCCTCGCCGGTTTGGTTGAAATCCGGTGAATGTGGTCGTATTCAAACATCATGTTCTCGACATCCTCGTCGTCGATTAGTGATACCAAAGCGTCAAGGTCTTCCCCGGGCAACTGATACTTCAATCGAAATTGGGCGTTTAAATTGGCTAAGGAATTTACCTTGGCGACAATGTCGAGAAAATTGACGTTGCGATCGACGTTTAAGATCTTGGTGTCGCCGCCGGCATAGGTGAGTTGGGTGAATTGCTTGTCGCGAGGCCTAGCCTGAATTCTCCCGCCGTAACTGACCATTAGCTTGACCTTGTAATTGGAAAGTTCGCCGCCGCCTTGGTTTTTGGGCTGCTCCATCTCCATCGACGCTAAGCTAGAGAGAATAGACTTTTCGATTTGACATGCAAATAAGGTTTTTTAAAGAGAGAGAATTTGGGTAAATATATGGTGGTGTGGCAATTCATCAGCAGTAGTAGTGGTCCTCTCCGCATGTTCGTTCTATTTTCTAAGGAATATAGGGTGCATGGGTCCACGCGGAGTAGATTTTGCGTGTCCGGGATATGGGGTTGGGGCCCATATAATTATGATATTTTGGGTTAAAAGACTTTTTGAGAGAGTGAAATTTGACTAGGATTACGGGAACTAATAAAAATTCGTATTTATTTGTATTTATATATTTTTTTAAAAGATATTATTTATATTTTAAAAAAATAGATATATTCGTAATTGGTTTAAAAGTTTCATAAATAAATGAATATGAATACGGATATAAGTGTATTCATATTTGTTTAATATTCGATTATAAATATATCCGACAGATATTCAAAATCTAATATCCAAATTTGAATCTGTATCCGGATATATATATATATATATATATATAAAATAAGCAAAATAATTTTTTTTAAGTAGTCTTTCTTATATAATAATTAGTTTTCACTATCATATAAAAATTATTTTTAAAATATGTCATTTCACTTTTAAAAAGTAGGAAATAACACTTTTATTGTAATATTAATAAACTAAAATAAATTGATTTAAGTATAGTTAATAGATTTTTACAATTATAAAGTTAAAATATTTAAAATGTATTATTTAACAAGTGTTATAAATGTTATAAATATCATTTAACAAGTATTATAATATAACTTTTAGATCATTTAACAAGTATAAATATTATAAATATTATTTAAATATTATAATTATAGATTATAAATATTCATACACACTACAGTATTACTCCAAATACATAAAATGAACATCAACTTATTAATGAACATTTAAACATTAATAAGTAGAGCATTCATTTTGAGTTTAGGATTTCAAAAATAGTGAAAAATTATTTGAATTGTAATTTAGAGTATTGATTATTGTATTTATTAAAAATAAATAAATTAACATTCATTCATTAATGAATTAAACTTTAAAACTCATTACTTTTTTCCTTATTCTAGTTATATATAATGTTACAATATATCTAAAATGTATCATTTAACAAGTGTTATAAATGGTATAAATTTTATTTAAATGTTATAATTATAGATTATAAATATTTATACACACTACACTATTACTCTAAATTAACACATAAAATGGACATCTACTTATTAATGGATATTTAAACATTAATAAATAGAGCATTTATTTTGAATTTAGGATTTCAAAAATAATGAAAATTTATTTGAATTGTAATTTAGAGTATTAATTATTGTATTTAATAAAAATTAATAAATTAACATTCATTCATTAATATATGTGGTTTAAACTTTAAATCGTTATTGGTTATGAGTAATTATTCAATTTTTTCTTTATTTTTTATAAATAATTTGAATAAATTTTATATTAGGTGACTGATGAACGAATCCAGATACCGAATATTCGAATAATCTTTTTATTCGAATAAAATAAATAAAAACGGATATTATCCGTATTCGGATGTTATTTCGAATACCGAATATGAATAGTATTTTTAAAATCCACCAATACCGAATATAAATACGGATAGCTAATTAATTTTTCAAATACAAATATAAATACTATTATATTTAAATTTATTTATATCTGTTTACACCCCTAAAAAGAATAAAAACTTTTGCCATTTAGAATAGATACTTACGAAGGAACGTTACTTATAAGCATTAAAACATTATTATCAACCGTGTGGGGAACTAATTAACTTTCTAATCACAAATGATTAATATATTCTACTGGTTTATTAGTATCATAGTAATTCCTTCGTTCTAAATTATAAAATTAATATTAATTTTATAAAAATTAATTTTAAATATTTTTAAATTTAAAATTAACATAAATTTCTTTAATTTATACCAATATAATTTTAAATATTATAAATTAGATTAAAAGTACTATTAGTTGTAAAATTTATTATTTTAAAAATTTTAATGAATCATGTTAATTTTAAATTTAAAAATATCTCAAATTAACTTTTAAAAATTAATAGTGATCTTATAATTTAAAAAAAATGAAGTAATATTATAAATATAATCATTAAGTACGTGTTATGCCAACTCAACAAATATATATATATATATATATAACACTAATTTTTGTTGGTTGGGTATAGTCATGCACAACAGGTTGACTTGACCTAAGTCTACTAGGCCTTAGGCCCTTAGCCGTTGATCAGGTCGGATCGGACTTTTGACTTTCGACCTGCAAGTCAGGCTAGACCAGGCTTGGCGCTTGAAAACGGGACTTGCTAAGGTTTACAGGTCAGTCCAGTCCAGTCCGATCTGATTCATTCAAATTTTTTATGGTAATTTTAAATATTATAAAAACACCAATTAAAATTTTAAACTTAATTGATGTATTAATTAAAAGTAATGTATTACAAGTTACAACTTATAAATTACAATAATGAATTAAAATATTGTACAATTTTAAAAATATTATATTATTTTATACTAGCATTAATAAAAAAAATATATTTTTTTATGAAAACTATCTTTTTTATTATTATTGTTATTATTATTATTATTTTATAAATGACTTTCTAGTTTTTACGCTAAATATTTATTAAAATAAAAATGCAATGAAAGGTGTACAAAAAGTATAGGTTGCTAGCTAGGCAATGAAAATCCTTATATATTACATTACTCAATGTATTTTCATGAATTTCTTTATTCGTATATAAACAAATATGCATGAATGAACGTATTAAAAAACATCAATTTTATTTGATTTATTGAATGCGTTATCACAAATATGAAGTTTTCATCTGCAGTGAAAAAATTGAAATAGCAAAAAAAAAAAAAATTAGACCTAATTTTGAGTGAATTAGATCGGGCCTCAGGCCAATCTAGACCTCAGGCCATTATCAGATCGCAAGTCATTTGTGCACCACTAATTGGGTACATAATGTAAACTCCTTCCACGACATTTCCAATCATATGTAATAGGAAGGGCTTAAATTAAGTCATGTTGAACTTCATAGAACTTGTTTGTTTCGGAGTGTTTGGTGGTGTTTGAAATGTGCGTCTGGGCAATTTTTAAGTTCCAAATGCACTCTATTATTTTTGGTGTAGTGAATTTAGGGATTAAAAGTTGCATTTGTGAGTTAAAAAATTGTGATTAGAATAAATTTTATTTAGACGAACAAAATTATCAAGTGCATTGAAAAGTCTCGAAAACTCTAAACCAAACATACACTTTTGTAATGTCTGATCTTTTCTACAAAATGCGTTGCACAGATGGGCTTAAAAACAAGCTTATGTTTTCTTAGGGTGATTTTCTATTTTCATATGGGAATCAAACGTAACTGGGGATTGTAACGTACACTTGAAAATGGGCACTCTTTTAAGTGTCAAAAGATGAAATAAATAAAGAAAAAGAGTGTAAAGAGGGGAGGGAAGCTCGTGAAGCGTTGGGAGCTGCCTTTAATAAAACATTCTTTGGTATTCATTTCATGTGGAGTAATTGGCTGGAATTTGCATCTCTCCAATATAAAATGTCAACATTGCAGCTCACCATTCCCTTCCCACGCCCTCATTTACGATCCAAACATGCGCTTGTCTTAAATTTTCCCATTTTGGGCAAAGAACAGCTGCTGTAAAAAACATTTAAGTCACGAAACTAACCACAGTAATTGCACCTTTAAGCGTACCAAGAACACTACGTGATATGCATTATTTATGACCAGCAATGATGCTGACTTACAAATTTGCAGTTTGAATGATTTTGATTCATCATGTTTCAATCGAAACAATATGCTCTAAATCTTCTAATACCAAAGCATGATCACCTAAAGGCAATATTCTTTTTCCATGCTCATTTGCAAAGCTAAGATGCTTACAAGGATCTACTAAGAAGCTAGTTTCTGTATATCTGTACGAAGTCGTTTGGACACGATCAAATCCAATTAGTTGTTTTTCCTGAGCACCTGCATAAGTCTTTGGAACCTTAGTAAACAACATGACAACCTGGCTTCCATCCATGTCGCCATGGTTCATTATGGAGATTTGCACATAGAATCTCAAAGAATCACAGTACTCAACCTCGTCAACATGAATATAATCAAGCTGGAATTCCTCTCCTCTTTGCTGTTGTATTTTCTTCTCGAATTCAGCCTTCATAGATCCCGATAAAGTCAGTTTGTTTGGTGCAGACAAGAGCTTGTAACTGTAATTTGTGAAGCTGAGTCCATATCCAAATCCATATACTCTATAACCAGTGTAAAACCGATAGGTTCTTCCGGGATAACCACGGGAGGGATCAGCTCTCATGTGCATGTCATTCATTGGTACGCTGGTGAATGCCTCAGGATACCAAGTCATGGGAAGTCTTCCACCTGTTTTCATTAAAAACATAAAGATTTTGCTTTTTCTAACAGAGAAAAGAGAACTTCTTCCGTTTATTTAGTAAAAACTATTGCTTTTGTTTATCCAATTATAATCATGCAAGATCAGTGATGCGTTTGTTTTTTATTTACTATTAGTTATACCTCAGGCATGGACTCCGTATATAAGAGAATGGATTAGAACTTTGATTGTTATAGAAAATATTAGGTTGGTAGTTTTTTGTGCAGAGACTGCAGTTCATCCTTGCTAACAACTTCAAAGTATGTATATACCAACCTGGATTGTAATCTCCAAAGATGATTTCTGCTAGTGCTTTGCCACCAGCTTCTCCTGGGTACCCAATCCAAAGAATGCTTGCAATTCGTGGGTCTCCGTTAGCGAAGGAGATGTCAACTGGTCCACCACCAGTAAGAACTAAAACCAATGGCTTTTTACTGATAGCTAAAATAGTGGTAATGAGGGCCATCTGATAACCTGGTAGAAGGAGACTATACCTGTCATGATCTTCAGTTTCTTGGGACAAATCCAGACCAGCAACTATGATTACAACATCAGCTTCTTTAGCAATAGAAACAGCTTCCTTAAACCCAGAAGTGGAATTGCAAGGCACATCTGGGCATCCGGCCGCATAAGTTGTTTTCTTTGCATATGCCTGAAGGCCCTCAAAAATGCTTTTCGGGTTGCAAGGAACTCCTAAGGGAGAGAGGAAACCATAAAAAAAAATTAAGCATTGTTAATCAAATAAATTATCTACTGCAAACAATTGCAGGTTTTAGAATGAAAACAAAACCTTCATCATACTTCATATGTAATTAACTGAAAAATTCAGCACAATTTTTTGTTCCTAAGTCAAGGAAAACAAAAAGGGTGAAGATTGAATGGTAATCATTTGGAATTTAAAGTGTAGAGCTAAACAAAGATAATATTAAGTTAACAGTGCTTTCAAGATAATTTTTGTAGTGCAGCTATCCACATGCATGTCCAAAAGATAATATTGAGTTAATCGTTTTAGAGCACTAGAGTGGAGACATATTGATTCAAGTATACACGCGCTTAAAAATTGCACAAAATCACCAAATTAAAGACAAGTCAAATATCCAGATCAACTATATCCATTGTACGCAAAAAGTTCATACCTGTGTAGCCACCACCCATTTTACTTGCATCATTTGCCAGAGGACCAATAATGGCTATTGTAGAAATACCATTCTTATCCAAAGGTAGGAACTTCTTATCATTCTTTAGAAGCACAATGCCCTGCCTTGCTGCTTCAAGTGCCAATGTCTTGTGCTCTGCAGTGCAGACATCTTTTGGTCCAAATTTTCCGTAAGGCCCTTTAGTAGGGTCTCCATCAAAAAGTCCAAGACGGAGTTGAACCGAAAACAAATTGAGAAGAGCCCTGTCAATGTCGCCTTCTTGCACCTTCCCCTGTTCTATGGCAGATTTAGTGTGTAGTAGCATATACGTTCCACAATTGATATCCGTACCTGTAAACAACTTATAAAATCAATATGCGGATGCCTCTTTAGGAGACTAAAGGCAAGTGAAAGATAATAAACCTGCTTTAAGAGCTAAGGCAACTGCATCCTCAGGACTTTTTGTGTAATTCTGATATTCATATATAGTGGCCACAGCATCACAGTCAGAGGTGATATATCTGTAGTTATCACAATTGATTGGATGATGTGTAAGTGTTTATGATCAATCTCATTATGAAATTTGCTTTTGCTAACACTTATCAGAAAATTAGTTGCAATATATCACCCTTTAAAACCCCAGTCGTTTCGAGCTTTCTGGAAGAGTTCCTGTTGAGCGCATGCAGGTACTCCATTTACCTTATTGTATGAACACATTAAGCAACTTGCTTTACCTTGTTGGATGCAACTTTGAAATGGTGGCTGATACGAGTCCTGCATATCTTGTTCTGTGACCTGAAAAGTTACACACAGATTTGATCTTCAAATTCTCAACCCTAAAACTATACAAAATGTAAAAGGTTCCATTAAAATTTAGGAGACAATCAATGGGACTATATGTGTAAGACTTGACGTGCTTGGAAAATTATTGTTTTGTAACATTGTTTCATTCATATATTTTACATTAATAGTTACAGTATTACTAAAATTTTCTCTCAGTTGACAGACATGGTACTACCAGCAAGAAGGAAGTCTAACCAAATAGACAAAAGTTTAGGCATCAACTGTTTGTTAATTTCAGTAGATTGAAAGTAACTAGGAATCAATTAGTATATCTAATAATTCAATGTCCTTTTCTTTTTCTTTTCCCTTTTTCTTCTGCTTTTTCTTTTTATTCTCTTCATGTTTTGGGTATAACTGTTAGATGTATGAAAACTTTGACCATGTTAATTTGTCTGCATCAAAAGAATATTTGTTTTTATTTTTATTTTATTTTCTTGGTCTCTTTGAATGATAGGATACACAGTGTGGTACCTTTCCGCTACGTATAGACATTCCTCCACCCCAGATGAATTTGAAATTCTATGCCTCTTCTCTAATACAATCAACAAGAGACTTTAATAGACTAGCAGTTCCAATAGTATATACATTTAACGCTAGGAATTACTATAACTCTATAAGAGAGCCAAGATTTAACTTGTCATAAAAAAGAAATATATTGACCAACAAACAGACATAAGAAAGTGGAGAGAATCTTACCACGGCATTGAAGTTATATCTACTATATTTCTCCCATTTCTCCAAATCATAAGCAGTGAAATGTTTGCAACAAGCAGACAACATCAACCCATTACTCCCATCACCATCATCACTCAGCACCCTCTTCCCACGAATCATATTTTCATTCCCACCACCAAATTTGGAATTTTCTCGCTGGAAACCTCTCACAAACTCAATGGCAAATGCCGACGCAACCATCGGATCCTCACCGGGGGTCTCTTGGCCTCTCCCCCATCTGGGGTCCCTAAAAATGTTAATATTAGGCGCCCAGAAAGTCAACCCAGCTTGACCCACATTGTACATTGCTCTAGCCTCGACCCCAATTGCAGATGCAATTGCAAACCACAAACTTCTGTTAAAAGCAGCAGCAGTGAGTATTACTTGTGGGAAGCCGGTGGCCGATTGGATTGTGCCATTGAAAGTGATTCCGGGCCCATTGGTGGCAATCCCATGGAGGGACTCGGACCACCACTCGTAGGCAGGGATGCCGAGCCTGGGGATTTGGGTGGCATTATTAGAGAGCTGTTGGATCTTTTCTGAGAGGGTGAGGAGTGAAATTAGAGATTGAGCTCTGGTTTTGATTGGGAGGGAGGTGTTGCAGAAGGGATAGGAGTGATATGGTGGTTTACATGGGTATTTGGGATATGGTTCTGATTTAGTGTCAATTGATTGAGAAGTAGTGAAGAGATATGGTACAATGAGGGAGAAGAAGAGAAATCTCCAATTAGGAGACATGTGAAATGGACTCTGTGAGACTCTGGCTCTAGTAGCTAGCAAGGATTTCATTTGTGTATTTGTGTATAGTCGAGATAACACTTATAAAGACTGATTGGTAGGGGTAGTTGAAGTAGGGATGGTGTTACATCACAATCATTATAGAGATAATCTTGTAAAATTATCGATTTTTTTTTGTAAAAATATTAACTTTTTTTTAAAATAATATATAAAATTGAATACTCACAATTTACTGAGGACAAATTTACACACAACAATTAAATATATATTTTTTATCCATTATAAAATTACATTACAAAGTGATATAATTTTTTTAACATATCATTACTTATATTATTAGGTAAATTGAGTGATATTATCACATCACTATTACATTACTAATAAACACTAAGATTATATTTTTTAAAAATAAAATATTTTAAAAGTCATAAATTTAAAAATATATCACGAAATACTTGAACAATAAAAAAAATATACCTCCAATGGTGAGTTGAGATGGTATTACCCAGACTTTACATAGCAATGATACGAGGTATCCCTCCACTTTTGTTTGTATTAACTTGTAATACCAAAAATTTACAAGTAACAATAAATAAATAAATAATAATAATAATAATCATGCCAAGGAAGATGATGTAGGAGTAGGAGTAGGACAGTAGGAATAACTTGTAGTTGGACGGTTTTTGGCCCTTGTGATGTACTTTTTGTCAAACCTAACTTTGGTCCATTCATTCCTCAGTCTTAAATTGAGAAATTTAAATTTGCAGTGGCATAATACCAAAAATTAGTTCATAAAAAAATCTTCTCACGAATATACTAATAGTAATTCTGCATACATTTGAAGTTTTAAACCATAAGACCAATTAATTTCATAAAATAAAATCATAAGTCTAATTTGTGCGCATATATATTAATCACAATAAACAATAGTATTTGTATAGAATGAGTTTCAGCAGCTACCCCGCCCACACCTTTGACTACGTTTAGGTTGCTTATATGTTCAGGCTTTTGGGATGGAAAACTCGCTTTTAGTGTTGGAACTTAGAACTGAAATTGAAAACACTCTTACTTAGCTTATAATTTTAGGTCTCAAATTTCAACTTTTGTTCAATGAACAAATTGCTACAATTTCAAGCACTAGCTTCTTTATTGGGAATTTATATTATGAAAAAGGAGTAATATTTTTGTTGTTGTTACTTTTTAAAAAATATTAATATTATTCTAGATACTTATTTTATATAATTATTAAATTTAGTCTCTAATATTTGATTATTCATCTCTCCTATATAAGTACATTTTAGAGATAATCATATTGACAGGACGCATTAATACGTACTTTTAACGAAAGTCGCCACGAATATGATTTATGAGTAGTACTGTTACTTTGACATCAGAACATACTATAAACAAAGGAAAGGAATTAAATGAAGTGTGGAAATCAATCATTTTGCGACAAAGACATGCAACATTTGGTCATTACAATCAAAACGTCATAATTACAAGTGACGAGTGAATTTAAAAGGCGAAAAACTTTACATCGCCTTAGCATTTCTCCGACTCATTTAACAAGTGACTGAGCTACAACATACTACCGCTGATTTTGGTTCACAATTGGGGGAGATTAGTGTCCGCCACATGCTTCCAGCTACGCTTCACGTGTGCTTGGGAATACCACGGCATATACCTAGAGATGTGTGTTATGAATTTTAAATAGAATAAGTTTATAAACACAACATTAATCATAATTATTAAAAAGTGAGGTCTGACAAATCCCACTTTTTAATGATTAAGATGAATATAATGTTTAATATTGTGTTTGATTGTTGAGTATATAGCGTTGTCCTTTTAAATATTTTAGGTACAAGCAAGCCTAATTTTTGCATCGAGCGTATATTCTTGTTGATATTATAAAGTGTTTTAATTTTACGTGGTATATGAAAAAAAGAAAAAGAAAGAATATTTTGGTTATATAATAACTCCTTCCGACTGTAGCACACGGTTTATGATAAATAAAAAAAACTGTCCCATGGCATGTAGGTTCGTCCAGGCCTCCTCCTAATCAAGTTATGTCCTACTGTATAAACACCCAAGTAGGTAATTTTATAAACTTATAATCAGGTTTCCACTTGCCCCTCTTCCATTAATTTTCTGCGATTTTTTAAACATTGGGTCATTCATTCTCTAAGGTTTCAAGTGATTGAATAATCGATCGGTTTTGATCACCATTTTCCGGTGTTGGCTCAAATCAATGCAGTAGAAAAAACATATCAGATCCATTTAGTTAGCACTTAATTTCAATCAACAAATTTATAGTACTTATTCTGTTACAAAATACAAAATAACGCTATTATATTTTGAAACGGAGTTGGTATTGTTTTCCGTATTCAAATTATCCCTCCATCACAAAACCAATATATTCTAACGCCTTATTAGTAATCACAGAAGATGGAACAGAGTCATGAGCAGAGTTTTCCGTGCTTACCAAGTGTATACAGAGAATCAATGAAAACCAAGAAAACAGAGTTTGGGAAATTGAGATTTCGATCCCCGCATAACATAATTGAGTTATAGAAAAGAGTAGCCTTGAAACTTGAAATAATTGTACAAGGAACCTCAACCTAAAAGGATTTTTTATAATTGAGATATAGAAAAGAGTAGCCTTGAAATAATTGTACAAGGAACCTCAACCTAAAAGGATTTTTTTTTCAAAATAAAAATTTGTTTTCTAAAAGACTGGGTCTTTGGTGTTACCTCCATCCTTTTCAATTCAAACAGAATTGTGGGTCAAACTTTTCCACGATATGGGGTTATTAAACTAATAGTAAGTCTCTGATTGAAGACTTGGGTGAAGAAGACTAAAAAATCAAACAGAATGAGAGAGAGAAGAAAAGGTAGCTTCCACTTCAATGATCAATCATGTGCTCTATGTTATATTTTCCAAAATCATACCATAATACATTCTGTTATGTATTTAATATAGGTAGAGTTGGCTAATAGAACTATTTTATACTTTACCTTTATAAATCCCTTCAACTTGATTCAACATCATGATATATATCAAGCCTCCCTCCTTCACTCTTTCAGGTTTGTTAGATTGATGGAACCTAGTGAACATGGTTTATTAGAAGAGGTACTGGCTCCAAGAAGAGAGACTTGGACCAAATTTCCACCCACTGGAGGGAATACTGATCACCAGTTGTTCCCCAGTGGGTCAAGCTATGAATCCTTGTATGAGCAAGATTTGGCTACATCGAGTATTTCATTCTCAGACCTCATCAATTCCCAACTAGAATTACCTACTTTTGCATTTCATTTTAATCAAATCCACCCACCATTTGTCAATGGCTAACACAGAGGCTCCAGAGATTATTGATTCATCATCCTACATCAAGAATGATACACCTCCATTTCCAGTAGAGGATCATGAATATCCACCAAGATTGGTGGATGGAGAACTACCTGTTCTTGGCAATGATTTTCACAATTTCAAAGAAAGGAATAAAAGTTCATCTAATAATCAGGAGCCCTCAAAGAATCTAATGGCAGAAAGAAGGCAAAGGAAGTGACTAAACAACCGTCTTTCAATGCTCAGATCAGTTGTTCCTAAGATAAGCAAGGTCATTCCTTACTACATCTCTTTCTTTGCCTTGTCAAATACTATTAGACAATGACTTAGGTTGGTTTGAAAGTTTTGATTTGGAGGGAAGGGAAGGGCAAGTTCTTCTTTTCAATTTTTTTGGAAAGAAGAATTTTCCCTTCCCGTCCCGTACCTCCGAATCAAAACTCACAAACAGGCCATTAGAGAATCTATGCTTTATTTTACTTGGAAACAAGCTAATATGTTTCTAAAGAATCCATCCAAGGTATGGTCTAAATAAAATACTATATATATATATGCAATATGCATTTAAGCACTTAAATCTACCCACAAGATATGTAAAGTTCCTAAAACATAATTTCATTTTAATGGGGCAATCTTCTTAGTTTGATGTAGAAAGGACAGACAGAAGTACTAAGATTGAGATCTCCTGTGCAGCAAAGCCGGGATTGCTGTTATCAACAGTAAACACAATTGAAGCTTTAGACCTTGACATTCAGTAATGTGTTATTTGCTGTTTCAATGATTTTTCCCTGCAAGCTTATTGTTCTGAGGTATATTTAAATATAGTGTTTGCTTTACATAATAATATTTACTAAATTTCTTTAGATAATCAATTCAATCTTTCTAACCTTTTTGAATGATTTTGGCCAGTGGAGCATCAGGCAGTTATAAGCTGTGAAAATCTGAAACAAGCATTATACAGAAATGTCGGTTATGGTGGGAGATGTTTGTAGAAGAAAAGCATCGGAGATAAATGTATCTGACCATATATTCCAGAAGCCAAAGAAGATGGCATTTTGATCTGTATGCTAGTCCAAGTATTTTTGCAATTTTAGCTGTAATAATGTTGTATTTTGTTTATTAGCCATGTCAAAAATGTATTATCTGCTCCAGATGGGAGTGCTTATTAGTGGATAGCAGAAATTTTCCTCCAAATATAGTACTGATACACAATTATTTAAAAAAATGGATAGAGAAAAATTTAGTTATAATTTTATTATATGAGGTGTGGAGTACCTAGACGTGTAAAAGAATGTATTGTCATCTGGAATATATGTGCATAAATTAGGGGTCGCTATTATATGGCTATATTAGTCCCAAGTATAGCACTTCAAAAAAAAGAGTTGAGTAATCTGTATGTGGTATAGGATTGTGACATTTTGGAGCTTTCTTATCATATAAATTCTTAAATATTATTGATGAACAAGACCTAAATCTATAATTCTATATAAATAATAGTAGGTACAGACATTATTCAGGAACACATAAGCACGATATAATTAAGATACAGTATTTTGTAGGATATATATCTTCAGACACACGTATGACTCACATAAATGATAATACCATAAAGAAAGATATGCTCTCATTGAACTTGGACATGCCAGCTAGGCAGCTAGAAATTAATCTCATTAATCACTTTTGCTAGTCTGTTGTCATTTGACATTTTTGTTTCTAAGAATATTGTAGGTTGGGTACCACCAACCCAAGGTGGTAAAACAATAGCTTGCGATTTCAATGGCAAGTTTTGCAAACTCCCTTATGTCATAGTTTTTCTTGTATATTTATTTTTCTTTCACGCATATATTAAGATGTGTCAACTATAAACCTAAACAAGTATACACACACAAAGACATATATATTTAGTCTTAAAATCAATATAATCAGGCATCAGAAATTATATCTAACTGTATCTACGAAAAAACTCAGTGTGTTTAAAAAATATACTTAGAGACGTCAAAGATTACAGGAAGACTCCAGCGGAAAGAAATAATGCATATATAAAGACAATTTCAAGGAACTATTACCAAAAGTAACAGGGTAAGATCTTTGTCCAAGCTACGATCTTGTTCTTATCATTTTACCCCCAGTCACCCCTAAATTATTGCCACTATATCTAATTTGGAGCATTTGAGTGCAGGAAGCAGAAGGCGCCTCCAGATCAAATTTTCATCTTAAACTTATGCAGGTCTTGGTAGATTATGTAATACCTATATTATAAAGAACCGACATGGCCACATACTTGTAACACCCCAGTCCTACATTGTAACATGTGAGATACTTGGATGTGTGTTATTTTTTTGCTAAGAGGGATACTTGGATGTGTATCTAAGGACACAAGTTATTATCATTAATACCTTTAGTCATGACATATTAGGTGAGCATGTGGTGGGCTAAGATGACCTAAGAAGACATTATTGAGACGGCACATTGGGCTTTATTATGCTACGATTTGATTCGAACTCGAGATTTGACCCGGGTTGTTACAACACTAGTCAATGAAAAGTAACTGTAACCAATTTTAACAAGGGATGATGAATTTACCATTTTCTGATAATCTCAGACATGGTGATGAATTCTTCTCTGAATCTTCCAAGTACATAGTATACCTTATAGATAACCATAACAAAACTATGACTATAAAAAGTAGCAAAAAAAAACACAGATGACCTCATGTGTCTAAGACAATTTCTGCTCTTTTGTTCATTCTAAACTTCTTTGATTCTATTTTGCATATGCATCAATCATGCAAAAGTCAATTATAGGCTGCATTTGTACACAATTTAGCATCAATCATGCAAAAGTCAATTATAGGATACATTTGTACACAATTTAGCATCTATCATGCAAAAGTCAATTATAGGCACTGCCGTCAAATTCACAGTTTGCTGAAACAATTTGATAAATAAAGTCAGAACCTTAAGAATATTGCCTATATTTAGCCAAGAGTGAGAGTTCAAGAAGCAAATGTTTAGATTTCTATTCATGAAGTACCATTTTATAGTAGGATTTTAGAAATGGATCACGACTTGACTACAGGACCATTTGATCCACCGTTACATGCAGATACTTCAACTAGGATAGCTATATCTCAGCATTTATTGACACAGTCAATTAAAAAAGAAAGGAATGGTTAAAGTCTATCCTCACCTTCATCTTCATCATCATATAAAGCATCAGCATCAGAAAAGCTGCTCAGGGCATTGGCCTGTACATGTTGGAACTGACTGATAGCATCTCTTGCATCAAGAAGAAGTGCATTTTTTGAAGCTTCAATTGCATTCATTTTCTGAACATCGCTCTCCTTTCCAACAATCTTAAGACTGGACTTCGCTGCCTTTGCAGATGCTGCCTTTCTCTTAGCTTCCCTGTTATGCAGTTGGTCAATATATTTATCATGCAATGCTTTGTTTTTAACCTGCTTTAAAACTGGCGGACTCGCAAGAGTTGCCCCACTCAAACTATTGAATCGTGAAAACTGCTTTCTCTGGGCTGAAGAAGATCTCTCCTGGCATCTTTTAAGTCGTTCAGTTTTCTCTTGGTCGCATTTTGGGGTGGAAAATTTTAAACCCTGCCGGAAAGCTTCAGTAGATTGACTCAATGTGGGCTCAAGAACTGAGAATAGGTCTGCATTTTGATCTTGTTCCACTTGATACTGCTTTTGCAGTAATTGTCTCATAGTTTTCTGCACAAGGCGAGTCTTATGTGTAGTGTATGTAGGCTTTTTAATCTTTGGTCCCGTAGAATCAAGCAATTTAGATGCAGAAAGTGAGAGGGATGATAAGTTTGTGGTTTTTGCTCTTGAACGAGGTTGGGGTTGAGGTGGAGTTAAGTGATCAGAATGGATTTTATTAAAACAATCCTGCGCAGATTTTCCAGGCACCTGCAAGAGATTTTGACAAAGTTCACTCACAATGAATATTGTTACTACACGTGTAAAAATATACGAGAAGCAAATGTTCTATATTTGTAAAGATTGCTAATACAAGGTCAAATGTTGACATAATTTTCAGAAGATTAGCAATGAAAATGAATTTAAGTTTATAGTCTTGCTGCTGTTTAAATAATACACCAGTATAATGTCAGAACATCAAAAAAAGATTAACAATGCAACAGCAATTTAATCGTATGGCGAAATTTTCATTGCTAAGGTTTGACAACTCAGACAACCTAAAAAAAGCTAAATAGGCAATTAATCAGATTAATATACACCCCAATCCATAGAAGGGCCCATTCTATGCTGAAAATTAGTGAAGATAAGTAAGGTGATTTGTTGCTAAAAATGCCAATACACATAAATGCTCCTCACTTTTCTTGATAAAAAGAAAAAGATTTATTAGATAGAAAAGAGTACAACAAGGGAGGATGAATGTAAATGACATGGTAGTTTTTCATGCAAGTATTGTAGATGGTGAAAGGTTTGTAATTTCTTTTCAATTAAACATAATTAAATTCTCTAACAATAAATAGAAAATTTCTTCTTTGATCTAGACAGTGTGGTCCCCATCAGTTTTTGGTTTTTCACTAAAGAAAAACCTATATGTAAATATTCTTTATAAAATGTAGCCAGAAGTTGTGGTTTTTCATGTTTGTAGACGATGAAAGGTTTTTGGTTTCATTAAGGAAAAAAAGAAGCTATATGTAAATATTCTTTATACAATGTAGCCAGATGTTTTCACACAAATTTGGGTTAAAGTTTGAAAGACTTCACCTGTGAGTAACTGGTATACTTTATTCTATAGGAAATCATTAATATGTGAGATACAATTTTTTGCAACTTGATAGCTTTTTATGACAACCTTAGAAGTGATCTAGTATTAATTTTCTGCATAGTTGTATTATTTATAGCCTTAAATTCAACATTATTCTAAAACAAATAATGTGATTTTTATATCATTTCTTCACATTTTTGGTGCACCACTCTCATGATAATCAAGAAGATTTATTAAGAGTAAACACCCTACAATGCAAATCTTTCTATTTGCTTCTTGGAATCTTTGTTTAAAATATTACTGATAGGTAATTTTTGGCACCAGTATGGGGGTTGAAACAAGTAACCTTGAGGTTACAAGTCCTCTGTCATTTCTCCCACCCCTTGGGGCTATCTCAGAGTATAATATTAAATGTTAATAGTATATTAGTATTGCTTTAATTTCTTGTAATACCCAGTAAAAATAACTAAATAATTAAATAAATAAAATTATTTTTTTTTAAAATATATTGATTGGACTTTGTCATTTATTTGGGTCAAACTAGTCATTTAATTTATGTGGGCTAATAAGTATTAATAGGTGATGAATAAGTTAATTTGGTAAAATTGGGCCTTAAAAACTAGTTGGGTTTAATTTTTATGTGGGTAATAAATCCGATTAAAATCAGGAGAGTTAGTAAATATATTAATTAATAAATAAATAAAACATAAACCATATATAGTGTACACTACTTTGTTCGTCAGATAAAAAAAAAAGAAGAAGCAAAGCCGAAGCTTATTGTTATTAACTAAGAAAGAGAGAAAATTCAAAACAGTTGTGATTGTGAGAAGCAGCAGGTTTGTTTTTATTGATTATTGTTGAAATGTATATATATTAACTATTATGATATTCACATAAGTTTTGTTAGTCAGCAAACATTAAACCTTTTATTTTTAATATATAAATAATTTATATAGGGAAGATTGTATAGATTCGTAAATTAGGCATAACGATTATAATAATTATAAACTTTAAAGACTACTTTTTTTAAAATTACAATTTTAATTAAACTTATAAACTAATTATTTATTCTTTTAATTAGTTCGGACGGAAGGAGTCTAATCAAGTGCGAACTAGAATATAATTATTTTGAGTATTATATTACTTAATCCAGGTACGAATTTCGTACTCCTTCAGCAATATTTTTTTAAATTTAATTTGTCCGTTTTGCTTCTCGTTTCGAATTCAAATATTATCTCATATGATTATTGTTTCTTAAATTCATATGATAATTCGTTTGATCTTGGATATTCGGAAATTCGTTATTGTACTCTTTGGACTTGTTGAGCATATATAGTATTTGTTTTGATTATGTAGAGATGTACATGTTAACATGTCATTGGACTTTGTTTTTATATTTCTTCAGTTTAACATGTACACTTAAAACCTTTTTGTTGGTATTGTGTCGCATGTGTTGTGACATGATATCTTTATTTTGTTAGATTATACCGCAAGGTATACGTGATCTATAACCATCTGTGGAGGTACCACAAGCATGGGCACTGAGGCATAAACTTTCCGTGACGTGATCAGTTCACTGCGACTCCATTTTGTACTTTAGTGGGAGTTGGTCATTTGGTATTTTGTTGTGGGAGGCGTATGAATCGGTGCTAGCTATCTGTTCTGTTCTGCGGTTTGGTGTTATTTATAATGCCAAACGCACCTTCTGATTTTGTATTCATTTGGATTCGCGATCCAATGTGAGATTTGCATGCATGGCATTATTTTGTCTATGTTGTAGTATTTTGACTTGCAAGTGTGACAAGGAATATTTCTATTTTGTTCTGGGCTCGGTATGAAATAACACCCAACCACTTTGATTTAGCCTATTATTTCGTTGTGTTTTTTTTGTTCGTTTCAGTGCAGTTCAGTTAATTGCATTATTTGTTTCAGTTCATTATATTTGTACTCTATATCCGTACTGAGCATTTGGTCCATGCTGTATTTTTCTTCAAACAGGCAATCAGGGGAATCAAAGACAAGTGTGATGAGAGCTTCTCTTTAGTTCTGATATTCTGTTTAGTCTTTGATTGTGCGTAACCTCTCTTTCTATTTCGAGAAAGGGGTATTACATTTCTCCTCCCATAACGCTTTTCATTAATGTTTTTCCTACATGTCCCTGTCTAAAACTTATATTCGCCAGGAAATATTAGATTCTAGCGTCTATTTCTTTTCTTTTCTTTTTTCTTTTTAAATAAAGCTCATACTTCTATCATACAAAATTTAGAAGGGTTTTTAGATGAATTTGTGATGATGGTTAACATGAATATCACTATAATAATATTTAGGGCCTAAGAATATATTTGCATCATTATATTGCTGGATATCAACTTATCACTATAATAATATTTCATAAACTTTTGATGAAATCGTGGATGGTATCATTGGTTTCGCGCATCGCACAGGTGACCACTAGTGTATATAGAAAGAGAGAGACACGAGGCAAGACACAGCATGCTACTCCACCACTTCTGATCCAGTAGGGGCTCCCCTTTTAACAGTGATTGTGTAATTTGTAGGTTTCATTCTTTTATATTCACAAACCTTCCTTCCCTCGACCTAGCGAAGTTGCAGTAGAAAGAAAAAAGGACTGCACAATTTAACATTACTAGAGGTGCTAATGTTTACATGATTGTCAAAAGGATAAAATAAAAGTTTGCAATGCGTCTCATAACTTTGTACCTTTCAATTCCCTTTAAAAAAATTCGAACTAAGTTTAAGAAGCAAATATACAAACAGTCGAGCATATAATCGAGGGGTAACAAAGAATAGCATATTACCATTTTAGCAACTTTCTTCCAGAAGTGAGGCGTTGGCTTGGCAGCAAAATAAGCTCTCTCTAATGCTAATTCTTGATCCATAGTCCACCCTTGACCAATTCCATGGTTCCTATGACCACTCTCAACTTGATTCCTCTTCCTCTTAACTCCAATGAGTTTCCGTTGTTTCACAACTCCTCTTCCCTCCCTCTCTCCTTCAACATCCAAGGTAGCTGCAAAACTTTGTTCCCCCATTGTAACTTGTTTAGATGAATCAACGCCCAATTTAGCTTTTCTATCTACAATTAAAGAAACCCTTTTATCCATAAATTCGGCTTTTGAACACTCAACAAACTTATCAGATTTATAGCTGCCGCTCTTCTTGGTTTGCTTGTCCACATTTCCCTGGTTAGAGTTGCCTGTCATCTTCTTTTCAATTTTAGCCACAGATTGTTTGGATAAATTGATATCCACTTCAGCAGTTTGTTTATCAGATAGATCCACTTTATCCAAAAATTTAGCCGATTCACAATCAATAAATCCAATACATGTACCATTATCAGGCATATCATTGTTAATTCTTCGACTGGAACTGCGCCTAAGTCGCTTTACTTTATTATCCAAAAGTTGTTTACGCAAATCGTTGCCCTCTTTCTTGAATTCATCGTTGCCCTCTTTCTTGAACTCGTCGAAACTAATCCTCGCAATGCGTAATTTTGCATTTTCTTTCTCAGATAACCTCAACGATCGTCTGACACAGCTAAACCCTTCAACACCAGCATTCAATCTTTCATATCTTCTAGACCCCTTATTCAGTTTCGCAGACCCTTCCAACCCAATATTCGACTCAATCAGCACCTTTCGAACTTCTAAGTTACTGTTTTCGGCTGCTTTCAGAGACGCCTTTCTGGTTGAGATGAAAGAAGCCAGATCCACAAAAGACGCCCGAGATTTTCTATGTTCTGTGATAGGGGCCTGCAGCTCTTCTGGTTCGGTTTGGTTATTTTGGAAAAACCTCGGCGATCTTCTGAAAGTGGTAGTGGGTTCGGTTTTATTATCATGAAGAAACCTCGGAGATCTTCTGGGAATGGTAGTGGGCTTTTCTCCGTTCCTGGAGTTTCGATTCGGCATTTCCTCAAACACCTTGACTGCGTCGTTCAGCTTCAGAGGGGGGGAAATTCAATACTCCAAAACTTCAAAATAGTAGAGAGTACCGCACGTGCCCCTTACATGACGGAGGTTTACTCGTTTTCTTTTTCTTTTGTTACTTTTGGGTCGAACCAAGACCAGGAGGTCCAATGCCCAATTTTTAGTTCTTTCTATTTTCGGGTAATAAGGCCCAGTGTTGTTGTAGTAGTGAAAACAGTAGGTGCCTAATTTGATTAGACCCTGTTCCTCAGTCTTTTCTACCTTTTTTTTTAATTTTTTTTTTGGCCTAAATATAGATTAATATCTTGAATTTATATAAAAAAAAAATCACTTTAGGGATTGTCTTCTTAATTTTTTTAATTAAGGGAATAAACTTTTAAAAAAAAATCCACTTTGGGGATTGTTTTCTCAAATTTTTAAACTAGGAGATTAAACTTTTCATTTCTTCTGATTACATCTAATTGATAATTATGTATTTGTTTAATTTTTTATTTTTATTGAATGAAATTATGTACTTCCTTTGTCCCAAATTAAAAGATTATTATTGACTTTTGAAAGTTAATTTAAAATATTTTGAATCTCAAAATTGATAAAATATATTAAAAATTAGGAAATAATAAGATTTTAATAAGTAGTAAATATATGCATTTTAAATATTTATCATTATATTGATTATTGATGATTTTTTTTAAGTTGAGTTTGTAATGTCTTAAATTTACTTTAAAAAATTAATAATGGTCTTATATTTTAAAGTAATTAAGATGAAGAACAAATTAGGGTTCATGCAATTTTGGGTACAACTAATCGTTTAGTCTTTGAAGGTCTTTTTAGAGATTTTTAGTTTTTTTAATTTATTTTTAGACTTAAAGATCAAGTGTTTGTATGATTGTTTTACCCTTTTTGGTATAAAAAAAATAATGGAATAAATGTTTAAAGGAGACTCAGTATTACGCATAAGCATTTTTTAGCCACGTGTTGTTGTTATGTCATTAATTTTTGACATGGCACTATCAATTAGATGTAATCAGAAAAAATTCAAAGTTTAATCCCCTAATTGAAAAAATTGAGAAGACAATTTTCAAAGTGAAAAAAAATTAAAAATTTAATCCCTTAATTGAAAAAAATGAGAAGCCAATCCCAAAGTAGATTTTTTTAAAAAAAATTCAAGGTATTATTATATGGTTAGGCCTTTTTTCTTTGATAATAGTAAGATAATTAATATTTTTGCAATTGAAAATGGTAGTTCTACACAGTATTTCTCATATGAATAGTAAGTGAGTTCCATCATTATATGAGAGAAGAACCAATGGAACTATTATTTTTACCCGTAAAAATATCAATTCCCTAATGCATTAATAGCATTGTTGGGGTGAAATTTTTTTGAGTGGTGATTCACACATAAATATCTCATAAAGTTATGCTAGTGGAGAGATAAGGACAAATTTATTTTCATATATGTGCTAGTGGAGGAAAAAGTAATCTCTATGATACATTTATTCCACCACCTGTGACTTATTTCATTACTATTAATTAATATGCCTGCGTGGGCGTAAGAGGGGGGATCTATTATCAGAAGAAGTCAAGGAACGCATCATAAGGAAGATGAAGTAGAGAACGAGATTACACATTATAAAATATACACTTAATATTTAAATCCAGAAGATGTAGTTCAACCACAATCTACTAACTTGATACGTGTCGATACACATCAATATATAAAAGTTATATTGATATACAACAATAGGATAACAAACATCATTTATACACATTGATAAAATATCGAAGGGTAGTGATATACACTATATGTATAAAGAAATATTGTTGTTCTTTGTTACAAGTTAATATATATTGACATATATTGATATGGGTCGGTATACGTCAAGACGGTATCGTGAGAGGGGGGCTTTGGAGAGAAAATGAGAACTCTGTAATATTGTTATTATTTTTTAGTAGATTTCTGAGATATCACCCGTGGTTTTTTTTTTCGTATTGGGTTTTCACGTAAATTATTGTGTTATTATTTCTTATTTTTACTTAATCAAACATATTTCATTCCAGTATGATTCAGGTTCTCCATTGATAACACGTTTTGGGCTAGTCGCCACGGTGATTTTGACACACGCCCAGAATTTGATGTTAAAAAGCATAAAGTAGTACATCGAGATTTTCAAGATGCAATTGTCAAGTTTGTGCCCTACCAACAAAAAATTCTAGAAAATTTAACAAACTTATAATACCAATTTTTTATTTTTACTTTTTATAATTTTTTTAACCTTGCTATTGGAGTTAACTCAAACTTTCAAATTATAAACTTCAATAATAAGATTAAAATGTGTTTCAGAAATACAACACAAAAATTTGTTCGACTTTTCTTTCCTATGAGATTAAAAGACTTAAATAGAGGTTACTGTAGTTGTAAATAAATAAAGCAATAGCTTCTAAAATCCATAAATAATAAAGCTTGAAATTTTTTGCTAAGAAAGCATATTGTAGCAACTAGATCAAAAGATGTACCTTCAATTAGGGGTGCACAAAAAAGCCGAAAAAACCGAAAAACCGACCGGGCGAACCGAACCGTTACTATTTCAAACCGAAAAATATTAAACCGAAAAAACCGAACACTATAAAATTGAAAAACCGAAATTAGTTCGGCCGGTTTGGTTTGTCTTTTCAACAAACCGAAACCGAAACCGACCGAACCGACCGAATAATTTAAAATTATAATATAATTTATATATATTTTTAATAAATATTCACACATTTCATTTAATAAATATTTACACATTCCAATCTTAATAATTGTGTGCCAGAAGCACAACTAAGAAAAAAACCAAGAATGAAATATTGTATAAAATTAGTAGTTATTGAGTTAGTGATTTATTAATTATTATGAAAAAATGACAATATAATGAATACCAAATTATCAATTATGGAACCGAATAAACCGACCGAATAAACCGAAACCGAATAAACCGAAAACCGATTACGATGTAAAAATTTGGGTGGTTTTGGTTTTTAATTTTTTATAACCGATTTAAATGGTTTGGTTATTTTTTTCCCCAAGAAACCGACCAAACCGAACCGTGTGCACCCCTACCTTCAATGCTACAACAAATAGTCTTATTTTTTATTTTTAATTTATAATTGATATAAATTTATTTTTATTTAATTACTACAATCATAACTATTATAAACTATATAAAAAGTATTACGGATAACTATTATTATTTTATTTTAATCACATCAAATTTTAAGTTTAAAATTTAACAATTTGGCTTTAAAAATCTAAATTAGTAGTAAATTATTGTGGTTCAGAGGAGTATCTTTAATTTTTTTTGTATCATTAATAAAAGAAAAATGATATATCTTGTGATTTTATATGGCGATTATTTTATTGCAAGTTATGTGAAAAATTATAATTAATACTCCCTCCATCTTAGAATAAAAGTCTTCGTTGACTTTTTGTACATATTAAGAAAGATGATAAAGTGACAAAATTGTCTATATTTAATTCTCATTTAATTACACAATTTTCTTCACATGACTAGTGATACTCCATAAATATGCAAAGATAATAGAAATATGACAATTAATACTAAGGATATTATAGGTAAATTATTGTAAAAAATAGATTATTTAAGATAAGTAGACATTTAACTTATGAGTACCTAAAATAATAATAAGAATTTTTATCCTGAGACATAAGGAGTAATATTTTAACGATGTGTTTGATATAATGGGTCAATCTTATAATTTTAACAAAATTTATAAATTAATATTTTAAAAATATATTAATATACATTACAATTATAATTCGACAAAAAACTTCTAAACAGTAGAATTGCTAATACTATCATTACTTTCGGAGGAGGGGATGAAACTCCAACCCATATCTCTATTTAGGAGGTGGGTCTTAGCCCAACTGGCCTAACTCGGGCCTTCTTAGCCAAAAATAATATTGATATAAAAAGATAGGAAGTCATTCAATCTTAGTTCATATTTTTTTTATAAATATCTTAATTTATTACGATAATTTATTTTAAATTCATAATTTAAGAATTAAAATTTCAACTCAATTAATAAATAATCAGTTTCAATAATTTATAATTCCACTAAGCCCGCATAAGTCACTCTATGGCACTGTAATGAAATGGTGACGCTTACCAACTACCTAAAGTCATAATCGGTTGAACTCATCTTATTAGGAACGTTATTATCCGACAGGTTTTGTGAATAACAATTCCTGCCTCAAATTAGTTTTCTGTGTTAAAAACACATATTATCTCCCTTCCAAAACATAGAATTAATATTGATATTTTGAAATCAAATTTAGAGACTTTTAAGTTCAAAATTGATACAAATTTATTTAATTTTAATAAAATTATAAAAAAAACTACAAATTACCATTAAATATAAAATTTATTTATTCGAAAACTAAATAAATTACATTAGTTTTAAATTTAAAAATATATCATTTTAATTTTAGAAAATAAAATTTAATCTTATATTTTAAAATAAATAGAGGGCTTACAATATAAGAAAAGGTTAATTACATTGTCTTTTTGATCTATTAATATTTCCCCTGCTAACAAATCAGTTTTATCTTCTTCTACTTTTCGAATATGATTTGTAATGGCATTTTAAGATTATAATGCTTTGAAAATGGATCATGGACAATCATATTACAATTTTCAGAGGGAAAAAAAATAATTACGAATAGCATAGACCAGGGAAAAGAATATTTACTTTATTTTAAATTTAAGAGCATAACGATATATGAATTATGATAGAAGATGATCTTATATTTTAAAATTAATGAAATATTATGCAAAATTTATATTGAATTATAAATCTGACTTGTCTTTCTTCCCAAGTTAGCAGCCACAATTAAAGGAGCATGAGAGAGGGAGTGTTTACGAACAAGCCAGCTTCCTTCTTGTTTTGATAGATACCTAACTTTTACTAGGATTTCCACTATTTTTTTATTTTGGCTAAACAAGGATTTTCAATATTGCTTCTACTTCATTCACTTCTTCCTTCTTGTGCTCGTCATAAGATCCCCACTTCATCTGCATCACCCTCCCTTATCTTTTTAGTTTGTGACTAATAATGTTTGTTAATTTTAATACTCTCTCCGTTCCATGATAAAAGTTATGGTTAATTTTTTTATATATATTAAGAAAAATAACAAAATGATAAAATTGTCCATATTTATATTCTCATTTAGTTGCATAATTTTTTACACATGATTAGTGATACTTCATAAATTTGTATAAAAAATAAAAATATAATAATTAATATTAAGGATATTATAGATAAATTATTGTAAAAAATAAATTATTTAAAATAAAAAGATATTTAATTTAAAATTGTAATAAAAAAATTTATAATGAGAGGGAGGGAGTACATGTTAGAATGGCATATTAGATTACGCACCAAGTTGTAAAATAATCAGCATTAATTATTATTACTATAATACTTAAATTTGAGAGATCGTACAAGTTCCATGACTTTAGCTATTGGAAGTTGTACTCATTAGCTACACACATTTGTTCATTTTATGATCCCCGTGATCACATGGTACGGGATTAGTATGAGTACAAAAGTTACTAACCCGCATTATGTAACTTTTTAATTTGTATTAATTAAAGGAGTGTTTGTGGAAAAAGAATTAAGCATGATCAAAACAAATCTCCTTTTTCTAATTTAGTGAATCTATTAAAGTTAGTGGTTGTATAATAAAATTAGAAAAGAAACGGAGAGAGAACAAGATTCAATCACTCCCATTACGAAATTCCAAAACGAATACAATAGAAGAAAATCAAGGGCTAAAATTAAGGTCTATTTTATCCACCATTCTCTGTTTTAATTGATATTTATGTACATATTTAGTACACGTTTAAAACTACACACAAAGATAAAATAATAAAAAAAAAAGTGTTATAAAGAGAGAAATATTTTTATTACTAGTTTACCTCTATATGTATCTTTAGATGTGACAGTGAATACACACATATATAATATATACTCGTTTTAATTTGGCTTTCAAGAAGCATATGACTAGTTCCACATTCTATGACTTGAAAGGTTCTCAAAATGTTGTTATAATCCCAGACACCAAAATCAAAGATATCATCATTTGAATTAAGTAATCAACTCTTTTAAATTAGAGCATAATTTAACTGCTAATCCAATTTTAACTTTAGTTGAATCGGACACCATGTTTACATCTACAGTAAAATAGAATGAAACAAAAAAAGGGTCCATGTTAGTATGTTACATCTTCAGCTGTTCAGATAAGCCAACTAAAATCCCACTATCTATTGTCTATGAAAGCATGACTTTTAGACTCGGACTAGTTATCGAATCAAAAAAGATATTAAGTTGATGAATTACTGATTCAACCAGTGATCGAACCGTTAACGGCATAAGTACATAAAAAATATATTATTAATAATCAATAAATTTTAAACATCTAATTTTTTTAAAGTTAAAATATAGTGAAATTATGTTATAATATTATTAAAAATATTAAATTTAAAAATAAAAATATTTTTGTACCAAAAAAATATTAAAAAGTACTTTAAAACTGTTTTACTGGGTCAATTTAACCGTTTTTACTGGTTGAACCACCGGTTCAACGGGTGGTTAACTGGTTTAGTCTGAATTTTGACCAATTCACTTAAAATTCATTTTTTTGCCAAATCGGACAGAAATACCGACCGGTCCCAATTTTAACTAGTCAGACTGTCGATTTGATCCGAATTTAATAACACTGTATGAAAGAACCTATCCCCACGTGATTTTGGTGTACACTTGCCCTACTTCGTGGACTGCTTTTCACTTGCTCTGTTTTTTTCTTTTAATTTTTTTTTAAGAAGAGAACATAGTTGATCACCTATGGCCCTCTTTTGCTTTCGTTGTGCATTCTTCTTTACGAACGAAGACAAAATGAGATCAGATCATTACGTAAAATATTGTTGGGCAGTTGGGAATTAATTCATTTCATCATATTTTTAAGATTTACAATCATACATAAATGTTCCTCTTCTTGCAAGAATTCCCACGCAATCAATCCCGACCATTGGAAGTAGTAGTAACAACCTTCACTTTGCTTAGCAATTGTGTGCAAGTTAAATGCTTGTATATTAATATATATTCTTACCAGTTTCAAAAAAATAAATACTAGCTTTAGAAAAATATTACATCATATACATTATTAGAGTCTCTTATTTAAACTTTTAGATGAGTTGATACTTTAATATGATATTAAAATTATGGGTTTGTAACGTAATGTTGCCCTTTATACGGATATTGTTGATGCATATGCATTTATTTTATCTCTGCGTATACATTGTTACTTGTTAGGGTCTCTAGATTATGAATAATCACTGTCATCAAATATCGACATGAAAAGGGTTAACTGAATTGTTATGAAATGGACGAGACGAAGCTACACAAGTACCATTCAAAAATAAAGAATGATGACCAACTTTTGTTTCACCACTGAAAGTCCAAAACTTGACATCATGGAGTTTTAACTTTCTTCATATACTATTTGCATAATTACATTACTATATGCGTGTGTGTGAATCATTATATGACAATCGGTTACTAGAATTACTATTTTAGTAAATAAATTTATGACCGTTCATCATAATATTCAGGGACCGAGATTGAATTGGATTTGGACTATGCAACTATGCCCCTCTATTTAATTAGTTACTGTCACTGAAGGCTATAGTGGCAAGCCCAAATTTATTTAATATTCACCGTCTCTAGAGCCTCTTGCGACAAGTCGGTTACATTAGACAGACTTATGTATGTTATTTAAATAAGATGATTTGAAAATCGCCAAATAGAGAAGTATATTTATAAGGAGTTATTTAGTTTAATATAATCATATTTTAATAAGTTATTTATAAATCTTAATTTTGTTGATCGAGTATATATCTTATCCCAACTTGTAAACTAATTATCTAGTCAACTCTTTATATTAGTCCATTATATTTTATCTTTATATAATTTTTATATTAGTCTATTGCCGTATTGCCACATATTTTTTGTTAAACTTTAATTTTAATAAAGGATAGAAATTAGGCTCCCACACATGTTGTGTAAACAAATCTATAAAATATAAAATTTGTTTTTGTTTCATTTAAACAGTAAAAATTCTAATTAGTCTATTACTAATTATTCCTTATACAAAAATATTAAGAGTATGAGGAATTATATAATGATATATAATAAGATTAATATAAGGAATAGACTAATATAAAAAAATATATAAAGATAAACTGTAATAGACTAATATAAAGAGCTGACTAGATAATTTGTTTACAAGTTGGGATAAGATATATACTTGATGAACAAAATCAAGATTTATAGATAACTTATTAATATATATGATCATATTAGACTAAATACCTCCCTATAAATACAATTCACTATTTGTCTATCATTTTAAATTATTTAATCTAAATAACATGTATGCTTATCTAATATAACCAACCTTCAGTTAGAGCCTGGACTTGTCGCCAAGAAGAATATCATTACTGCTAGAGTCTCTAGCGGTAGTATCCGATTCCAATTCAATCCTAGCTTCTTGTATTTATCTGTTGCAAAGAAAAAGTACAAGAAAAGTGAAGTCATTTTCATACGTAGAAGGATCAAATGGTCCATACATGGAACTCGAGCTCATCTCACCATAATTTAAGGAATACAATAGGCTGAGTCGAAGATGTCGTCATCTGTGTGTGAGGTTCCGTAACCAATCTCGTCTTTTCCACCATTTTGGACTTTGGATAATGAAATTTACTGAAATTCAAGTCTACCAAGAAAAAGCAAATTCATTTCAAACTAACATAATAACTGAAATTTGCAAGTATAATTTTCTCTCTCTTTTTATTTTTGGCAAGTATATCGTGCATGAAATTAATTATGAATATTTTTTTGGTCATTTTCTATATAAAAAAGATGAATCTTGTTATGCATTACGATAAATTTGTGTTGAATGATAATTATAAACCTTATCAATATATAGAGTTAGATAAAATTATAAGAGCGTCCCACTTATTATATATTCTTCCAAAAATATTATCACTAATATTTATTTGCGTAACTTGCAATTTAAAAAATTAAAGTAAACATTTGCCACATATATTATTTTTCAAAAAAAAAATATTAGTGTAAAATGGAATTAGCGGTGATTGGTGGGAAATTTTAAAGAGCGAGTGGGAAAGTAGTAGCGAGTGATACGTATATCCACCGGAAGCACAGAGCAAGTGGAAAAGTAGTAGTGAGTGATATATGTAGTACTGGAAGCACAAACAAATCATCACGGACGAGTACAAAAGTAATACTCCTCCTTCCACAGGGCGAAAGTGGGATGGTGGGGTTTGGTGGCATTTATTCACTTTCAATTAACAGAAAAATTAGGTCAGGAGTAGAATATAGTAATATATTAAGATCAAAGTGGTTTCTAAAGATTAGTCTTCCTGGGGAATCGTGTTTTTTCACTATTTAAAAATTAGGTCAGGAGTAGAAATGTGGAATATAGTAATATAGTAAAATCTTTAGTGAGCCCCCAAATAAAATTTACTGTTTGAGGTAATTGACTTGTTTTTCAACTACCTACTTAATTGAAAAAGGATAAATATACATGTATAATATTTAAATATTATATTTATTTTAATTATTAATAAGTAAGTTATAACATAAATTTTAATATCATGTTTTATTTTTTAATAATTAAAATACATGTAGTATTTGATGTTGTATTCGGATATTGTACACTTATATTTATTCATCGAAAAAATTATAATAATGCTTAACACATTACAATAAAAATCATGTTTTTCTTCCTAATAGAATGATAAGGGCAGCACTTGAAACGACATGGAGAGTTTTTTAAGTTTTAAAAATTCTTAATCAAATTACATGATTTTTTTTTGGTGGTGAATTACATGATGTTTAGGTGTTAGGGTTAATGTTTTTGATATTCCAACTTATTAGTGTGCATAAATTCTTAATTAGATAAATTTGTTGACTGTTGTTTTAATAATGAAATATATAAGAAAGAAAAGAATACCTTAGTTTATGAAAGAAAATATATTAAAATTGCATTAATAAAGTAACACAACTTGTTTGAACAGTAGGAGGAGACGAAGATTAAACAATCCACTTGATTCTACACAAAGATTAACATGGTGATGGTGATGGTGATTTTGTTTGTTTCAAAATGTGCTCAAGAGCTATAAATAGTGCCTATTCAATCAAGAAGAACATGGCATGGCAGACCACATAATTATTAAGTGAGAGGGTTATGAATAGTAGTAATTATTTTTTTCCCTTTTAGATTGAAATTTAAACCAAATGGTCTTCGTACTAAGAAAAGGGCCATACCAACCAACGTAAAAAAGTTATCAACTATGATTGACATCCTCGTTGTACGTGACTCTTACTCTTATATTGCGTTTGAGGTGACGTAACAGGAAGAAATAAAATAATTTAAAGATATTTTAAATATATGTTTAGTTATTAACAACATAATTGATATAATACCGCGGTGACATACACAATTATTACATATATTTATTTTATTATAATAAATTTTATTTCATCATTTTTTACATGTAATAAAAATTAAAAAAATGTAATAAAATTTTATTTTATTAAAATAGTTTATCTTCTAAGATGATCATCAAATATATTATTTTTTATTATATTATCTCTTTTATTTTATTTACTCGATCCAAACGTAGTATTATGTCTATTCCAAAAATTATACCCTGTTTCATTTTGGCACGTACTCCACTTCCCAAATGGAAATGACCAAAATTCAATTAAAAATTTAGGGAAATAATATTTGCCCACTAATTTTCTCATTTGAGCTCCCTTACAAAGTTAAAGTAATGCCTATTTTGTTCTGTATATAGCGGAGCGCAAATAGCATATGTCACGGTTTATCATACATTTTCAGTATTTGTTCGTTTTTTTCCCACTTGAAATTTTGATAATTTGTTGATGTTTTTGACCAGCCAGTGGACCATTTTCTTATCCTTCCATTAAAAATGATGTCATTTTTTCGATCAAGGAACTCGCAGCCATTACAAAAAAATGGTTGTACATGGACCATAATGTTTATGAGTTTTATTTTGGAGAGAAGAGAAATGATGGGAAAAGAAGGTTCTTCTTCTCAAAAATGCTTTCCCTTCGTGTTCCTTCCCTCCGAAACAAAACTAACAAACTCAGTCTTATATTGGAGCTTGGAGGATTGAGATATTTAAAAAAAAAGTAACTGAGAATATGTGAACTTTATGGATATAGATCATATTTCTAGGAATATTTATGAGAATTGATATTTTTACAAGTTAATTTGATAGTTCTACAAGTATGTCTTATTTTATCTTGTGAAAATATTAATTTCATATGAAAATTGATATTTTCATAAGTTAATTTGATATTTTTATAAATAGGACTCACTGATCTTGTAAATATCAATTCCCATATCTATAGACGGGCCAAAAAAATAAAAATTATAACAAAAAGTTGTAAAGCCAATATAATTAGTTTAAAGCCTATAGATCAAGGTAAGTATAAAGAGGAACAGAGGAGCAGGGAATTTGACATGAATTGAACTAATATAGTATAGAATAGAGTACATTTACATTAAATGTTCATAATATAAAATTGCTAATACAAGGGCACTGCTATCTGTAGTGGCTTAGGCGGCTTTTCCACCTGTACGATGATTTTCTCGGCTCGCAAAGGTTCACATGGACAAGGCATTGCAATGAACTTTGCAATCTGATCTCCGGGCATTATTACCGGTAAACTTTGATTCTGTTTTTGCTTTGAATCCTGGAAAAGATTAAAAATAAAAATGTATTAGCACCAAACATAACTCCACTACTAATTATTTTCTTGGTTTTCAAGAATATTTGAGTATATCACAGTTGGTGAAGTAGATTTAAGAAGGATTAATTATTCAGTGGTATTAGGCATTTGTCACATGATATTCTATACCATTCATGTATTATTATTTCAGTATTTAAAGTAAAATAATTAATTTTAAATATTAAAATAACAACATAAATAGTGTGAAGAATTATCTGACAAATGTCTAAAAACATCTAATAATTTTTCCTTAAGAAGGGGAGATAGACTATGCTAAATTATAATAAAGTACCATGCGGGTGGGCTTAGGCTTGGAGGGAGTTTCATCCTCGCTATCTGCCTCGGGATCCGTGAAAGATCGGCGGAGGGATCGAAGCTTGTCCCAGTGGTAGCAGCAGGAAAAGATGCCGCTGAGACTGAAAATGATGATCAAAAGAAGAGCGGTCCCAAGAGGAAAGCTTAGCGACGGCCGAGACGGATCCGGGTCATGTGGGGGCGCATAATATGGACTCTCCATCAATTTGAATTTGCTTATGATAATGAAAATCGCTGGTAATATTATTTGTAATACTCAAACTCCCTACTCCTCTCATGAGGGGTGGAAGAATAGAAATGGTGTTTTTTTTTGCTTTTGCTTTAGGAAGGAGAAAAAGAGCAGTGGATGCAAAGTATGAGAAGAGAGAGGAGAAGGGGAGTGAGAATTTATATAATAGATTGGGATGTTGGGTACGTGTAAAGGGTACAGGCGTACAGCTGCTGCCCCGGCCATTCGGCGTACGGAAAGGGAATGGGGGCTTTTAGTTTGTAAAGCTTTGGTAATACTAGATGCTAGGCCCATCTACTACTTCATTGGTCTGTTGTTTGGTGCCTGCCTCACCAATCACCATGACACATATTTTACCCTCATTTTGCTTTACTTTTTTTGTTGGACATTAATAGGTACACAACTTTATAATATAATCATAAACACAACATGTCTTAATTATTAAAAACTGAGATTTAGTACGAATTTTTGAATTAAACCTCACTTTTTAATAGTTGAGATACATGTTGTGTTTAGAGTTGTATTTCAAAATTGTGCATCTAAATTTATTTATTTTTTGTTGGACACCGGAGAGTAAGCAACTTTAGAAAAGGAAGTCTCATCCAGTCTCCAGAAAAAGAAAAATGGACAACAAAAATGGAAATGTGAAACCAAAATTTTGATTTCAAACTAGGGGAAAATGCCTTTCGGCTGGCACCTACATACGCCGCTGCCCTTCCCTTTCCATATTCATTTCACTTCCATTTTTTTTTTGTACTTTAAATTGTGAAATAGCATATAAAATGTATTCCTATTTAATTAGACCCTGGTTATCTGAATGACTGAATTTGATACCTATTCTCACACCAAAGTTTTCTCTCAATGACATAGATTTTTAAGAATATTCTGATAGTTGTTCTCTTCACAAGTCGAATTTACCATCTACAACTTGTGATAAAGACTCAAATATAGTTATCGTCAATTGTATTCAGATATTTTTAACTATAAATTAAAAGTGAAGTCATTATATATTTTACTTTCTAGTTAAGAAATATAATCTCTATAGACGGTTTTACAAGTACTCAATATTTTAAATTTTAGAATTAACTAAGACTCATTTCATCCCAAAATTAATGTTATTCTACTTTGAAAAGTCAAATTTTTAAAAAGAAGTTATACTTTAACAAGATATTAATTAATATCACAAATTACTTATATATAATGAAATTTAGTATAATAATTTATAAGTTAACTCTCATATTGGAATCTTAAATAAGAGTAACAAGGTTCACTAAATTTAACTTCTAGTGCCAGGCTCAAGAAGATACTAGAGCGGTTGCTCAGATCTGTTCGCCGTGATGGAGATCTATTGATCAATTAATGCAATTGCTAAATTCTTATCCATCACGTAATTAATGGTAGTCTAGTAAGAGCAATTTCGTGCTCTAAAGATGTTGATATCTGTGAAAGATTAATTGTATTATATGGTTGCTGCTTTCAGATTGTGGCTCAGAACAAAAGGATGGCCTGGGTTGAGTTTAGGTATGCCTAATTTCAACTTAATTTGCCGTTAAGTGGATGCAGCAATCCATCCACAAAAGCTTCACTCCTCTGGGATACTGAATTGCTATTATGGAAAGGAAGAGTGCTATTTTTAAAAGAAATATTATTTTGGAAATGAATAATTTGTAGTAAGAAAATTATTTTGGATGTGTCTTATTTTAAATACGAAAAAAAAAATTGTGACTACTCTATAAATAAAATGGTGGGGTATATAAATAACAGAGTGGGTGCTTTAAATAGGCTATCGTATTTATTTATATGGACTCGGATTCTTCTTATTCGCTTATGTTGACATGCAGGCGGCTTCTCAATTGTTGTTATCCTTTAGTTCCCTCTTACGTATTACTTGAAAGAGACTCTTCTGAATTATCTTCTATGTTAATGGACTAAAGCCGAATTGGCGCGACTGCCAACTTGTACCAAGTACCAAATATACACGTATATATGGTACATTTGTAATCTACACTAAGCTTTAATAATGTCAGTACTATTTGGTGTGGATGTTAAATTACACCCAATTTACCGTCTTGATCGTCCATTCATCCAAGTTCGGAATTCGAATCTCTCTATGTGAATGGAATATATATATATAATATGACAATTATAACTAACGTGATTGTGATCAACATTATTAATAATAATTTTGTCAGTTCACTTATTTCTTTAATAATATTTTTGTTATTTCATCGTTTCATAAATAAATTTTCATTGTTTTGGGTCGGTTATCACAACTACACTTTTTCCTACAAGAATAAACACTACACTTTTTCCTACAAGAATAAACTATATAACATATATATATCGTTTAAAGTAGAGTATTACTGTAATAATCTAAATGTTTTTAGTCCCACATTGCCTAAGTTGTTTGTTTTTTCTTAAGCCTTTAGTCTCACATCAACTAAATGGGAAACCACTTAACCTCCCTTACACTATAAATAGAAGTGTTTGCCTTTGTTTTCTTTCACCACAAATAAGACCTCCAATTTTGAAATGTTTTGTGGTGGGAAGACTTTTAATAAAAGACCTCCTTAGTTAAAAAATTTGGTGTCGAGGGCGTAGGCAATCTTTGGTACTCGTATTTTCAGGATCTGTTTGGCTATTAATTTTGTGTTCAGCGATATCGAGGTAAGTGACTCTCCGAGCTGTTTAGTATTTTCAAAATTGTATGGTGTAAGTATCTCTCCGAGCTGTTTAGTATTTTCAAATTGTATAGTGTAAGTGACTTTTTGAGCTATTTAGTATTTCCAAAATTATATATTGTAAGTACTTTTTGAACTATTTAGTATTTTTGAACTGTATAGTGTAAGTGATTTTGCAAACTATTTGGTATTTTGAAATTATAGTATGATTTAGAAATTACTCGGATGCCCAAATGTATTGTTTCAAAACCTGTTATATTTATTAAGGCCTCCATTTGAATATTTTGTTAAAAACTTCGGATCAAGTATTTATTTTTGAAATGTGAAACAAGTATAGTTTCGAATATTTATAATGTTTAAAAATGTTTTGAACATGGATAATATTGAGAAATTGATTTTTGAAATCTCAGTCCGATTATGTATTGAACTTCGTTAGTGTTTCACGTTAGTTCCGGAACTATATAGGACCTACTAAGGTGCACAACTTTAGATAACCTTCGGGGGGCACCTTTCGGGGTGCGTGCTTCATCGATCCCTTAGTAGGGTGCGTGATCATTAACATTATCGAACATAAGGACCGCGTTACAGGGTTTCTGTAACCTTAGTCGTTCTGTGGATTAAAAGATACATCGAATATATTGAACTTATCGAAATCATTGATCGAATATATTGAACTTATCAAAATTGTTGATCGAATATATTGAGCTTATTGAAATTTGTCTTTGAATTGTGTTTTGTAATTATTGATTTTGATTTTGAAAGTAAATATTGACTATTGTTATTGAACAAGAAAATGTTATTTCAAAAAGGTATATTTATTACTGTTATTGAACAAAGGTTATTTCGAAAAAGGTTTTGCAAACTGTACTTGATCCACTTAAATAGTAAAGATTGTTACTTGTTGGGCTTTACCGCTCACCCTTACATTAACTTTTACAGGGTCCATTGTTAAGAGTCGAACAATGTGGATGCTTTTGTGGATGATTGAAATCCTTTTAGTTATGACGGTTATTAGTATTTTGAATTTGATAAGACTTTTGTACAAGGGAGTTGTGTCTCCAAATTTATGTTTTTAGTTTTTAGTTATTGAACCTTAGTGTAATTTTGATAATGAAAGACAGTTCGATTTCAAGATGGTTTCATTATTGTGTTTTCGTTTGGGCTGCGCTATTGATATTGTTGCCTTGCAAGCCTTCGGACTTGCGGCGTGTGACACTTCGGACATGTAGCGGATTCGGAGTATTACAATTATAATGTTTATGAACTTACCCTAGGCCCTGGGGTACAAAGACCCACAATCACTTTTCGATCACGAAAACTGGAACATAATCTAGCACAATTACTTCAGTAGGAGTCGCATGCAATAAAGACTTCGTCAGTTAGATTCCTAGCGGTAGATATGATGTCTTCTCAATTTCTTGCCATGAGGTCACTAATTAAGGCACTAAAGAGTTCATGCTCATATTTAGGTAAAATATTTTATTTTATTGATCGGCAAAATAAATATTAATAGTTTGTTAAGTACGACAAAAATAATACAATGTTCATTAGAAATTTTGACGGGCTAATTAAGCACAAGAATATAATTTGGCATCGTAGGAAATGAACTCAAACGAATTAAAGTAAAGAATATTTGTGGGAGACTCAAAATTAAATTCAGTTAGGGTGAAGTTACCTTAAGTTGGTCTAAGAACCAATAAAATATTGACACGTAAGTTGGGGTATATTCTTTCTACCTGCGTGTTAATACTTTATTGGTATTTGAACCAGTTTACGCTGAATTTAACTTCACCCTAACCGCATCCCTAAAAATTCTAGTGCACCATTATGTTAATTTCTACCATTTCAACACACTATTTTACTCCAAACCAAGAAAATAAAAGAAAACTTGTTTTAATCTATTTTATTTCTACAAGAAGCAAGCACGGAGCATCTTTGAACCCTAACTTAGGCTACTAATTAATCTTTCACATTTAAAGAAAACGACAAAAAGAGGAAAACAATAACAGGTTGTAACGTGATACAACATATTTATTAAATTTGAATAGGTGATTTCCAAATCCTTCATGAAATTAAAGAAGATATATTCCCCTATAATAAATATTGTTTAATGCATATTAAAAAAACTCTCCTACAACATTTTTTAAATAAAATTTTAGTCCAAGCAACTAAATATAAAAAGTCAAAATTAAATGGGACTGTAATTTGAGTCAATTCCAAGACCGAAGGAGTATAAACTTGGCAAATAATCACATTGGACAATTCCGTGAAACAATGGTCTGTTACAGATACAGATCATGCCTGTAAGAGAGTAATTTAAATAATTTATAGGGCAAACCTTTCAGCCCGACTAATAGCAGTATATATATATTGGGTTGGGAGAGATCCTCCATCTCAAGTATGGGCCATCAAATCCTAGCCCATCATGACAATGGTAAGCCTATAACTTAGGTTTGAGATTGGATTCCTATTCACTCTCTCTCTCACTCTCGTCTATATCAATGGACGACATCACGCCACATTATTAACTATCATAACATATCTATAAATTCAGTCAGACCATTTTTCTTTGTAATTAAATTTGAGTCATTGGGTTTGTTCTGAGTTGAGGTGCGGTGGGCTAGCCATTGAGTCATTGCTGACTTCATTTAAAATTAGTGGTGAACTTATGGACCTGGACCATTATTAGCAATCACTTGATTATGGGCGTGCTACTGCCCTAGGGTGTTCACAAATTTTGATTTTTTCGATTTTTACCGAATCGATTGATATCGATTTTTTGATTTTTTAAGTTTTTCGATATCGGTATCAGTATGAACATTTTTTAATTTCGGTAAAAACTGATACACCGAAAAAATCGAATTAAATAAAATAATAATAAATTTATATTAATTATTATAATAATTATATATATTACCAGTCAGTAAAAACCGAACCGAAATTATACCGAATCGGTATCGAAACTGGTAATTCGATATCGGTATCGGTTCTTGTTTTAACGACATTTTCGGTTCGGTATCGATTCTATTTTTTACTGATGGACACCCCTAATTGCCTCCCTGCCATGTTGATTTTAGAAAGATATTCTTAAAAATGCCTTTTGCGAAAAGTAATTAAATTTTTAAAAATCAATCCAAATCAAGCCAACGTAAGGCTCGTTTAATGACTATTTCTGCTCTTTAATTTTTATATCTATCTTTCTGAAATTAGTAATAAAAATAGTTGTTTGTTAAAAAGTGAACGCAAAATCTCTTTTAGCAAAAATAAATAAATAATAATTTCTAAATTTTGACAATACATTATTGAATCGTAAAAATGTTCAGATATAAAATGTTATTAATAACAAAATTTAGCTATTCATTTTGTATTAAAAAAAGATAAAATTTAATGTTTATAGTTATTTACAAAACAATATTTCTAAATTTTTATTTTTACTTATAAAAATAAAAAATCTAAAAACATAGTTAGAAAGTAAAAACAAGAAAATAGAAAGAATTATCAAACGGATCGTAAGTTTGCCACACTGAATTCATATTTCCTCACGTGGAAAAAGTGGTCCAAGATATTTCTATATTTACCATCAAAGTCAAGTAGAAGAAAACAAAACCCAAAAAAAATGAAAAATCAAACTCACACGTGAGCTTCCTCCCGCACGTGAGAGTCATCTGCACTTGGACCACGCACACACATACAAAAAGGCATTACCCACCAATCGAGTACTAGTATATGCGTGTCAGTCTCCTATGGGAGGATGAAACCATTATTAGCGTTAATTATATATCGAATATCGAAATATATATTATTTTATATTTTAAAATTTAAAAACTCATATTCGGCTATTTAAAATATTATTACGTAGTTATTATTAACAATTTTCAGATTTTCGGACGTATATTTTTGTTAAAAAATGATTACGTGTCATAATTTTATCGGAAAAAATCTAAAAAAGGTCCAGTTATTTTGGATAGCAGGATGAAATATTTTAAACTTTGAGATATGAAATACAAAATGGTGTATATTTTAGAATTTGATATGCAATTAACCCTTAATAAATGTTTTATTTTTCTCTAATTTTTGAGAGAAAAAATAATATTATGATAATAATGTATATTGTGAATACTAATTCTTCTGAAGAAAAAAGTTATTATTAATTTTTTGAATATTAAAAATATTTTTAAATTTAAACTTAACATAAATTTATTTAGTATTAATTGATAATTATTTTAAATTATCTAAAAAATATAAGTTTTATTATTATATAAGCTTTGGTAAATTATACTAGTTTTAAATTAAAAAAATATTTTATAATAATTTTTAAAAATAAATAATATTATTATAATTTAAGATAGAGGAAGTGCTATAATCTATTCTATAAAAGGGCAAGGCCGGCACGAATTTGTCTTGCCTTCTGTTATATTATCCCCGTAAATGTAGTTATAATATAATTTTGTTCTTTTAATTAAAGTTTTTTATTTCTTCGTATAAATTTTAATAAAATTATTAGTATATTTTTACTATAAACAAGACGCCTTCTCACCAAACTAGTAGTAAAAAATTATATACAGGAAGTGTTGCAAAGGGCAAGAAGGTGATGAGGAGAGAGAAAAAGAGGAGGTTAGAATGAGTAGATGGATGCATAGGTAGATATCCCGATGGATGATGGTCACCTCACCAGCCGGCAATGCAAGTTGAAATACCGCTTTCTTGTCCCCCATAAGGCCATAACTATATAAAATATGAATAAATATAAATACATAATAATTAAATATTATATTATTAAAAAATAAGATATAATATTAAAATTTATAATCTCACTTGCTGTTTGCTAATGCTCAAACTATGATTATGTCCTGTCCAATCCACAATTTTAGTCCAAAAAAAAAACTTGATTATTTTTTGGGCCGTTTTGAAAAACTCATGGGAAAAAAGTAAGGATATTATCGTCATTTGATCACAAGAAAACTGCCTGCCTATTAGGGGTGATCATTCGGTTATAACCGAACCGAATAGGCGGTTCTGTGACGCCCCCAAATCTAGGCCCACACAGCCCAAACTTGAGTCGTCAAAAGACTGCAACAAAATTATTACAACAAAGCACAACGTACAACAATACAGTGTATAATAATACACAACTAAGTCTTCACTATTATTGCCACACTATTTTACAACACGTGAAGACTAGGATAGCTATTCCTCGGACTCTCACTCCATCCCCCGGCTAGACCCCGTTACGTTTTCATCTCCTGTTGAAAAACAATGGAACAAAAGAAAGGGTGAGCTCAAATAGCCCAGTAAGAAATATCATGACTAAGATAATGACGAATAAATTATCATTAGCCTTCAACAGTTGAGTTCTTGATAGAATACAATAGACTACAAGGTTTATATCAAAAACTGTAGTTAAATTCTTAAACAATGTTCAGATCAATAATAGCAGCGGAATGAGCAATCTATTAGAAGAATAATGCAGACTATAATGTCCACTCGCTTCTCTTTTTAGTAAAAATATCATCAACTTTTATCATCTGAAATACCATTAGTCAAAATAATACAACTTCACAGTTCCTGGTCATAATCATGCAGATCAACAGTTCATCTTTGCACTACGGGCCAAAGACATTCAATATAACACCAACGGTCATGATTATACCAGATTCAGCCTTTGGTCATAATCATACCAATCAACAGTTCATCTTTGCACTACGGGCCAAAGAGAACATTAACCACGTGTCATAAAAGACACCGAACAGATGTATCGCCTTTAACCTAGTATATCGCCTTTAACCTATCATCTGTTCAACAATTATATCACATCTGTGCCCCCGGCCACAGATATTCACAACAGCTTGATTCTTGATGATTAATACAAATAACAGTGATACAAATGATGAACAGAAGAACAGGATAAACAATAAGTATCGGAAGTTTACTTTGTGCAGATTCAAATAATGTCCAAATTGCCAACATGATGTGGAGTGAAATTTAAAAATGATATTCAAGATCCACAGTTCAGAATAACGATTACAGTTCAATAGAAATGTTCAGAAAATAGGAAGGTTCAGTTGAACTAATGAAATTCAACTATTATGGAACATATAATATTTTCAGGAATTATAGAAGCAATAGTTCCATAATAAGTTTCGATTTAGGTGTATGGAAGAAAATAATATCCCTTACCGTAGCAGGTTTGATTAACAAAAGGTGAAGGGAATTAATATCCCTTACCATAGTAAGTTTGAATAATGGAAGATGAAAAAGATGGTATCCCTTATGAGTATAAAGGAAAATGATATCACTTACGAATATGGAATAAAAGTGTCATGTGATAATTCGTGTAGACAAATTATTTCCACACGAGACAAATAAAAAGGGTTATTCACCAACAGGCGATAATCCGCACCGTAAGGTTATTCCCATCAATTTGAATACGAATAGTTATTCACCAAACAGGCGATAATCCGCGCCGTAAGGTTATTCCCATCAATTTGAATACGAAGAGTTATTCACCAAACAGGCGATAATCCGCACCGTAAGGTTATTCTCAAAGATTAATAAGGAATGAATACAAAAGGTTATTCACCAACAGGCGGTAAACCGCGCCGTAAGGTTATTCCCACAATTTAATACATGGAAATAAATGGCACAAGAAAGAAACGATATTATTTTCGAGAATCAAAGAATGATAATCCCTTCAAGTAAGAAAGAAAATAATATCCATTTATGATGATGAAAAGAGTGATACCCCTTACCGTAGTAAGTTTAAGAGTGTGAAAAGATTGATATTCCTTACCGCAATAAATTTAAGAGTGTGAAAATAATGATAATCCTTACCTTAACACGTGACTGGATATTGATTTAAATGAGGTTGATCAACCTATATATTTATAATATAAATTAGTAATTACCACATATAAATTTCAAAGTGTATAATAACTCGTATATTATGAACTATCAAAATTATATATATTTAACATAATTTTTGTAGTATAATATAACAACTTTAAAATAGTTTTTAAAATAATATTTCAAAATAAATCTTCCAAAGAAAGCTTTTAAAAATGAATCTTCTAATAGAAGAGTCTTCTAAAGGAAGATTTGTGAATACCGTGAAATATAGGAATTTATGAAATTACTACTTTTTAATAAAAGACTTACTTGAAAAATTTCTGCACTCCTTTTGGCTTTACCAAAATTTTAGAGTAATCTTTCTACACTCAAAGTATACTCACAATATAGTAATAGGAGAAGAGAAAAGTGTGAGGAAGTTCGTTTAGCCAAGGTTCCATTTTATAGTGCATTCAGCTACCAACCCTATAATTTTCTCCTACCTGTTTCCCACCTACTCCCTTTTATTTTCTTCTCTCCGCCTCCTCCTTTTCTGACTTCTTTTTCTTTATTATTATATATATATATATATATATATCTCCACCCACGTTTTTCTTTCCTGACCATTCATCATTTCCTTCTTTTCTTTCTTATTTATATATATTAATATATCTCTCCCACCCACCTTTTCTTTCTCTCTCTCTCTCTCTCTCTCTCTCTATTTTCTTCTTCCGTGTTATACCCTATTTCCTTTATTTTTCCTTCAACTTCTTCCATCCTTCACCCCCACATGTTTTCCACCAATCCCCACTCACCTTACATTTTCTCCCACCATCCCCCACATGTTTTATTCTTCTTCTCCATATATTCCCACTAACTCATTATTTTATTAACCAAATATCAACCAATAATACAACAGTAAAACTAATGTTACAACAAAGATAACAATAATTCAACAATAATATAAGAACACGTTACTTTGTCAATTATTAGGTTCAATAATTTTAACTACAGTGCACCAACAGTTATTGACTCAATGATATGAAATACAGTGTAATGACAATTATTGAATCAATAATGCAAAATACTGTGTAGCAACAATTATTGAATTGATAATATAAAATATTATGCAGCGACAATTATTGATGAAATGATGTGCAACAGTTACGGTGTCAATTATCAGATCAATAATATAAGACACTGTGCAATACCGTGTGCTACTGTAGAGTACCGTGTGCTACAGAAAATACCATAAACTACCGTATGCTACTATTCTTTTATCACCGGTATTTTAACAGTTCCGTTGACTATTTTTATTTAAAAAGGTTACTTATGTCTTTTTCTATCTCCGACAAATATTCCGTTGTGGGTCCACCACTAATTAGTTATTTCGGCGCCGTCGTACGACACGAATATTATATTGCGCCGTCGTACGGGCAGAACGAATATTCCCCGACAAAACGAATATTCCCCGACAAGGTATAATTTGCACGGAACATCTTTAACTTTTAACTTTGCCAATTTAACCACTTACTGTTTCATGAAAAAAATTTATGAAGAAAATTAAATTTTATATTTCATAAAATTCAGGGTCTTACAACCTCCCCTCCTTATGAAATTTCGTCCCCGAAATTGACGTACCTGGCATTTCGAAGAGGTATGGATACCTAGACTTCATCTCAGATTCTAGCTCCCAGGTCATTTCCTCAATATCTTGGTTCCTCCATAAAACCTTAACTTGAGGTATAACCTTTGAGCGTAAGATCTGCTCCTTCTTATCTAGGATCTTAACAGGTACTTCCTCATACGTTAAATCTTCTGCTATAACGTCTGGTTCTAACTCAATGACGTGGTTTGGGTCCTTCACATATTTACGTAACATAGATATGTGAAAAACGTTATGGATGCGAGACATACTTGGTGGTAAGGCTAGTCTGTAAGCTACAGTTCCCACCCGATCGAGGATTTCAAATGGGCCAATAAATCGAGGGTTGAGTTTTCCTCTCTTTCCGAATCTCGTAACCCCTTTCCATGGAGAAACACGTAAGAATACATGATCTCCGACGTTGAATCTCTCATCTCTCCGATGAAGATCGGCATAACTCTTTTGTCGTTCTTGTGCTGTCTGTATTCGTTGTCGGATCATTTGGATCTTTTCGGTCGTCAAGCGTACCAACTCGGGTCCCAACAGTTTTGCTTCTCCTACCTCATTCCAACATACTGGAGAGCGACACTTGCGTCCATATAAAGCCTCGAATGGAGCCATACCTATACTTGCTTGGTAACTGTTGTTGTAGGAAAATTCCACCAATGGTAAGTACTTATCCCAACTTCCTTTGAAATCTAGTACGCAAAGTCTTAAAAGATCTTCGAGGGTCTGAATCGTCCTTTCCGATTGTCCGTCCGTTTGAGGATGGTATGCAGAACTGAACCGTAGCTCAGTGCCCATAGCTTTTTGTAGACTGATCCAAAAGCGTGAAGTGAATCTAGGATCTCGATCAGAAACTATGGAAACTGGCATGCCATGCAATCTCACGATTTCATTTATGTACATACCGGCAAGACGTTCAAGTGAAAAGTTTTCTCGTATAGGCAAGAAATGAGCGGATTTGGTCAATCTATCTACGATAACCCAAATTGCATCTAAGCCTTGAGAAACTTTGGGAAGACCCGTCACGAAATCCATATTGATGTGTTCCCACTTCCATTCGGGAACCTCAAGTGGTTGTAATGGACCCTTAGGTACTTGATGCTCTGCCTTGACACGTTGACAAGTTAGGCACCTTGAGATAAACTCTGCAATCTCCCTTTTCATATTGTTCCACCAAAATGTATGTCGAAGATCTCGATACATCTTGGTACCTCCTGGGTGGATTGCAAACGGCGTGTTGTGTGCCTCCATCATGATTTTATGCTTTAATTCAGGATCGTTAGGAACACAGAGTCGAGAGTTAACTCGAAGTATTCCTTTCTCGTCAATTCTTGCTTCGGGAATGGTACCTTCTTGTACTTTCTTTATCATGTTTATCAGTTCCGGATCGGTAGCTTGAGCAGCTTTAATTTTATCGATTAAAGCTGGTTCTACTCGCACGTGAGCAATCTTCGAGTGGGTCCCTGGTGTCTTTAGCTCTATCTCCATCTTTTGCAAGTCGTACAAAATACGCTTTTGTGTTGTCAGCAGTGCACTTGTACTCGCATAAGATCTTCTGCTCAAAGCGTCAGCTACAACGTTTGCCTTTCTCGGGTGATACTGGATTGTGTGGTCATAATCCTTCAATAGCTCAAGCCAACGTCGTTGTCGCATGTTGAGTTCCTTCTGGGTGAAGAAATACTTGAGACTTTTATGATCCGTATAGATATCCACTTTTTCTCCGTACAAGTAGTGTCTCCAGATCTTCAACGCGAAAACGACTGCTGCCAACTCTAGATCATGAGTAGGATAATTTTTCTCATAATCTTTGAGTTGTCGAGAGGCATAAGCTAAAACATTTCCATGTTGCATAAGGACACAACCTAGACCTTTGCCTGAAGCATCGCTATATATGACGAATTCTCCTGATCCTGATGGAATGGTCAGAACAGGAGCTGAAACAAGTCTCCTCTTGAGTTCTTGAAAACTCTTCTCGCATTCCTCGCTCGAATGATACCGATATCTAATAATCAAACTTTCATCTCTTGGCGTTCTATGGGAGCCATTTGGTATTGAGCTTTGGAAAAGGGTTTAGTATCGGGTTCAAGATCGATACAAAATTCAATTTCTTGGTTTAGGGATAAGCCAGGAAGTTCCTCAGGAAAAAAAAACGTCAGGAACTCATTAACAATAGGAATATCATTCAAGTTTGACGTGTTTTTGTTCAAATCAATGACATGGGCTAAAAAGGCTTAACATCCGTTTTTCAATAAACGAATGACTTTATGGCTAGAAATAATAGTTATAGATTTCAATGGTTTAGTTGCTTGAATTTGCATGACAGGTTGATTAGGAATATGAAAACTAATAATCTTATGAAAACAATCAATTTTAGCATGATGGGTAGTCAACCAATCAATTCCTAAAATCACATCAAATTCATGCATCTCCAAAGAAATAAGGTCAACAGGTAATGTGAGGTTGTTGATTTAAACTAGGCAAGATTTATAGAGAGTAAATGTAATAGGTATTTCTCCCAATGAGATTTCAACTGATAAGACAAGATTTAAGTTTTCAATAGGCAAATTTAAACGTTGAGTACATATAGGTGAGATAAAAGAGTGGATAGAGTCAATATCTAACATGGCATAGACTTCTCGAGAATTGATGAATAGCTTACCGGTCATCACCTCATTCGATTTCTTGATCATCAAGGCTGTCATCATCAAATCGAGTCCCATATACTTCATCCGGATCTTCACGTATTTCAACCATGGGGATACCACGAAATAGTTCTCTAACGAACTGTTTCTCAGATTCTTCAACTTCATCAGTAGTAGCGTACCAATGATTTCCATTAAAATAGTATCTTCGATAGACTACAGTTTCCACGATAGTGACTAACTTAACCTGAATTCCTCTAAATTGTAACGCCCAAAAGTATAGATACATCATTTTTAAATAATCTTGAAAATCATAGCTCGAACACCATAAATCCCAAAGACTTATATGAAACGTCCATATATTCTGATCCTTTGTTATTGAGCATAACCAGGTGATGATATGTTTCCAACTGTCGAGCAAATTAAAGGCAACAATTTCCGCAAGTTCCGGATATCCTTTAAAGAACGAATTTGGAAGAACGACGGTAGAACTTTCACCTTCTTCTTTTTCAGATCGGATACAAATAATTTTTGCCTTAGGCAAATGATTCAACTCTGAGTTTGTAGAAGAATTGTTTGTGGCCTCTACATTCGCTTCGGACATTCCGTAGTTAACCTCTTGATTTCCAGATGCCATACTAAACTGTGGTCACAAAATAAATGTTAGTTCAAATAAACTGACTCATCACTTCATGTCCCTATATTCAAATCAACTCATTAGATAATAAAATCTAATTTAGGTGGGACACACTAGTGACCGATTCTATTCGTCTCTCCCCTCCTAGTTCTAACCCCAGATCTCCATTAAAGACCATATCCCTAAGCTCTGATACCAACTGTGACGCCCCCAAATCTAGGCCCACACAGCCCAAACTTGAGTCGTCAAAAGACTGCAACAAAATTATTACAACAAAGCACAACGTACAACAATACAGTGTATAATAATACACAACTAAGTCTTCACTATTATTGCCACACTATTTTACAACACGTGAAGACTAGGATAGCTATTCCTCGGACTCTCACTCCATCCCCCGGCTAGACCCCGTTACGTTTTCATCTCCTGTTGAAAAACAATGGAACAAAAGAAAGGGTGAGCTCAAATAGCCCAGTAAGAAATATCATGACTAAGATAATGACGAATAAATTATCATTAGCCTTCAACAGTTGAGTTCTTGATAGAATACAATAGACTACAAGGTTTATATCAAAAACTGTAGTTAAATTCTTAAACAATGTTCAGATCAATAATAGCAGCGGAATGAGCAATCTATTAGAAGAATAATGCAGACTATAATGTCCACTCGCTTCTCTTTTTAGTAAAAATATCATCAACTTTTATCATCTGAAATACCATTAGTCAAAATAATACAACTTCACAGTTCCTGGTCATAATCATGCAGATCAACAGTTCATCTTTGCACTACGGGCCCAAGACATTCAATATAACACCAACGGTCATGATTATACCAGATTCAGCCTTTGGTCATAATCATACCAATCAACAGTTCATCTTTGCACTACGGGCCAAAGAGAACATTAACCACGTGTCATAAAAGACACCGAACAGATGTATCGCCTTTAACCTAGTATATCGCCTTTAACCTATCATCTGTTCAACAATTATATCACATCTGTGCCCCCGGCCACAGATATTCACAACAGCTTGATTCTTGATGATTAATACAAATAACAGTGATACAAATGATGAACAGAAGAACAGGATAAACAATAAGTATCGGAAGTTTACTTTGTGCAGATTCAAATAATGTCCAAATTGCCAACATGATGTGGAGTGAAATTTAAAAATGATATTCAAGATCCACAGTTCAGAATAACGATTACAGTTCAATAGAAATGTTCAGAAAATAGGAAGGTTCAGTTGAACTAATGAAATTCAACTATTATGGAACATATAATATTTTCAGGAATTATAGAAGCAATAGTTCCATAATAAGTTTCGATTTAGGTGTATGGAAGAAAATAATATCCCTTACCGTAGCAGGTTTGATTAACAAAAGGTGAAGGGAATTAATATCCCTTACCATAGTAAGTTTGAATAATGGAAGATGAAAAAGATGGTATCCCTTATGAGTATAAAGGAAAATGATATCACTTACGAATATGGAATAAAAGTGTCATGTGATAATTCGTGTAGACAAATTATTTCCACACGAGACAAATAAAAAGGGTTATTCACCAACAGGCGATAATCCGCACCGTAAGGTTATTCCCATCAATTTGAATACGAATAGTTATTCACCAAACAGGCGATAATCCGCGCCGTAAGGTTATTCCCATCAATTTGAATACGAAGAGTTATTCACCAAACAGGCGATAATCCGCACCGTAAGGTTATTCTCAAAGATTAATAAGGAATGAATACAAAAGGTTATTCACCAACAGGCGGTAAACCGCGCCGTAAGGTTATTCCCACAATTTAATACATGGAAATAAATGGCACAAGAAAGAAACGATATTATTTTCGAGAATCAAAGAATGATAATCCCTTCAAGTAAGAAAGAAAATAATATCCATTTATGATGATGAAAAGAGTGATACCCCTTACCGTAGTAAGTTTAAGAGTGTGAAAAGATTGATATTCCTTACCGCAATAAATTTAAGAGTGTGAAAATAATGATAATCCTTACCTTAACACGTGACTGGATATTGATTTAAATGAGGTTGATCAACCTATATATTTATAATATAAATTAGTAATTACCACATATAAATTTCAAAGTGTATAATAACTCGTATATTATGAACTATCAAAATTATATATATTTAACATAATTTTTGTAGTATAATATAACAACTTTAAAATAGTTTTTAAAATAATATTTCAAAATAAATCTTCCAAAGAAAGCTTTTAAAAATGAATCTTCTAATAGAAGAGTCTTCTAAAGGAAGATTTGTGAATACCGTGAAATATAGGAATTTATGAAATTACTACTTTTTAATAAAAGACTTACTTGAAAAATTTCTGCACTCCTTTTGGCTTTACCAAAATTTTAGAGTAATCTTTCTACACTCAAAGTATACTCACAATATAGTAATAGGAGAAGAGAAAAGTGTGAGGAAGTTCGTTTAGCCAAGGTTCCATTTTATAGTGCATTCAGCTACCAACCCTATAATTTTCTCCTACCTGTTTCCCACCTACTCCCTTTTATTTTCTTCTCTCCGCCTCCTCCTTTTCTGACTTCTTTTTCTTTATTATTATATATATATATATATATATCTCCACCCACGTTTTTCTTTCCTGACCATTCATCATTTCCTTCTTTTCTTTCTTATTTATATATATTAATATATCTCTCCCACCCACCTTTTCTTTCTCTCTCTCTATTTTCTTCTTCCGTGTTATACCCTATTTCCTTTATTTTTCCTTCAACTTCTTCCATCCTTCACCCCCACATGTTTTCCACCAATCCCCACTCACCTTACATTTTCTCCCACCATCCCCCACATGTTTTATTCTTCTTCTCCATATATTCCCACTAACTCATTATTTTATTAACCAAATATCAACCAATAATACAACAGTAAAACTAATGTTACAACAAAGATAACAATAATTCAACAATAATATAAGAACACGTTACTTTGTCAATTATTATTTATTAGGTTCAATAATTTTAACTACAGTGCACCAACAGTTATTGACTCAATGATATGAAATACAGTGTAATGACAATTATTGAATCAATAATGCAAAATACTGTGTAGCAACAATTATTGAATTGATAATATAAAATATTATGCAGCGACAATTATTGATGAAATGATGTGCAACAGTTACGGTGTCAATTATCAGATCAATAATATAAGACACTGTGCAATACCGTGTGCTACTGTAGAGTACCGTGTGCTACAGAAAATACCATAAACTACCGTATGCTACTATTCTTTTATCACCGGTATTTTAACAGTTCCGTTGACTATTTTTATTTAAAAAGGTTACTTATGTCGTTTTCTATCTCCGACAAATATTCCGTTGTGGGTCCACCACTAATTAGTTATTTCGGCGCCGTCGTACGACACGAATATTATATTGCGCCGTCGTACGGGCAGAACGAATATTCCCCGACAAAACGAATATTCCCCGACAAGGTATAATTTGCACGGAACATCTTTAACTTTTAACTTTGCCAATTTAACCACTTACTGTTTCATGAAAAAAATTTATGAAGAAAATTAAATTTTATATTTCATAAAATTCAGGGTCTTACAGGTTCGGTTATAACCGAAAACCGAATTTAAAAAAAAATTATTATCCGAATTAATAACCGAATTAGCAAATAACCGAAAACAGAATAACCGAATTTCTAATTCGGTTATTCGGTTATTACCCGAATTTAATTCTATTTTTTCAAAAAAAATAAATTATTTCAAAAAAAATAAATTATTTCAAGTTGAAATATAGAATTATTTCATTATTTCAGAATTGAAGGACGAGCCATGCAAGTACTATTTTAATTTTTAATTGCAAAACCTTTGGAAGTTGGAATAGAATAGTAATTTTAATTTAATGTTTTATTTTATTTTTACTATTCGGTTAATCGGTTAACCGAATAGTACAATTTTCGTATCCAAAATCGAACCCGAATACCGAAATAAATTTCGGTTATAACCGAAATTATCCAAATAACCGAAATATTTCGGTTCTAAAATTTCGGTTCGGTTATTTCGGTTCGATTTTTCGGTTATAACCAAAGTTTGCTCAGTCCTACTGCCTATTTGAGATTAAACTGAATTCGCGAACCTTTTCCTTTGATAAAATAAATAATTAAATTTTAAAAGAAAAAAAATAATATACAAAATAAATAATGTGGGTGGTTTAGGTTTTTTATTTTTTTTATTCTTTATAACCCGGATCTCCCTGCCGCGATGACAGATGGTTAGTTTCCACCAATTTTCTTAATCAACGGTCCAGATTCTCCCTATTCATTTACTTTCCCTTGTCCAAATAATCTCAACCTTCTATCACAGACCCAAAAATGGCAGCAGCAGCAGTCCGAATTTCAGGCGTTTAAACTTTATTACTAAATTCCATTTTTGCCCCTCACCTTTCTAAAATTATTTATTCTTTGTCTTCATTCACTTTACCTTCATCTTCGTTTCTCGGCGTACACTAGTTGAATCTTTTTTTTGCTCTCTGCTTAAACTTTCGCTCTCTTCTGCTATCGTCTTTTCTTCGCCCTACTGTCAAAGCATCAATTTATTTTCATCTTCTCTGCGATTAACAGACAAAATATTCTAATCACTTATTCAGGTATGAGTTTTGTATATATCGATTTTTTAAAAAAGAAGAAGCTATTTTTAAGTTTATTGTCCATATTGAGCTTGTTTAGGCTTTTCTGAGCTGAGATCTTTGCGTTGCAGATAGTTAATCTATATATTTTTTGGTTACTTCTGAAGATTTTCGTGTAAAATTTTCTTTTTAATGATTTCTTTAGCCTTCTAATGAGATTAAACTAAGTTGAGATATTCGTGTATTTATATTGCTACAGCTTTTCATTATCGCTTTCTTAATCATTTTCTAATTAGCCAAACAAAAATGGAATTAAATATTTAATCGATTCTTTCATGTTTAGACTATTGTCTCGTATATCTAAAAGGAATTTTATCCCTTTGGATTCGCCATTGTTTAATTTGGCTTTGGTGAAAGCTTTATGACTTTGGTTTTACTTTGGTGTCATAGCTTCTTCTTTTGTGTAAGTAAATGCATTTTCATAAAATAAGTTTTGACAACAAAAAATCTCCTATGAATAGAGTTCCTTATGAAAGATATTATTATCCTAGGCCTACTCCTACGGATGTTTTATTTGAAGAAAATTTTATAAATTCTGATAGATCTAGCTCTTCTGCTGATCAAATTTATGAATGGAACATTGATGGTTGTGGTGAGCAACAAATATTCCATGTTATGCACAAAATGCTTATGTATACTACAATTTGTAAAGCTAATAATAATACTGAACCTCAAATTGCAAATTTTATAATTGCTGGCTTTACTGGTCAATTAAAAGGCTGGTGGAATAATGTTTTAAATGATAATCAAAGAACAAAAGTTTTAACTGCTAAGAAAATTATACAAATTCCTGTTCAAGTTCCTGTTGCTGCTGGTCCTATAACACAGATAGGTCCAAGTACCACAATTCAAGATATTCAAACAAAAATACAAGCTAAAACTGAAGCTGTAGATGATTGTATATATACTTTAGTACAAACAATTCTAAAACACTTTATTGGATTAGGATTCCATTCTATGGACTGTAGTAGAGAATTGTTAATCTACCTGAAGTGTCCTACACTTACTCATTTTAGGTGGTATGAAGATGTTTTTATGTCTAAAATAATGCATAGGGCATATGCTAATTCAGATTTTTGGAAAAGAAAATTTATCTCTGGTTTACCTAAATTATTTGCTGAAAGAGTTAGAAATAGATTAAAAAGTCTTCAAGGTGGTTTTAATAGAAATTTAATTATTCCTTATGAAAGTTATACTTATGGTGAATTAATAAATGAAATGATTGCTGAAGGATTAGCTTTGTGTAATGATTTAAATTTAAAAGCTCAATTAAAGAAACAAGGAATTACTCATAGAAAAGAAATTGGTGAATTCTGTGAACAATTTAGTTATCTTTTGGTCCCTGCTTCTAAGATAAAACGTAGAAAAACAACTAAACAAGAAAAGCCTTATAGGAAAAGAAGAAAGAAAAGGAGAAATATAGAAAAACCTAAAAAAATTTATAATAAAAAGAATTTTAAAAGAAAATCCTTAAAGGATGTTACTTGTCATAAATGTGGGAAAAAAGGACATTATGCTAATAAATGCACTCTTAAAAAGAAAATCAATTATCTAGAACTAGATGATTCTGTTAAAGAAAAAATCTATAATATTCTGTTACAATCTGAATCTGAAAGTTTTGATGATACTTCTGAATATGATAGTGCAAATGAAATGTTAAATATTCGTGATTCTGATGTGTTTGATTCCTCTGAAACTGATAGTTCTTCTGATAATTTATGTGCCTGTAAAACAGATGAAAATCATTATAATGCTACTTTGAAAATGAATGGTCTTAGTATAAATGTTTTATCTAAGCAAGAACAATTTATTCTTGATGTAATTGATCAAATTAAAGATCCTATAGAGAAAAGGAAAATGATTGAAAAATATATTAATCAGACTAAGGAACAACATATAGAGAATAAAAAACCTAAATTTCATACCCCTTATACTTTACAAGAGGTAATTAATAGAATACAAAATACTCCTAAAGAAAAACCTATTACTCTTAATGATTTAAAAGAAGAGTTAAATTTCCAGAAGAAAGAAATTAGTAATCTAAAAGATAGATTAGAATTTGTTGAAAGCTTGGCTTTAAGATAATTTAAAAATACATTAGGACATAAAGATGATGATAATGAAGATGCTGAAAATAAAGAAGAAGATACTTCAGAACAATTTTTATGTCAATTAGAAAAAAATACTTTTCAAAAATGGTATATTGAAGTAACTTTGGTTGTTGATGAAAATTTTATTGTTAACATTATTGCTTTAGTTGATAGTGGTGCAGACATGAATTGTATAAAAGAAAGATTAATTCCTACACATTATTTTGAAAAAACTAAACAAAGTTTAAGTACAACTGATGGTACTAAAATGAATATTAATTTCAAATTATCTAATGCTTATATTTGTAATGAAGGAATGTGTATAAAAACTCCCTTTTTTCTGGTTCAAAACCTTACTCAATTCATGATTTTAGGAACACCATTTTTAAATATGATTCAACCTATTACTATAGATTCTGCAGGTATTCATACTACCTTAGATGGAGTTCATATTACTTATAAGTTTATCACTTCCCCTATCACTAAAGACTTAAATCAATTAAAAACTAGTTTAATCTTTAAACAAAATCAAATTAATTTTTTGAAAAAAGAAATTAATTTATTAACTATTGATAATAAACTTCATGATCCTCTTATTCAAGAGAAAATAAAAGAAATTACAATAAAAATAACTAATGAGGTTTGTGCTAATTTACCTAATGCCTTTTGGGATAGAAAGAAACATATGATAAGATTATCTTATAAGGAAGATTTTTCTGAAGATTTAATACCTACTAAAGCTAGACCATCTCAGATGGATAAAAAGACTTTAGAATACTGTAAAATAGAAATTGATACTTTATTAAAGAAAGGATTAATATGTCCTAGTTCATCCCCTTGGAGTTGTTCTGCTTTTTATGTCATGAAACATTCAGAAATTGAAAGAGGAACTCCCAGATTGGTGATTAATTATAAACCTTTAAATAAAGTTTTAAAATGGATTAGATATCGCATTCCTAATAAGAAAGATTTGTTAAACAGATTAGCTAATGCTAATATTTTTTCTAAGTTTGATTTAAAATCTGGATTTTGGGAAATTCAAATTGATCCTAAGGATAGATATAAAACTGCTTTTACTGTTCCTTTTGGTCAATATGAATGGACTGTTATGCCTTTTGGATTGAAGAATGCTCCTTCTGAATTTCAGAAGATCATGAATGAAATATTTTATCCTTATTCAAGTTTTAGTATTGTTTATATTGATGATATTATAATATTCTCTGACAATATTGATCAACATTTTAAGCATTTAAATATTTTCTTAAACATTGTTAAGAAAAATGGCTTAGTTGTATCTGCTTCAAAAATGAGTTTATTTCAAATTAAAATAAGATTTTTAGGACATAATATTTATCAAGGAACTATTATTCCAATTGATAGATCTATTGCTTTTGCTAAGAATTTTCCTGATGAAATTAAAGATAAACAAATGTTACAAAGATTTCTTGGAAGTTTAAATTATATTGCTGAATTTTATAAAGATCTTGCAAAAGATACTAAAATATTATATGAAAGATTGACTAAGAATCCCCCTACTTGGAATAAGTGTCATACTGATGCTATTAAAAAAATAAAACTTAAAGTTAAATCTATTCCATGTTTATGTTTATCTCATGTAGAATGTAAAAAGATTGTAGAAACTGATGCTTCTAATATAGGATTTGGAGGAATTCTGAAATAGTTAAATCCTTATAAAAATAAGGAAGAATTGGTAAGATATTATTCAGGACATTGGAATCTTACTCAAAGTAGATATTCTACAATTAAAAACGAAATGTTATCTGTGATTAAATGCTTATTTAAATTTCAAGATGATTTATTAAATCAAGAATTTATTTTTAGAATTGATTGTTCTGCAATTAAAGAAGTCTTTGAAAAGGATGTTAAAAATCTGGTTGCAAAACAGCAACTTGTAAGATGGCAATCTCTATTGGCTATATTTGATTTTAATATAGAATATATTAAAGGAGAATTAAATTCTCTCCCTTATTATTTAACCCGTGAATTCTTACAGGGAAAACAGTCTCCTCTAAAAGAGGGGGAAGATGTGGTTATACCACAAGAGGTGCCTCCACATCAAGAGCTAAACCAATTTTGACAATGAAAGATGCCCTTCAAAAGGAAGAAATGGATAATATCCATATTTCTCAATTTTGTGAAGTAGTTCTTACGGTTGAAAACCAAGACGTAAAATGGTTTAAAGACCCTAATTATGTGGCTTCCAGATATTTTGAGCCCAATGTCAATTACCCTTTAAAAGGATCTCAGAATATAAGAATATTTTATGAAAATATTTTGAGTGAAAATCAATCAATTGATTTTGAACACTTTTATCGTGGAGGAGACACTGCTAATAATCATGCTCCATTTAGCTTTTGCAAAGCTTATTTTAAAAAGATGCTTTCTCCTGCTGATTGGGGACTAGATCCTAATAGGTCTAGACAAATGACAAATTATCCTCACCAGAGTTATACTTACTGGGATTACAAACATGCCTGGTATAATTGTTTTTACTATGAAAACCCAATGAAGAAATATACATGGTTTCTTAGTTTCAGCCCAGAGTTTGGTAATACTGAACTACTTAATTGGTCTTATAATTGGTGGGAAAGACTGGGTTCAGAACCAGAAATTTTGCCTAAAGAGTTATACTCTGTTTTCCTTAAATTTGTTGAGTTATATCCTCAATTTCAAGGCAAACATTTTATAAATTTTCAATATCCTCTATTTAAATTTTTCTTAAATTATCAAATCCCATGGATTTGGGGTTGGCAATTTGGGACAAAATTTCAGGAAAAATTTAATTATGATCTGCCAACCTTGATCCGCCAATTTAAATATAAATGGTGGAATAAGTTTGATTATTCAGATATTCTGCATCTTGTTGTTGATCATATTCAACATTATGAAGCTCTTGAAAAGAAAGCCTTAAAGGCTAATGAAAAAGAAGAAATTATTGATCCCATTAAGTCATTAAAGGAATCAATGAAGAGGAAATATCCCAATGCTTCAAAAGCAGAAATCCAATAGAAATTGTTAGAACTAACATCACTATCTGATAGTGATAATGAAAAAGATGATCTGTCAATGGCCACAAGGACAATTGCTTCTGATTCAGACAGCAAATCAGAAACTCAGGAAGAAGAATCTCCTGAAGAATTTTCCCAGACCCTTCAAGAAATTTTAAACCAAGAAGAATTTTTAGAGCTTGATACTCAGCTTGATTATAGTCAAAGAATTGAGATTATGGAACGTCAAGTAAAACTCATGAAAGAACATAATCAGAAGTTCAAACAATATGGAGATCAGGAAATTAAAAAGCTGAAGGAAAAAATAAAGGAGATTGATAATCCTGCCAAAGATAAGGACAAGATGGATGACGCGTAAAACATTTCACGCGTGAAAGAATCTGCTTTATAAAAAGCAGTTATCGACCAGAAACTTTTCTAAAGTTGTCAGACGCAGTATAGTGTACACTTTAATAAAGTTGTAAATTATTAGACTTTACTTTTAAGTTTGTCGGAGCAATAATGCAGTTTGTTGCATCATTGCTTATGTAATAGTTTAACTTTTTTGTAGTATATAAGCGCTGCCAGAGTTCAGTTGTAGGTGAACCTATGTGCATAGATCTGTTTCTATAAATAGCATGAGGTATTTTATTTTCTGATTCTTTAATTCCTACTATATTTTTTGTTTCAAGTCTAGGATTTTCAAAAGGTTTAATATTTTAGAAGTAGAAGCTACAGAAGAAGTAGACGCTCTACCAGTTTTACTTAATTGATCAAAATTAGTAATATTAAATTTAGCAACTCTTCCTTTTTGACCAAAACAAATTTCAACATTTCCATCAGGTGTTTCTATAATTTGTTCAATATCTCTATTTTCAATATCTTCAGGAGCTGATATAGATAAACCAGGTAAAATCCATTGATCAGGTAATTTAATGTCTGACCAAACAATAGTTTTAGGAATATTAACTAAACTTTTGGACATATTAGCCTAAAATAAAATAGTATTTCCTTTTACATCAAATTTTTTTGCTTTAGGGGCTAAAGTATTTAATACTTTAAAACTGACTCTATAAATTAACGCAATATTTTCTACACTCATTATCATGTCATAACCACTGGTTTGAATATATAAAGTTAAAACATCAAGTAATCTTTTGTCAGTTAAAGAAACTTCAAAATTAGGAAAGCAGTTAAAATAAACTGGACCATTACACAAACTTGTTTCAACAAGACTTAATAAAGAATCTGAAAATTTATTATGTCTTGAATCACAAAGAGCAATACACATAGAAGTATTTAAACCTTCTCTAGTTAAGAGTTTTAATCTAATTTGAACACAGCCAAGATGAATAAAATTATATTCAGCTTTATATTTTCTAATTTCATTAGAAAGTAATTGTATAGTTTCATAAGTTTCAGAAATAGGAATTGTCTTTTCTACAGTTTTGATTATTGTTTTTGACTTTAAATCAAAAGTACCAATCTTATAAATCTGTGTAGGTTTTACCATAGGTAAGGACCAATCTTTAAGATGTTGTTCCAATTGTTCATATTCAACTTCATCAGAATTTTTTATATAATCTTCTCTAGTACTATCAGTACTAGAACCTAATCCTATTGATTTCAGCATTCGACTCTCAACTTTTAATTAGTTATTTATCCTTAGCTCAGCTGTCAACGATTTTACAAGGAACAAGACCCAAAACGCCTAACCACGGCAACACGGGTAACTATCCTATACGCGACTTAGGACCGACCCACTAAGAACCAATAACAAATTAAAAGAAGATAATCAAAACACTGTTATCAACAAAAACTAATACGGTTACAAATACTCTTTTTTTTTTTTTTTTCCAAGTTATCAACTTGTATTATGGCTCTGATACCAACACTGTACTAGGCGGATGATTTCAACCTGAATTTCAGAGTTAACCAACACTGTACTAGGCGGATGATTTCAACCTGAATTTCAGAGTTAACCAACACTGTACTAGGCGGATGATTTCAACCTGAATTTCAGAGTTAACTAGGTCTATTAACCTATTAGTTTCAAAGATTTTATTTTGAAAATATTCTTTATTAAAATTATTTATAGTATTAATATAATTAATATAATAATATGTTAAATTATTTTTATTATATTCTAAAATATCAAACAAATTAACCAAGTAATTTATAGACATAAAACATCCACACTAATACTAACAGGATCAAATATATAAAAACTAAATCACAAACACAATTACAATAAAAATACATAAATAGGAAATAAGAAAATTTATACAAAGGCTTGATGGCTGATAATCAAGCTTTAGAGGGAGAAAGGAAGTCGTAGAATAAGCGTGCCTACAACTGAACTCTGGCAGCGCTTATATACTACAAAAAAGCTAAACTATTACATAAGCAATGATGCAACAGACTGCATTATTGCTCCGACAAACTTAAAAGTAAAGTCTAATAATTTACAACTTTATTAAAGTGTACAGTATACTGCGTCTGACAACTTTAGAAAAGTTTCTGGCCGATAATTGCTTTTTATAAAGCATATTCCTTCACGCGTGAAATGCTTTACGCGTCATCCATCTTGTCCTTATCTTTGGCAGGATTATCAATCTCCTTTATTTTTTTTCTTCAGCCTTTTAATTTCCTGATCTCCATATTGCTTGAACTTCTGATTATGTTCTTTCATGAGTTTTACTTGACGTTCCATAATCTCAATTCTTTGACTATAATCAGGCTGAGTATCAAGCTCTGGAAATTCTTCTTGGTTTAAAATTTCTTGAAGGGTCTGGGAAAATTCTTCAGGAGATTCTTCTTCCTGAGTTTCTGATTTGCTGTCTGAATCAGAAGCAATTGTTCTTGTGGCCATTGACACATCGTCTTTTTCATTATCACTATCAGATAGTGATGTTAGTTCTAACAATTTCTGTTGGATTTATGCTTTTGAAGCATTCGGATATTTCCTCTTCAATGATTCCTTTAATGACTTAATGGGATCAATAATTTCTTCTTTTTCATTAGCCTTTAAGGCTTTCTTTTCAAGAGCTTCATAATGTTGAATATGATCAACAGCAAGATGCAGAATATCTGAATAATCAAACTTATTCCAGCATTTATATTTAAATTGGCGGATCAAGGTTGGCAGACCATAATTAAATTTTTCCTGAAATTTTGTCCCAAATTGCCAACCCCAAATCCATGGGATTTGATAATTTAAGAAAAATTTAAATAGAGGATATTGAAAATTTGTAAAATGTTTGTCTTGAAATTGAGGATACAACTCAACAAATTTAAGGAAAACAGAGTATAACTCTTTAGGCAAAATTTCTGGTTCTGGACCCAGTCTTTGCCATCAATTATAAGACCAATTAGGTAGTTCAGTATTACCAAACTCTGGGCTGAATCTAAGAAACCACGTATGTTTCTTCATTGGGTTTTCATAGTAAAAGCAATTATACCAGGCATGTTTGTAATCCCAGTAAGTATAACTCTGGTGAGGATAATTTGTCATTTGTCTAGACCTATTAGGATCTAGTCCCCAATCAGTAGGAGAAAACATCTTTTTAAAATAAGCTTTGGAAAAGCTAAATGGAGCATGCTTATTAGCAGTGTCTCCTTCACGATAAAAGTGTTCAAAATCAATTGATTGAGTTTCACTCAAAATATTTTCATAAAATATTCTTATATTCTGAGATCCTTTTAAAGGGTTACATTGGGCTCAAAATATGTGGAAGCCACATAATTAGGGTTTTTAAACCATTTTACGTCTTGGTTTTCAACCGTAAGAACTACTTCACAAAATTGAGAAATATGGATATTATCCATTTCTTCCTTTCGAAGGGCATCTTTCATAGTCAAAATTGGTTTACCTCTTGATGTGGAGGCACCTTTTGTGGTATAACCATCTCTTCCTCTTCTTTTAGAGGATACTGTTTTCCCTGTAAGAATTCACGGGTTAAATAATCAGGGAGAGAATTTAATTCTCCTTTAATATATTCTATATTAAAATCAAATATATCCAATAGAGATTGCCATCTTGCAAGTTGCTGTTTTGCAACCATATTTTTAACATCCTTTTCAAGGACTTCATTAATTGCAGAACAATCAATTCTAAGAATAAATTTTTGATTTAATAAATCATCTTGAAATTTATATAAGCATTTAATCACAGATAACATTTCTTTTTTAATTGTAGAATATCTACTTTGAGTAAGATTCTAATGTCCTGAATAATATCTTACCAATTCTTCCTTATAAAGTTGTAAATTATTAGACTTTACTTTTAAGTTTCTCGGAGTAATAATGCAGTCTGTTGCATCATTGCTTATGTAATAGTTTAGCTTTTTTGTAGTATATAAGCGCTGTTAGAGTTCAGTTGTAGGCACGCTTATTCTACGACTTCCTTTCTCCCTCTAAAGCTTGATTATCAGCCATCAAGCCTTTGTATAAATTTTCTTATCAATAAAGTTTGAAGTTTACTTCCTGTGTGCTCTCGCCTGAAACTTCCATGGATTCTCCATATAAGTTTTCTTAATTTTCTTATTTCCTATTTATGTATTTTTATTGTAATTGTGTTTGTGATTTAGTTTTTATATATTTGATCCTGTTAGTATTAGTGTGGATGTTTTATGTCTGTAAATTACTTGGTTAATTTGTTTGATATTTTAGAATATAATAAAAATAATTTAACATATTATTATATTAATACTACAAATAATTTTAATAAAGAATATTTTCAAAATAAAATCTTTGAAACTAATAGGTTAATAGACCTAGTTAACTCTGAAATTCAGGATGAAATCATCCGCCTAGTACAGTGTTGGTATCAGAGCCATAATACTAGATGATAACTGGAAGCTGTCGTTATCACTCCAAAATTATTCCTTACTTTCACTCTATCAATATAAAATTGGTATAATGGCATGCAAGAGTCGAACCCACGGGAAGTGTATTTTATGATCTATCTAAATGTTTCTAACAGTAAATAACAAGTAATAAATAAAAAGGGGATTTTTGTAACTATGATTTTACTAGAAAACAAGAAATATAAATTAAGATTATCCAATGATTTGCAAACTTCAGTTCTTCAGTTCAGTATCATCTTTTCATAAATATGATATAATTAAGTTGATCAATATCTTTCCTTCAATGAAATTAATAACCCTAAGCAACCACGGTCCGCGTTACCCGAAATTCCCCTTTGGTTTTAAATCTAATGTGACGATCGCCCCCACTAGACCCTAATTATCATACAACCTAGAGCTATCAGTCTAGATTTAATATGACAATAGCATTAAGAATTAGGGAATTAGGTTATTCCAAGCAATAATCGTACGATCGCAGAATATTTAACCTGTCTTCTTGATATCATAGCAATATTCGAAAGCTTGACCACAATCAAATACCACTATTCGCTACTTATGATCAGATATAACATCGTTTGCTTAATATTATACCTTAATCTAGCATATGATAATAATCAAATCAATTCAATGGGCCCTTATCAAATTAATCAAACCAATCATCATTAAGCAATTCTAATAGATCATCAAGAATAAATTCCACATATGAAGGAAGAAATACTAATAACTCAATTAATTCATAGATAATAAATAAGATTCAACATCCCTTAGAACTGAAAATAAAGAACTTAGCCTGACATAGTTGAAAACGCCAATCAATCTTCCATGGAAATCCTTCTCCCTCAGTTGTTTTAAAACCATTCTAATCCTATCTATTTATATCCCTAATAACTCTACTAAGTACTCCTAACTCGTAGCAACTTCACAATCCTTCTTTTGCTCAACTTCTGGAAACACCCGAACTCTTAAAATAAATTCCGCCGACCACGGCCCCGGCCACGGATTCCTTTGTAAAAGCCGGCCCCGGCCGTGGTTACTGTTCACAAATTACAAAATTGCCATTAAGCTCCGTTTTTACCGTTTTGACCCTCCAAAGCTATTTTCTGCAATATAAACATAAAAACAAGTAAAATGCAAATAAAAATACTCAATGATAGCAATTAATTAAGCCCAAGAATATCGATTCGTAAGTATAAACTACACTCATCAAATACCCCCAAACTTAAGACTTTGCTTGTCCTCAAGCAAAAATACCAACAAGAAAAACAACTACATTAACTATACTAACTACATGAATGCATATGCATGTCCAACTAATGCCTCGAGCAATAAATCAACACAATTCATAAAAATCCAGCCTCAAAGATCCTTAAGTAAAAATTCAGCAAAATCTCAAATTCATGCATAATCAGAACTCCAACGTATCACCAATTTCATTCACTACCAACCCTTGTGTGTGTGTGAATTCAATATATCAACTCAATCAAAATTTTAATACAACTCATGAACCAATGTGACAAATAAAAGATATCAACTCAGAATTTTAATCCCCTCCATACACTTGTCTTCACATTTTTTCTCATTTTTTCCTTCTTCATATTACGAGTGCGTTTTACGCTCCATCTCGTGTAATATTAACTTAGCATGTGCAATGTCCATTTTTCTTAGGCTTTTCAAAATTACCCATGTAGCGAACTTTCCACCAGTGACTCCCAAACCAGTTGGCTTTAGGGCACTGAATGTAGAGACACTCCTAAGGGCTTACTTGTTCGAGCAATAGAGGCCACAAAAACAGACTAGCTAAGATTCTGCTCATATCTGTCTACTCTTCTTTATTTATTTTTTTCTTTATTTTTTATAGTAAAGACAGACATCGAAGCAATTATGTATTTCACCCTTATATCATACGATCCAACACAGTATAGAAGTCACCACTATCTTCAATTAGCACCTAATCCATTAAATTGAACCAAAATTCAACTGACTTAATATATTGAATGTGCAATGAAAAATTAAGGGTCTCGAGTTCAATAAAACTAGCAAATAGTTAGAATATCCAATTTAGCAGTCCTTATCCATCTTACGTAAAGTTATTACAAAATTCATCAAAATTTTATCATCGGCCATCATTAAACTTCATGCATCAATTACCGCTCAAGTTATGCAATGAAATATGATCCTAAATGCATGCAACCAATTAATTAACACTAAATATAATAAGAAAAATATTTTTGTGATTTTTTTAATTTTTTTTATATTTTTATATTTTTTTTAAAACTGAGACAACTAAATGCTAAACCAACTAAGACAATGTCCTAAAATATGCAAATGCAACATAACAGTAACAGTCCTAAAACTACTATATATATATGCAGAGTAAATGTTTTTCCACCCCCAAACTTAAAGCAGACAATGTCCTCATTGTTAATGAAATAAAGAACCGAAAGAACAAGAACAAGAGGACTCCCCTGACAGTTCAATCGTCGGAATCGGAAAAGGGACTGGAGCGGTCATCATGGTCATCAGGAGGCGGGTACACCGGCAATGGCTGTGGCTCAGGAAAATGGACTGGATCGGCCGTGGGATTCATCCTCGCGAACATCTCAGTCAAAGCCATGTTAAAGTTAGTCTGAGATTCAAACATATGGGCTTGACGTTCGGCGAGTCGTGCATTCTGCCGTTCTAAGCGATCCATCCGATTATCGACCCACAATTGCATATTTCGGAGCTGAGTGCTGAATTCGGCCTTACGTGTACCGCCAGAAGTAGATGGTTCACCAGTTTCAGCAACAGGGTCGTTCGGGATGATAAAACCTAAACCACGGGGATGCGATTCACCACCGTCCCAGACTTTATAGCGCGAAATCAAGCCATGATCCAACAAGATCAATGGCTGCTGCGTAGATTCATCGGACCCCCATCTAACACCTGCTCGCCTACATAACCCACAAATGAGCGAAGGATGTGGCAACCCGCTTTGAGTAGGACGTAGATTCCTCTTAATAGAGGCTTCAATCACATTCCCCACATCTATGTGTTTGCCCGTGACTATAGCATAGAGCAATACCGCCCGTTCTTTGGTGACATCACTAACGTGCGTAGACGGCATCAACTTTGCACAAATAAATGCATACCAAATCTTCCCATACCGGCTCAAGCAATTAGACGGGAATATCATGGAACCCTGATGGCCTCTAGTGGTCCAAACCGTCACAGGTTTGCACAAATCGCGAATGATCGTGTCGTAATTCGGCTGCTCAAGAACAAACTTCGCGTATTGGCAAAAGACGGGTGGCTCTATGTTATAAAAGGCATTAATCGTAGCACCACTAAAGGAGACCATCTTCCCCCGAATCATAACAGTACAACGCGACGTATCTGCAGCGTTCGCATAAAATTCCTTGACTATTGAGATCACGGCAGGATCCGGGTGATCCGTGAAGGAATCCCATCCACGCTCCATTATCATCCGAGCCATATCACCATCAACTAGCTCCTCGGGACGAAGACCGCGCTCGGGAGTTAGAGCTTTACCCATTAAATATATATCAAATTTGTCCGCCGCCTCCGCACTAACAAACTTCTTCTTATCATAAGCACGGGTCGACGGTGTAGAACTTTCACCTCGTTGACGTTTCGGTGGCATATTGAACAGAAAACCAAAGCCCTAACTCGCAATATCCCACCACAAATGCGTAACACAAACCGAACAAGCCAAATATTGGAAAAACGAACAAGTGGTGTCTATGAGGCAATTCAACAAACACCTGGCGTGCAATATTTTTGGTCCCAAATTCAGAGCGTACAAGCAAGGCTAACAATGGCAGAACCTGCAAGCTCTCTGTCACACACCACACAAGCATACAACTCCCACCAAAACTCCTCCAGTTGGCCAACACAAACCAACTGGGTAACCAAAAGAGGATGCAAAGAAGAAGCAAAACCAAACGGAAAGACGAATGGAAACTGAAAATGGTACCCGAATGGGTAGGTAGCGAACTACTCGTGACCCAAATTGGAAGCCTGGTATGACAGGGATCGACCCCCTTCGTGGCAAAATCGAACCCCGTAGCGGAATCGGTAGGGAGGCAGTCTCGGTTGGGAGGAGGTGATGGAGATGGTTCGTAACTGGGGATTTCGGTGGGTCTCGGCTGGGAAGGATTAGTTTGGAAGAGGTGAGATGATGTTGGCAAGGAGGGTTCGGGAATGGGTCTCGACTGGATAAGTTTGTGCGTGTTGGGTCTCGGCTGGGAGAATGAATCGAGAGAGAAAGATGGTGCGTATCTGGGTGTGGGTCTCGGCTGGAAGAAATAGAAGCTGACCCGACCAATTGGTTTGGTTTTAAATGTTTTATTTTTGTTTTATTTCCGTGCACGGCCGGGGCCGTGTTTTCCTTCTATTAATCTGGCTGGGGCCAGAATCGACCGAGAATATCTGGCCGGGGCCGGGACTGGAGAGGCAAAACGCTGGCCGGGGCTAGAAAGAACTGAGAGGATCCGGCCGGGGCCGGGAGTTCGTAGGCATATAGCCGGCCGGGGCCAGGAATGGCTGAGAGGAGCTGGCCGGGGCCGGGTGTTTCTGGGCTTGGAGCCGGCCGGGGCCAGATTTGGCTGCATGGTTCTAGCCGGGGCCACGGTTTTAAGGTATAAGTGCCGGCCGGGGCCGTGGTGGTCTGTTGCAGAAAATTTGATTTTTTTCTTTCTTTTGCTGTGAGTCCTTGCAATATAATGCACTAGTACCGTCAATGAAACAAAAATTCCCAAGGATTAGAACGGTTGAACATGGCGAAATATATCCTAAGCTAAATAACTTTGAAATCCTAAATGAACTAAGCTAAAAAAAAACGTAGAAATTAAAAAACGCATGAAATGACTAATTTAAATTCGGGTTGCCTCCCGAGAAGCGCGTTTGTTTAATGTCGTTCGCGCGACATGTTGCTACTTCAAGTGTGATAAACGGGGTCCAATAAGTCCACGAGCTCGACGTCCTCCACTTGAAATCCTTCATAGAACGGTTTAAGCCGATGACCGTTCACTTTAAATATTCTTCCCGTGCGTGGGTCGTTAATTTCTATCGCACCGTGAGAGGAAATGTGAACAACCACAAAGGGCCCTTCCCACCGAGAACGCAGCTTTCCTGGAAACAGTTTCAAGCGGGAATTGTACAAAAGGACCTTTTGACCAATTACAAACGTTTTTCGCACAATTTGCTTATCGTGAAACGCCTTTGTCTTTTCCTTGTACAATCTGGAGCTTTCATAAGCCTCATGGCGTAATTCTTCTAACTCTTGTAATTGTAATTTCCTATGTTCGCCAGCTTCAGTCATGCTCCAGTTACATCGTTTAATGGCCCAGAAAGCCTTGTGTTCTAGCTCGACGGGTAGATGACATGGCTTTCCGAAAACGATCCGATATGGTGACATTCCGATAGGAGTCTTGTATGCAGTGCGATAGGCCCATAATGCATCTTCTAGTTTCAGACTCCAATCTTTGCGGTTAGGCTGCACTACTTTCTCCAGAACGGACTTGACCTCACGGTTTGAAACCTCTGCTTGGCCATTGCTCTGCGGATGGTAAGCCGTTGAAACTTTGTGCATGACATTGTATTTCTTGAACAGTGCTGTTAATGTCCTATTGCAAAAGTGTGTTCCTTTATCGCTGATGATAGCTCTAGGAGTTCCAAACCTGACAAATATGTTAGATTTGACAAAATCTGCAACAACTTTAGAATCGTCAGTCTTGGTGGCTTTAGCCTCCACCCATTTGGAAACATAGTCAACAGCCAGAAGAATGTAAACATTACCATAAGAGACAGGAAATGGCCCCATGAAATCAATGCCCCAAACATCGAAAAGTTCAATAACCAAAATGGGTGTTTGTGGCATTTGATTCCTACTGGATATGTTTCCGGTCTTTTGACAATTAGCACATGATTTACAAAATAGATAGGAGTCTTTAAAAATACTAGGCCAGAAGAAACCGCATTCTAAAATTTTACGAGCTGTTCGTTTTGGTCCAAAATGACCCCCACAAGCGTAAGAATGACAGAAAGTTAAAATGGATGAAAACTCAGAGTTAGGGACACATCTTCTAACTACCTGATCAGCACAGAATTTCCATAAATAGGGGTCATCCCAGACATACCGTTTCACATCGCTCTTAAGCTTCTCTTTCTGCAGTTTGGAGAACTCACTAGGAATATAAGCGCTGACTAAATAATTAACAATATTTGCGTACCAGGGTGCAGCCTTATCAACGGAGAATAAATGTTCATCTGGAAAGGAGTCTTGCAGTGGAAGTGCTTCTTCATCTTGAAGCAACCTGCTCAAGTGATCTGCCACTAAATTGTCTGCTCCTTTCTTGTCCTTTATTTGCAAGTCAAATTCTTGGAGCAGCAGGATCCATCGTATGATCCTTGGTTTGGAATCCTTCTTTGTAAGCAGATACCTGAGAGCAGCATGGTCAGAGTAAACTATTACTTTAGTACCAAGAAGATAAGATCTAAATTTGTCTAAAGCAAAAACAACAGATAATAATTCTTTTTCTGTTGTGGAATAGTTAATCTGAGCAGCATTCAACGTCCGAGAAGCATAATAGATGGCATGTACAGCTTTGTCAACTCGTTGACCCAAAACAGCCCCTACTGCATAGTTGCTGGCGTCACACATGATTTCGAAGGGTAAATTCCAATTCGGTGGTTGTATCACCGGTGTGGAGGTCAATAGGGTCTTTAATTTATCAAACGCCCTTTTGCACTCATCGTCAAACTGGAATTCTACCTCTTTTTGCAGCAACTTACACAACGGCATAGCTATTTTGGAGAAGTCCTTTATAAATCTTCGATAGAAACCTGCATGACCAAGAAAAGAACGAATCTCCCGCACGCTTGCGGGGTAAGGTAAAGCAGCAACAATTTCTATCTTAGCTTTATCCACTTCTATTCCCTTAGCTGAAACTACATGACCTAAAACGATACCCTGTTCTACCATAAAATGACATTTTTCCCAATTTAGAACAAGATTCGTCTCTAAGCATCTATCCAACACACGAGTTAAATTATCTAAGCATGCATCTAATGAATCACCATGAATTGTGAAATCATCCATAAATACTTCAATGCAATGTTCAAGAAGATCAGAAAATATACTTATCATGCATCGTTGAAACGTACTGGGTGCATTACAAAGTCCGAAGGACATCCTACGGTATGCAAATGTACCGAATGGGCACGTGAAAGTGGTCTTTTCTTGGTCTTCAGGTGCAATCACAATTTGGTTATACCCCGAAAAACCGTCTAGGAAACAATAATAAGTATGGCCTGCTAATCTTTCTAACATTTGGTCAATAAAAGGGAGAGGGAAATGATCTTTTCTAGTTACGGCATTCAACTTCCTATAATCAATACACACTCTCCATCCTGTTTGCAAACGAGTAGGCACTAACTCATTATTATCATTTTTAACGACAGTTATGCCAGCTTTCTTAGGAACTACTTGAACTGGACTGACCCATTGACTATCTGAAATAGGATAGATAATACCTGCATCGAGTAATTTCAGAACTTCTTTCTTCACAACCTCCATCATAGGTGGATTCAGTCTGCGTTGAGCATCTCGCTTTGGGATGGCTCCTTCTTCCAGAAGAATGCGATGCATACACACAGCTGGGCTAATACCTTTGATATCTGCAATTGTCCAACCAAAGACTTGTACGTGGTCCCTTAAGACTCTAAGCAACTTTTCCTCTTGGACTTTGGTCAGATTATTCGCAATTATCACTGGCAGTGTTTCCTCTTGCCCTAGATATGCATATTTCAAGTGGATTGGTAGAGGCTTTAATTCCAACCTCGGAGCCTGCACAACAGAAGGTAACAACCTTTCATGAGTCACCGGTAATTGAATGGACGATACGGCATACTTATCTGAAATTTTCGGTAATGAGTGTAATGCGGCTATGGTATCCTTTAATTCCGCATGTTGTTCAATCTCGTCTTCCTCTTCCAGCTCCAAACTATTCGTGATAGCATCCTCCAAGGTTTCCATGTGTAAGTGGTCGAAAGATTTCTGCACCAAGGAATCAAGGACATTAATAGAAAACACGGAATTGACATCACTAGGGTACCTCATGGCCTCGTAAATGTTGAATTGAATCTTTTCGCCGTCAAACTCCATGGTCAAGGTCCCATTGTGCACATCAATCATCGTTCTTGCTGTTTTCAAGAATGGCCTCCCTAACAAGATATGAGCAGGATTCGGAGATGTATCGTCGTCCATGTCCACAATATAAAAATCTGCAGGAAATATTAGTTCATTCACCTGCACCAAGACATCCTCAATTACCCCTTCGGGGTATGTGTTAGTACGATCAGCTAATTGGATAATGACACCAGTGTTTTTCAAGGGACCTAGATGCAAAGAAGCATAAATAGATAGTGGCATAACATTAATTGATGCTCCTAGATCTAGCATAGCTCTCTCAAACCTGGTATTACCTATCTTGCAGGGAATGGTAAACATACCCGGATCTTTACATTTTGGAGGCATTTTTCTTTGCAGAACAGCAGATACATTTTCTCCAACAGTTATCTTTTCATTTTCTTGTAATTTCCTTTTATTAGTGCATAATTCCTTCAAAAATTTTGCATACCTTGGAACTTGCTTGATTGCATCTAATAAAGGAATGTTCACCTCTACCTTTCTAAAGGTCTCCAGAATCTCTTTCTCTTGCTCGTCCTTCTTTGAAGTTCTAAGATTCCTAGGAGGAAAAGGTAAAGGGTTAGACTTAAGCTGAATAGGAGATTTAGGGATTACCTTTGAGATCTCTGCCTCCTCCTTAGCTTTATCCTCATCAAATTCAACCGTAGCCCTTGGTGTGTCCATTTGTTTTCCACTCCTTAAAGTAATTGCACTTGCGTTTTCCCTCGGATTGATCATTGTTTGAGAGGGCAACTTCCCAGAGCCTTGAGAATCCAATCGTCCAACTGTGGTAGCTAATTGGCTCATTTGATTTTCTAAGCTATGAATGGAAGCCTTTGTATCTTGTTGGAACTGTTGGGTCTGATTCATGAACTGTTGAGTATGATTCATGAAGGTTTTAAACATGTCTTCCAAAGACGCTTCAGATTTTGTAGGTGTTGCTTGTCGAGGTGGATACTGCTGTTGAGCTTGTTGAAACCCTTGTTGTCGATTCGGAAAAGCATTCGACATTGGTGGCCTGTTTCCTCCGTAGCTCAGATTAGGATGATCCCTCCATCCTGGATTGTAAGTATTAGAGTAAGGATCATATCGTCGCTGAGGTTGTCCTTGAAAATTTCCCGCTACATTGGCTTGTTCTATGGTGCCATCTTCTTGCAGTGTAGGACAAATATCTGTCGAATGATCCGATGACAAGCAGATTCCACAAGTTCTTGTAACTTGCCCGTTCCCCACAGAAAGTTGACGAACCATAGCAGCTATCTCCGAGAGTTGTTGTTCAACGTTGCTCGAACCAACTTCATTTACTCTTTTCGGTGCATGGTCCATCCGAGTTCCGTATTGCTGTGAGTTAGCCGCCATGTTAGCAATTAAGTTCCGTGCGGCGTCTGGAGTCTTATCAACCAATGCTCCTCCACTTGCAGCATCGATCATACTCCTATCCATCGGTAGCAATCCCTCGTAGAAGTACTGAATTTGGTGTTGATCGTCAATTTGATGTGGACAACACGAACACAGCTTCTTGAACCTTTCCCAATACTCGTGAAGAGTTTCGCCACTAAATTGTCTGATGGCACATATCTCCTTCCTTATGTTGGCAACCCGTGAAGGAGGAAAATACTTCTCCACGAATAGCCTCTTCATATCATCCCATGATTGGATCGAGCCGGAGGGAAGATAGTACAACCAATCTTTTGCCAAATCTGCTAAGGAGAATGGAAAAGCCCTAAGCTTTATGTGTTCTTCCGATACTCCATGTGGCCTCATTGTGGAACAAACCACGTGGAATTCCTTCAAGTGCTTATATGGATCTTCACCTGTAAGACCACGAAAAGTAGGCAAAAGGTGAATTAAGCCAGATTTCAATTCAAAAGCAGCATCTAAAGCGGGATATTCTATGCATAATGGTTGTTGGCGTAAATTAGGAGTAGCCAACTCCCTCATAGTCCTATTATTTGGTGCAGCCATTTCTTCCTCTTCCGAATCGCTAGAGGAAGTCAGTAATGCGAGCGCAACGTTTAAGCCTGGTGATGTAGTAAAAGCGTCTTCGAACTCCGAAGTTATGTTTCGTGCTCGACGAGTCTCCTTCCTTATTCTTTTTGCAGTTTTCTCTATCTCTGGATCAAATTTTAAATCAGGAGAGTGAGAGGATCGAGTCATAAACTGTAAGAAAACAAAGAAAATTTATAAAAACAATCACTTCCCCGGCAACGGCGCCAAAATTTGGAAGCTGTCGTTATCACTCCAAAATTATTCCTTACTTTCACTCTATCAATATAAAATTGGTATAATGGCATGCAAGAGTCGAACCCACGGGAAGTGTATTTTATGATCTATCTAAATGTTTCTAACAGTAAATAACAAGTAATAAATAAAAAGGGGATTTTTGTAACTATGATTTTACTAGAAAACAAGAAATATAAATTAAGATTATCCAATGATTTGCAAACTTCAGTTCTTCAGTTCAGTATCATCTTTTCATAAATATGATATAATTAAGTTGATCAATATCTTTCCTTCAATGAAATTAATAACCCTAAGCAACCACGGTCCGCGTTACCCGAAATTCCCCTTTGGTTTTAAATCTAATGTGACGATCGCCCCCACTAGACCCTAATTATCATACAACCTAGAGCTATCAGTCTAGATTTAATATGACAATAGCATTAAGAATTAGGGAATTAGGTTATTCCAAGCAATAATCGTACGATCGCAGAATATTTAACCTGTCTTCTTGATATCATAGCAATATTCGAAAGCTTGACCACAATCAAATACCACTATTCGCTACTTATGATCAGATATAACATCGTTTGCTTAATATTATACCTTAATCTAGCATATGATAATAATCAAATCAATTCAATGGGCCCTTATCAAATTAATCAAACCAATCATCATTAAGCAATTCTAATAGATCATCGAGAATAAATTCCACATATGAAGGAAGAAATACTAATAACTCAATTAATTCATAGATAATAAATAAGATTCAACATCCCTTAGAACTGAAAATAAAGAACTTAGCCTGACATAGTTGAAAACGCCAATCAATCTTCCATGGAAATCCTTCTCCCTCAGTTGTTTTAAAACCATTCTAATCCTATCTATTTATATCCCTAATAACTCTACTAAGTACTCCTAACTCGTAGCAACTTCACAATCCTTCTTTTGCTCAACTTCTGGAAACACCCGAACTCTTAAAATAAATTCCGCCGACCACGGCCCCGGCCACGGATTCCTTTGTAAAAGCCGGCCCCGGCCGCGGTTACTGTTCACAAATTACAAAATTGCCATTAAGCTCCGTTTTTACCGTTTTGACCCTCCAAAGCTATTTTCTGCAATATAAACATAAAAACAAGTAAAATGCAAATAAAAATACTCAATGATAGCAATTAATTAAGCCCAAGAATATCGATTCGTAAGTATAAACTACACTCATCAATAACTGAAAAAAAAAAGAAGAAAAAAAAAGAAGAAAAAAAAAGAGTAATTGTAACCGTATTAGTTTTTGTTGATAACAGTGTTTTGATTATCTTCTTTTAATTTGTTATTGGTTCTTAGTGGGTCGGTCCTAAGTCGCTTATAGGATAGTTACCCATGTTGCCGTGGTTAGGTGTTTTGGGTCTTGTTCCTTGTAAAATCGTTGACAACCGAGCTAAGGATAAATAACTAATTAAAAGTTGAGAGTCGAATGCTGAAAGCAATAGGATTAAGTTCTAGTACTGATAGTACTAGAGAAGATTATATAAAAAATTCTGATGAAGTTGAATATGAACAATTGGAACAACATCTTAAAGATTGGTCCTTACCTAAGGTAAAACCTACACAGATTTATAAGATTGATACTTTTGATTTAAAGTCAAAAACAATAATCAAAACTGTAGAAAAGACAATTCTTATTTCTGAAACTTATGAAACTATACAATTACTTTATAATGAAATTAGAAAATATAAAGCTGAATATATTTTTATTCATCTTGGCTGTGTTCAAATTGGATTAAAACCGTTAACTAGAGAAGGTTTAAATACTTCTATGTGTATTGCTCTTTGTGATTCAAGACATAATAAATTTTCAGATTCTTTATTAGGTCTTGTTGAAACAAGTTTGTGTAATGGTCCAGTTTATTTTAACTGCTTTCCTAATTTTGAAGTTTCTTTAACTGACAAAAGATTACTTGATGTTTTAACTTTATATATTCAAACCAGTGGTTATGACATGAAGATGGGTGTAGAAAATATTGCGTTAATTTATAGAGTCAGTTTTAAAGTATTAAATACTTTAGCCCCTAAAGCAAAAAAATTTGGTGTAAAAGGAAAAACTATTTTATTTAAGGCTAATATGTCCAAAAGTTTTGTTGATATTCCTAAAACTATTGCTTGGTCAGACATTAAATTACCTGATCAATGGATTTTACCTGGTTTATCTATATCAGCTCCTGAAGATATTGAAAATAGAGATATTGAACAAATTATAGAAATACCCGATGGAAATGTTGAAATTTGTTTTGGTCAAAAATGAAGAGTTGCTAAATTTAATAGTACTAATTTTGATCAATTAAGTAAAACTGGTAGAGCGTCTACTTCTTCTGTAGCTTCTACTTCCAATATTAAACCTTTTGAAAATCCTAGACTTGAAACAGAAAATATAGTGGGAATTAAAGAATCAGAAAATAAAATACCTCATGCTATTTATAGAAACAAATCTATGCACATAGGTTCACCTACACCTAGTGACATGAATTTTTCTGTAAATACTATTGAATGGTCTGATGAATCTGATTTTGTAATAGGCAGAATTAAGATAAATGCTGAATTTCAATTAGCTAAATATAGTGAATTTAGAAAATGATTTTTTAAATATTATTCTAAAAAGCAGACTTTAGAATTTAAAGAAATGTTTTATAAATATATAGAAGAATATAAAAATATTATTCCTTTTGTTGATTGGTTCTTTCAAACTCAAACTAATTTTCCAGAAATAAATGTTATTTCTGATTTTTATAAAAATTGGCAAACGTCTAAAAGGTCCTATAATTAGGGCACTTCATCCTCCTTTAGATGATCAATTGATTTTATCAACTCAAAATAATAATCCTGTTAAAGCATATGCTATTGCAGAAACTTTTATTGATAATATAGATACTAAAGTTTTAAATGAAAAACTTTTTGCTCAAAATAATTTTACAAATGTTCATTTACATACTATTGGCACTCAACTTTCTCGTGTAGAGGAAAAAACAGATAATATTTTGAAAAAAGTTGAACAACCGGTAATACAACCAGTTAGTCCGGTCAGTCAAACAACAACTGTTATTTCTGATAAAACTGTAAAACCAGTTTTAATACCGAACTTATAAGTCATTATTAACCGAACACATCCACAACTATTACTTATAATTTTCGACTTATAAGTAAAAGTGATGCCAACCACTTTTACTTATAAATGTATTAAAATTTTAACTTATAAATCTAATAAAATTTTAACTTTAAGTAAAAAAAAATAAGTCATTCCCGAACGGGTCCTTATTATGTTGATATTTGTCAATTATGTTCAAACAAGCGTTTGGCATAGGAAGTAATTTTTTCAGACATTTTAGATTCCTCTTTATATTATGAAATTTTCTGAACATTAGCTATTGATATACCTTCCCCCCATAGTTGGTCTGGTGTTTTGATTGAATTGTCTTTCTGTATTATCCTTTCAATTGTAATCTATAAAAACTCTATAGTATCTCTCCTGTATAAGATTTAACTTAATATGCTTTGGAGCTTTTTGTTGTCAGTATAAACAAATTTTTTTAATATGTTCAAATCCCTTTTTTATCCTATCTTAGTTATTGCCATCCTTTCTCCCTTTTATTAATTGAATTTTCTCAACGCTTAATTATTTACCTGTTAGTGCATTTTTCCATGGTGATTCGGGCTAGGATATTAATGTGTTGCTACTTCTGCAGGTTTAGAGGCAATTCTGTAAGTTCTGTTGTCTGATGTCTCCGCCTCTGTTGGGTGTTGAGGCGGTAGGGCAGGGCAATGCGTCTTTAGTGGCTTCTTCAGTCTCTGTGGACTCTGTTTCCCCTACTGGCTTGGAATTGAAAGAACGTAATTACCTTGGATTGTCAGATTGTTCCTCAGTAGGCAGCTCTGGCATATCGAGCATATCTGAGGAGAATAAGAGTAATCTTAATCTCAAGGCTACAGAATTGAGGCTTGGTCTTCCAGGATCTCAGTCCCCAGAGCGAGATCCAGAATTCAACCTGCTGGGCTCTGGGAAACTTGGTGAGAAACCCTTGTTTCCCTTGCTTCCTTCAAAGGGTGGTATCTGCTCATCAACACAAAAGACTGTTGTTTTGAGTAAAAAAAGGGTTTTCTCTGACACTATGGATGGCTTCTCAGAAATAAAAAGTTCTTCATTTACTGAAGGAAATTGGATGTTTAATGCGTCCAGGTCAGATTCTGAAACTCCAAAACCTGTGGGACCTGGGAAGTTTTCGGGCAGTGCAACTATTAATACAATGCTATCATCCAGGTTGGCTGTGACACAGCCTGCCATTCCAGAGGAGCATCGTCCAAAAACCGGAACTGGTAATAAAATGAACGGCTCTAACAACAATAGCAGTGCACCTGCTGCTGCCAAGTAAGAGCAAAGTACTTACTATTTGGTGTTTTGACCAAAAAGGAATATGAGAAAAGAGGAAAAATGGGGTTGATACAGTCTAGCACTCCAGAGTAATTTTATTACTAATGTTGTTTAATCCACAGGGCACAGGTAGTTGGATGGCCTCCTATCAGATCATTTAGGAAGAACACACTGGCGACCAGTTCAAAGAACAATGAAGAAATTGATGGAAAACCAGGTCCTGGTGCTCTATTTGTTAAGGTCAGCATGGATGGTGCTCCTTATCTAAGGAAGGTAGATCTGAGAACGTATTCTTCATATCAAGAACTTTCTTCTGCTCTTGAGAAGATGTTCCGCTGTTTTACTCTGGGTGAGTTATATTTTCACAGTTTGATAGTAATATTATGGTTAAGTTTGGGTTTCAGTGCTGTGTGCTACAATCAGAATTAGCACTTTCTCACCATGGATTAAATTTAACGGTTTTCTGAAAGTTCCAGGTCAATGTGGATCTCAGAGTACTTCTGGGAGGGAAATGCTGAGTGAGAGCAAGTTGAGAGATCTTTTGCATGGTTCAGAGTACGTGCTCACATATGAGGACAAAGATGTTGACTGGATGCTTGTGGGAGATGTTCCGTGGGAGTAAGTCTCATTCCATTTTACTCATTTATTTTTCTTTCGTGTTTCTATCCATCTATTTCCACTTCTATGATATCAAATAATAGAAGAAAATTGTGCTATTATCTCTTGCTTTGTATGAAGTTTAGGTGTAGAGACTTGACTATCATGTTAAGTAGGAAACTCTAGCATTGCTTCTTTCTCATTGAAAGGGGCATAATTAATTATTTTGTCATCCTTTTGGTCCTTTTTCTCTGAAATTGTACATCTAAAGCACTTGTGTAAGCCGTGCAAAGTAACCTATGGATGACTAACACTATATATGCTTTTGCTTATTTCTTCCTCTACCATATCGGATCACGTGCTGAACTGTATTTGAAAAGAAAAATAAGAACTTAGTGAGGTCTCAAGTAAGATAGTTATATTTTTTCAAAACTCGCATGTTATATCAAGCTTTTCATTCTTGGAAATAAGTAAGCATATTGAGTATGATGGAAAATTATAGGCAAAAATTCACTACTATATACACAAAAATAAAGCAAGGGTGTTTGCAAATTTGGCACTTCTGTACTTCTCTTTGCTCATGTAGCACAAAAGTTTGAAATCAAAAACGGTTATACATACCTTTAAGGAAGCTAACCAGAATATCAAAGCAAGTTCTTCTCAGTAATGTGTGTTCTATTTATTATTTGCTTGTTGATTTTTCAAGCACAATGCTGCTCAGGTGATCAAAAATGTTACCTTGACTTAACGTTCAAATCTGTGTGCTTCTTTCTCTGGATATTAGATATTTTGGAAGTGTCCCAACATATCCCGGCTTAATTAAAATGATTTGTAGATATAAGATAATGTTTTGAGCTTGAGTGCTTCATTAGAACCACCTGATGATGGGTGCTTTTGATTTCTCACACACACATTTATATATACATATATACATAGATAAACATATACATAGATAGACATAGATATAGATATAGATAGACATAGAGATAGATAGATATACACACAGATAGAGATACACAGATATACATACATATATATATATATATATAAGGCTCTGTAAACTGTCCCGTAGTGGGAAAATGTTTTCTTCTTGTCACCAAGCTAATTTCTTGTTGGTTGTCATAGGATGTTTATTGATTCGTGCAAGAGGCTGAAGATCATGAAGGGTTCTGATGCTATTGGATTAGGTATGTATTATATGTTAATTCATTCACCATTTAAATAAAAATAACTGCATCAAGGCTAGGGAAAATGTTTCCACATGCTTGTACTTATATTCTACTGGTCATATCTTGGAGATGTTCATTGAGGTCATACATATAATGCCCCCATAGACCTCTAAATATTGGCATCAGCAGAGTGAGAAGCTTTAATGAACCAATTAAATATCATAGCATTATAAATTGTTTTATCTCAGAGTTTCAATTTTATGCTGTGTATAAGAGATGGGTTTTATTTACTTAGAAATTGGGTATGTTTGGATTGAGCTATGTACTCTGAAGAGTAATGCAATCCAACGGCTTTCAGTGATGGGCAAATTCATGGATTGTTAATCTACAACAATGATAATGGACAAGATTATATCTGAATCAGTTGATACTTGCTAGACTGTATATTAGACTAATTACTTGATGGATAGTTCAAAAATTTGATCCTACATCTTTTCCTTACCCAAGAGGAAAATCAGTAACACAGTTACGTGGCGAGCATTGTGGTTTCAGTTCGTCTGAAACATGCCAATTGTATAAATTTGCATTTATCTTGTACGTACCAAACAAATGAAACAGCATATTTCCTCGCTTTCGATCATGATAACATGACAAATAGTCCCGAATCTTATCTTGTTGATTTGGTCCACAGCTCCCTGGGCTATGGAAAAATCAAAGAACAGAAACTAGCTCCTACCAGGGGGAAATGACTACTTCCTGCTGCTCAGTTGGAAGTGTGGATATGGCTATAGTGCAGAAGATAAGATGGTTGGTAGAATTATTGAAATGACATGACAGCTCGGGCTATGCTGCATATCATGGCCTTTCTTGGCCTTATCTTGTGTTGATCGCATGAAGTTCACGTGTATCTGTGTTTGTCCCAATGTCTAAAATTATTAGAGGGCCTGTTTACCATGTTAAGAAGATTAATGCTTGCGAAGTTGTCATATCTCTTTACAGTGGCGGCACCACATACGGTCGGGATGGGCCATGGCTCCACCTGGATTTTTAATTTTTTAAACTAATATGTAGTCAATTTTTTTCTTCTTAATTATCTCACTCTTCTAGCTTTAAGTTTGTTTTTCTTTCCCAAACAAGTTTTACGTGTTTATTCATTAATTATATCTTTTCTACAAATTTTATCTACTACGTACACATTCTCTTAATTGCGTACTCCTCTGTCATTATCATGCTACAAACTTTACATAGTTTATTTTTAAAGCTAAGAAATTTAAAAAGTATATTATTGTTTAAGTTTATGAATTTTTTGTTGTCGATATTTTTGTTGTCGTATCTCTTGCGTTAAAAATCTGAAATTTATTAAAACTCTACAATATATATTATAAATCACAAATAAGGTGTTTACAATTATTTAATTTGTTGTAATACAATTTCAATGGGTTAGACTATGGTTGAATAAGTTATTTTTTACAGTTATGGATTTGACATGTTTGAAGATATAACATATAAATAAAAAATAATTTGTTGTAGTATTTATGCAATTTATATATTAAAAGATTTTATCACTCTTTGATGTTGTACACTCGCAATTTCAGTAGAGATTCAATTTAAAGATAAATTACATGATTTAAAAGAGTCCTTAATATAATATTAAGTCTAGTGCATATGATTGTATTTATATTTTGTATTTAAATATTTGTTCTTAAACATTTTGGCCTCTCTCTCCCTCTTAAAAAATTATTTCATGTTTCTGTAACAAGTGAATAATATGTTTTCTCTTCCATGTATTTGTGGATCTCATCACAGGCGGGCCTTACAAGTACGTGAGAGGGAAGAGTATACTGTTCACTTGCCTCACGAGCATAGAATAATCTTTCCTATCTCTTCGACTTCGAATCCAGGTGCGGCCACCGTCTCTTTGTATAGGAATCTGAAGTTTTAAGTTCCTTGTATTTTGATGAAGGTATGATGAAACCTGCTGAAAGTTGTGCTTTATGACCGGCTTGTATCAACTGCATTAATTATGATAATGCATTGCGGTGTTAACTAAATTGAAGTGGCATTGTTTTAAACTAACTTAATTTTATTGCTGATTTTGTAAATTGAAGTTGCAGATTGGTAGTGTCTGTCTCAACCACCTTAGCATTTTATCAGGGAAAGGCTTATTAGAAGACAGGGCTAGAGTTTAAAGATCCGATCCATTGCTGGTAAGAGAAATAGGCATCAACATTTCCTTGTCTTACCTACTGCTGCTTTCATTATTAGGGTGAATTTAAATCATGCCCAAGTTTTACATTTTTTTTTTTTGAGATCGACTTTCATAGTAAAAATCAACTCGCATTCAATAATATATCAGTAACTTCACGTAAAAGGAGAAATATAAGCATGTAATATATCACATAATATATGACGGCATGACTTGAGAGCAGTGAAAGATACAATATATACACGCAGAGAGTCCATTTCGGCTTCAACTTGTATTTTGGCCGGTTTTGGTTTTATAGTTAAATGCTCTAAAAACAAAACAAACACTGTTCATCCTCAGCTTAGTCTCTAGGCTCATGTTACTCAAAAGTCTTTCTACACAATGTCCTTCCTTTTCAACGTTAAAATAATTGGTTTGGCTTCGCATTATATTATTGGGGCAGTTTTTCCATTCTTGTTCAGATTACAGAATGAACCTTCACACACACACACACACACACACACACACATATATGTATGTATGTATGTATGTATATATAGAATAATCACTTTATCAGATCCTAGGATCTCCACTTACATCTCTAAAAGTAAAAGGGAAAGGGTAAATTAATAGACAAGGACAGGATGATATATTCCAAAATATCATGGATGGAAGCGCGCAGCACCTACAAAATCCAAATAATTCTAGATTTCTAATTAAAAGTGGGATCTTGGATAGTGGAGTTTCATAATTATTTTAGACTTATTGATAGGTCACCATTATTGTTTACCTATAAGACAGTTAGTTTGATAGGTTGATCATTTATCCAGCCATTAATACCAATATGGTGCATTAATTCTTCATATATGCTAAAGTCTTTTCTTTAACCATTTCCTCTTACAATGCGACTTAAGACGATGACTTTGAATTTTTATTCTACAAGGTTGACTTTTAAATGTAGTTTACTCTGTTAACCCTGTTATCCTACCATTTTACTCCCTTCTTGTCTTTTTACTTGACATTTCAAAGTTATACATATAAATTAAAAAATACAATTAATAATTTATAGGAGTGAAAAGGATCCTAAATCTAGTCTAACAAGTTTCTTTGATTTCTTGATAAAAAGAAATACGACCAACAGTAGTTCGAATATATATATATATATATATTCTAGTTCAAACATTTTAAAGGTGCTCGGATTCGTTCTTAGATTCGAATATAATTTTATAATTTTTACCCAGATTCAAATTCACTCGTTTTATAGTACTAGAATTTGACACGACTTATTTTTTAATTGAGCTATTTGCGAGTATTTGAGATATAAACAAATCCGAACTGAATCATTTATATTATAATAATATAGATAAAATTAACTCAGTCAACTATTTGGAATAACTTAAATTTGAACTCGTCAAATTAGATCTCGAGTCTTGTAAAAAATTAATGAGATGATATTATCACTCTTGAATCAATTGATGGACATATATATAAAACATTAAAACTCCTTCCATTTCTCAGAGTATGTAGAGAATTTAATTATTGAATACTATATTTTAAATAAATCAAGTATATTTGATACTATATATTAACGAATTTGTATCGAATATGAATCAGTGAAGTAAGAAAAATTCGATACTTTAAATGAATTAATAGTAAGCGGCTCATATTAAGCTCATATAAATTTTTCGAGTATCAAAAGGGATTCGAATTCAACTCATTTCAGTATCAAATTCAAGTCTTACTAGAATTTTTTAAGTTTATTTCGAACGAGTTTTGAACCACTTCAGTTCATTTTCAGCCCTAATTTGTCTGATTGACTAATTTGAATATAAAATTTCAATATTAACTGTTTAAAATTTATTGAAAAAATGAGAGACCAATAAATTAATTTTTAATCATAAAGGATAGTATAAAAAATTAAATATTTAATACTTATTTAAAATTTATAAATGATAAATAAAAAAAGAATTAAAAACTCTTAAAAAGATAAATAAAAAAGGAATGAGAGAGTAAGTAGCTAGTGATTTGTTTATTTAATCATTAATCACAGTTAGTGCATCCTTATTCACCGCCAACTACATTGCATAAATACAAAAACAGCTCACACTATGGATCAAATCTTTGTTCTGTTGATCTGGATTGTATAAATATCATCATTAAATCCTTTACTTGCTAGGTATATGTATCTAATCATTACTCAATTAGTGATGAAGAAAGGTGGGTCGGTTAATTTGGTGATATAATGGTAAAATTAGTTGATTTTGACACCACTCAGATTCCATTATATATGTCATGCATGATTCCAACTGTTCAAAATCGTAGAGGTTACAACTAGGGGGGATCTACCTAATGGTCGGTGTCTCAGGCAATTTGTCTACATTGATTTTTTGGAGAAATTTTTTGTATGTAGCAACTAACAATCTCTTGGGCTTGTATGGACCCTTTTACACTTCACTGCTTCACCCCAAATCAATAAGTACTTCAGCCAATATATATATATACGAGAAGTGATCTATAACTAAAGTTAAATAAAAATAATTTTTATTTAATCTAATTTTATTCATCCATTGCGAGATCCATGACTTAGAAATTAACATACCGCATAATTGTTATTAACACTACCGTATAAGAATTGTGCAGTACATGGTTCACATAAAAAATATTCATATTACCCCTCATATGTATCATACAATTGTTATGCGGTAGGTCCAATTTTTTTCCTGTTCCTACCGCAAAATAGTTATGCCCTATGACCATATATACGACCCAAAAGAGATTGATTTTATATTTTGTTTGTTTTGTGTTCTACAATTTATAGACTTGATTTAATATTTAGTACACTGTCATTATTGGATCGCAGAGAGATAGGATGAGAAAAGAAATCATCATTGGATTACACAAATGAGAATGAGAAAAGAAATTACAATGTGAATTTTATTCATAATATTATGCAGATACACATAAGTATATAAAACTAACAACATATCAAGCTAAAATAAAATAACACAACATTGCTCAGGGTAACCACATTCTAAATTGTAGAATCCTTGCTACAATGATTATTTACTTCTTATTTGCTACAAAGAAAACTTGAGCTAATTTGACTTTGAAATCCAACATAGTTTGGTAATCCAATAAAGTTCTAATTTAGTTTCAAAATCCAACATAGATATATGTTCTGGATGATGAGAGAAATCTAGATGGCGTAATCACGTTGAGAGATATTATCTCAAAATTAGTTGATATCGCATAAACTCACGCTAAACATGACAGAAATTCAAAAAAAAAAAAAAAAAATTGGTACATACCGCGTAACTGTTAATATTTCCAAATTATTATTATTATTATTATTATTATTATTATTATTATTACTACTACTATTACTATTATCATCTTTGAGAGAACTTTTTTTCATTTAAAAATTTCTCTATATCGTCCACAAATAATATATAATTGTCCTTACATTTGTTTACCACCTTTGTCACAAAGAATTATTTCATTTTAATTTTAAAATTCATATGTGATATTTTCAAATTAAAAATTGATATAATGATATTATCCAAATATCAATTTAATTTTAGTCAATAGAATAATTAATGTTGTAAATTATGTATAAAATATTATTAATTACTAAATTTGTTGTTTTAAAAAGTAAAGATCAATTTACATATTTTAAATTTTTGTGAAATGACTTAAAATGTAAAATTGAACACTCTTTTTTGGAACAAACGGAGCATAACTTATGCAGCTGTGTCAGTTTCTATAAGAGAAAAAAAATACACATATTTGGTGTGCATGACTTTAAATATTGATAACATATTGTTTATATAAAAGATAAAATACATTTGTTACAAAATAGTGCATCAAACCTATTTTTTTTTAAAAATACCCAAAGTTTTTTTCTTGGAAAGTATATATATATATATATATATATATATATATATATATATATATATATATATATATATATATGTGTGTGTGTGTGTGTGTGTGTGTGTGTGTGTGTGTGTGTGTGTGTCACATTAATATTTATTTAATTTATTGCCCTCATTGACTTGTAATCCTGGACCGGCCGCTGGTTATAACCATTGCTCATCACTAATTAAGGTCGCTTAGGTTAATTCACAACTTGATAATCCTTTGTCCAAGAATAAAAGTTTCATTTGATTTTATACGTACATTTTAAGATTTGTCTAAAACATGTACATATATTTTTTTTAATGATTTTACGATAAAAAAAATACTTACTTATTTTAGGTTGTTATGATCATGAGTTCATATTTTTGTATTGGATTGTTGAATGAAGATCAAAATTATTTTATATTTGAAGTGGTCTTATATAAATTATGTAAAATCAATCTTAGATACCTTTTACTATATATGTGTGTGTGGATTCTTAAGTAATCCACATAATTTCAACACATTTAATCACGCTTAATAATAATAATTTATTGTTCCATATATGCTCTTACTAACCTAGCTCCCGGACGAATTACTAGTTGATATATATGTTTAGGGTTGTTCATGATTTATAATGGGAATCTCTCCTTGTAGAACCTTGTTTATATTGGACAGTGATTGAGCCCTAGCTGGCTCTTCTGGGCTAGTTCCTTCCTCATTAAATACGATTCCCTCCATCTCACATATACAGTTTCATTTAATTATTTTAAAGTAATTTATGAAATTCTAAATTCTAAAATTATTTTAAAGTAATTATTTTAAAGTAATTTATGAAATTCTAAATTCTCATAGGATTGGCCAAGATGGTTGCAGAACTGCCGGCTCAGCTCGTCTGCCAATTTCTCCCAATGGCTCAGTGATAATAATTCAGAGTATGGGGACGAATCGAGCCTTCCAGCCCATAGCAGACATGCCATGAGTTTTTGAATTTCAGCCATGTGGACAGCATCAAACGGTGTGAGAAATTTTCTGGCATATTTTAGAGCTTCATCTCAATGTCTGATCCATTTTGATTAAGCTTTTCGCGGTTGGTTGAAGCCTAGTTTAACGCTGGTTCAAGATCTCGAGATTTCATTCCTTCGAGTATCTTATGCATTTCAATGAAAGGAGATTTCTTATCGGCATACTCTGGCTCACGAGCTTCGTCAATGAAGCAATCCCCTATATAAAACAGGCCATCCCTATAAAAGTGGCTGGCAATTATCTGGTTCACCGTGTGAATATCGAAATCAAAGTTTCCGCATGCCTTTGATATATCAGGATTGAAGGATTTCTCAAGGAGCTTTGGGTATTTGTTAAGAGCGACATTCAGTTCCTTCTGTGTGCCTTCCAGCTGACCTGACTGTAGCAATCTCTTTCAACTTCGTTTCAAGCTCAGCAAGAATCAGCTTATGATCAGGTTGGGGATGGCATCATTGTCTTATTGCATTCTTCATAATGCATATTCGATCTCGTGGCTCATTCGCTCAATCACTTCTTGAGATTTAGAATAGGAAACTTTCTGCTTCTTTGAAACACGATCAAATGCATCTTTGATGGCATTCAATCCCACAGGTATCCAGTTGATTCCCAGGGATTTTTCTCATCACGCAGACAACTACGAGGACCAAATTCTCAAATTCGTATACACTACAATAAAGCACATCAAAAGCATATTACAAATGTAAAACAGCAATATAAAGAGATTGAACTTTAGAAAATGATATGGATATAGTGGACAGCCACGAATGAATCAAGAATATATGTTCATCGCCAGTACTTAAAAAGCACAGACACAGAAACTAAGTTCCTGAAAGGACAAAGAAATCTAAAGTTGTGTAGTTAAATTTCAGTATCAGACCATTTAAGAAAATAGTCCCTCAGGGTATTTGCCACATAAGAAAATAGATTCAATACATGATTCGATCATGGTTCATGTACGCCGCCTTAATATACCGCTGCCCTTTTACGCATGTCACAGCCCGCGGGCTTTTTTTTACAACTTTCTCCTTTTGGACGCGCGGACCAATCACCAAACCCTTATTTAAGTGTAGGATTGAGTAAGGCACTGAAATCGCACCAATTAAGTTGCATCAACAGTTTTGATGTATGTGATGGCATTAGAACGGTTGAAAAATCGCATGTGCGATTTGGGTGCAATTTTGAGAGACTCTCGCACCGCTCAAGCCGCACCGCATTGCTCTTATATACTCCATTCATTTCAAATTATAAAATTATAATATCACTATTTGACTTTTTAAAAGTCAATTTAAGATATTTTTAAATTTAAAATTAGCATAATTCATTTAAATTTTCAAAGTAATAAATTTTATAACTAGTAATATTTTTTAGTTAGTTTATAATATTCATAATTATATTAACATAAACTAAATGAATTTATGTCAATCTTGAGTTTAAAGTTGATTTTTCAAAAGTCAATATTAATTATATAATTTGAAATAGAGAAAGTATTATATTTTTATTTTTAATTTGAGATGTGAGTGATGTATATATTTTGAATCATAATTTCTCATCTTTCACTTTGCGTTGTCATGTCTGTGATGCATTCTGCCTATGGTATAGGTTTCATTTGGTATTGCTTATTATTTCACTCTTAATTTTGTATATCACTTTATTATTCACAAGATTTTATTCTCTCATTCAATTTTACCTATTATTTGTAAAATGATGTAGTATTTGAATTGTTTCTGTTGTCTCATTTCCCATGGAATGACATAGTAATATCCGTATTTTTTCTTTTAAATAAAGAAGAATTTGATGTATAAAATATTATTATTAATTATGTTAATTGGTTTTAGAATTAAAATCAAACCAAATGAAACTGTACCGTTACCAATCACAAATAATGTCATGTGCGATTTTAAAATTGCTAAACTGCACTCAAGTAGTTTTATGTGATTTTCAACCTCACCAAATTACACCATGCTCCATGTTATTTTACCGTATGCTTATGAGTTTTGGGCAAAAAAAATACAAAAAATTAAATTAATACGGAAATATATATATTTAAGAAAAAGATGCATCTTAATTTATGTGTATATTACCAATATAGGGTAATATAAAGATTGTCACCGATCTACCTGATCTTTTTATTTTCTGTTCTATCATTATTTTTTTTAAGTACAATATTTATTACTTTCAAAATTTAAATAAACTCCTCTTAATTTTACATTTTAAGATATGGTAAATTAACTTATGAAATTAAAATGTATTTTTTAAGTTAGAAATGGAGGGATTCTTTATTTGTAAGATTATTTATGTTATATCCATAACAAATACCGAAAGAAAAACTTGTTATTTGAACATTTTAATTAGGCACATTGGGTTGGAAGGTGGTTTTGTATCCCAAAAAAATATTTCCCAACAGCCACAAAACATGGGAGGAAAATGAGGACGACTTGTTCTAAACGTTGCGGACCAATCTCTCGTTTTTGGTATGGAAACCTGGGCCAACTCGGTACAAATATTGGACTTTGAGCCTTTTCTACGGTCTCCCGAGTCCTGACTACATATGACACGTGGGCTACTCCTGTAAGTAAATATCCTTCATCTGGGCCTAGGGCTACGTCTGTTTGTGTAGATTTTATAGGGGATGTACTATTTAGTATCTCCTGTTTAATACTCATTTTATTTTTAAAATATAAGTATAATCTAGGTTTTATTTAAGTTAATTTATGATATTTTTATATTTAAAATTAATAAAAATTTATTTAATTTTAATTAATACGATTATTAATTTTGTTAATTAACCAAAAGTACAATTAATTAGACCATCATCATTGTGTTATATTCTTTTGTCATCATTACTTGTGTTCTTCTTCTTTTTTACCAAAAAAAAAAAAGGGTAATGATCAATAATATAAATTTTGTCAAAAAAACGTGAAAACATCACACGAATCACATTATCAAATTGTAATGAATAAGAATAAAAGTACCTAATAACCAAAAAAGAAATATTTGTGACAACCATAATTTACATATTAGTAAATTTAGTCTAAAATTGATAAATATGAAATTAAAATAAAATAAATATTTTTACAAGATCTACTATATCAAATTTCATTCAGGATAATATTACATATATAAAAATCGATGATAAAATTAAATACTATATTCATCTTAATTATTAAAAAATAAAATTTAACACGAATTTTTATATTAAATTTTATTTTTTAATAACTAAAATATATTTTGTCAACATTTTATCATTAATTTTTATAAACTTATACTTTTCTTTTCATTTATATTACGTGTGCCAGAGAGAAAAAAGAGAGTACAATACAAAAGTAGTAGGTTCATGAATATGGAATCCAATGCGAGGCCAGCAGTAATTCAATTGTGCATCGCAGCTTTTAAACTTTGTAGTACACTAACCCAATAAAGAAATATATATGCAGCAGTCATAATAGTGATTATTATGCTCAGTTACACCCTGCGAAGGTCATAACCTAACCGGCTTTACACGGTGAAAAACAAAAGGAAACAGCAGAAGTACTTGGCAAAACAAAAACGACGTAATTGGCGCACATATATACAAAAATGTATTTTTTTCCTTTTTGGTATGCGAGAGAATAAACAAATAATTATTCGACGCACGTATATATAAAATTGATAGGAATCCATCCAAGTTTGAAATCACCAAATATATATGACAATTAGTAATAATTTTATTAATTTTAAAATTGTTATAGTTATTTAATTGTACAAATATCAAATAAGTTCTTATTAATTTTAAATTTAAAAAACTTAAATTATCTTATAAAGTCAAAAAGTTATCTCTAATATTCCGATGGAGTAATTAGTAGTATTTTTAAATAATTTATAATATTTATAATTGAATTAACTAAAATCAAATTAATATATCAGTAATTGAAGTTAAAATGTTAGAATAAGACTCTTTTATGGAATATACCACTCTCATCACATTAAACTTAATCTTACCTAATTATCCAGCCTTTGTTCACACCTCATATAATAAGTATTCTTTTATTAAGAAGTCAGTAACAAGTACTCTCTCTCTCTGTACCTTTTTCATCCCTACAACTGTAAGCATCTATTTTAATTAGTCTGAATAGTTCAAAATCTAATTATAATTAGGTAAGTAAATCAGATTATTTGTTTTGATTAAATTAAGATCTGGATGAGTAAGAATGCATCTAACCGAATTAGGTGGCGTTTGATAAAATTAAGTGTTAAGATCTGAATAGTTTAGACATTTGAATAATATAGAGTCTCTGTCCAAAATTGTGTCTGAATGAAAAAATTTTGCTTGATAATTAATTTTTTCAAGATGTCTGAATAATATTTTTTTACTATTTTAACTCTATGAACAGTTTAAGTGTTTGATAATCAAAAATGTTTGAATAATATTTATATAAAAAAAAGGAACAACGATTATTTAACTAAACTAAATAGAATATAAATTAAATAGAATTCAATTAAATGAATGAGTTTTTAATTAAATTATACTATTTCATTATTTAAAAAAATATTTTAACAAACATAAAACTATTATTTTAAGAGAATTAAAATTAAATTTAAAATATTATAATATTTATAAATTAAATAGAACCAATTTAAATAAAACTATTTTTATGTAACAAAAGTATAAAAAATAAAAAATAAAAAACAAAAAACAAAAAACAAAATGGGTTCTCCATTTTGATCAGCAGAAAGTAGGAAGGTCACCTCCCTTCGGCCCCTCCAACTGCCTCTTCCCTCCGTCGCCCTTTGCTGCCCCTGCCTCCTCCCCCGTCCCGCCCCTGCTCCTTCCCCCTTTCGCTCTCTATTCTCCCCGCCTTTTTTCTTAATTTATTTGGAGTGAGATTTGTATTTTTTAAAATTAATTTGTTGATTTTGTTTTTAGATCTGTGTTTTAAAGGTGAAATTTTAAAGATTTATGTTGATGATGGTGATGAAGGAATTGAATATGATGATGGTTTAACGGTGATGGGTGAAGGTGCAGTGGTGGTGGTCTGACTATGGTGGGCCGACGGTAATGGTAGATGGTCTGACTATGGTGGGTGATGGTGCAGCCGTGATGGTATCGCGAGTATTGGAGTGAAATTTTGTAATATTTAAGAGGGTATTTTTGTCCAAAAATTATCAAAGTTCGTTCAGATATTGGTCTGAATAGTTTAAATTTGATTTTGTATATCAACTATTTAGAGATATTCAGATGAGAAAAAAAAATAAACAAACAATTAGTGAATAAGAGATATATTATTAAGATCTGTTCAAAGATAAACAATCACTTCCTTAGTCAAATTAATTTAGCTTGTTCGGTCAGCGGACCAACTGAATAAACTTTTACAGTGATGACCCGTCCCCTTTCACCTAAAGAAATCACAATCTCCTCTCGATTGGAGCCTCTGGTGTGGATGGACATATGGGTATCTATATCCTATGCATAATGTTGTTTTTATTTTTCTATTTATGAAAATATGAAAACTTTAGCATGCTATCAATTCTTTATTTTATTTTGTTTAAGAAGTACTTATGGAGAATATGGGCTAAGTTGAAGTATATACGAAAGGTTTTTCTTTTATTATGTATGTGTACACAACAATATATATTTATTGAACTGTTAATAATCCTCCCAGCTTAATTTAAATCGTTATTATTTGAACTGTTATTATTTGAGATGAATGATAAAAAAATAATTAGTCAAAAAATGATCCATAATCAGCGGTGACTATGAATCGTTCATATATATATATATATATATATATATATATATATATATATATAACACATCTAAAGTATATTTCTTAAATAACATACATCTCTTAAATAACATACTTTTATTAAAATTATGTCGTTTTGAAGATTTTTTTTAAAAAAACAAGTAAGGTCGTGGGTGACATTTTTGTAAATAAAAGAAAAGAAAATGGGATCACCCTCTTTTAATATTATTTTGTTTTTTAAAAGAATCTCCAAAACGATGTAGTTTTAATAAAAATATGTTATTTAAGAGATATGTTATTTAAGAGGTATGCTTTAGATCCGTCCTTTATATATATATATATATATATATAATGGCTAGCCTTTAGCCAAAGTATTTCAGCGGCTGATATATTTCGTCTTGACATCACATTTTTGTGAAAAATCGCTCATTTTCATTTTAAATTTTGTTTATGGAGCCCAAAAAGGGAAAAAATGTAGAGTGATATCAATCACCTTCTTATTATCTTCCATGAAAATAAAATTTCATATACTATAGGGAATTATAGGGAATGAAGTGCATTGTACGCCATTAATCTCTCACAAAGTTTCCACATAATTACGTGGATATCTGCTATGCATGTGTGAAAGTATACTATACCGTCACCAAATTCACCTACAATATTTTTTTGTCAACTAAAAGATCGCCAACTCTCAAGACAAAACTAGCAAGATCATGCAAAGAATCTATATAAATATATATAGTAATTAGTACAGTAGAAATAGTATAGTTCATAATTAATTAGTGATGAAGAATGAGGGTGGGGATACTCAAAGATGTCAATCTCCCCTAAGCTTGGAACTCCCCCACCCCCCCAACCTCAGCCCAGCCCCCACCCCAATTATATTATATACCACCTTTCTATTTATTGCTTGAAGGATTGATCAGAAAGGCTGGCCAGTAGCCACCCTCCCCTTAACAAGACAAATTCTGGCCATATCCCCTCCCTCCTCATTTCCATGCAAATGCAATCCCTAAATTGACCCATCAAACCTTTAATAAAGGTGTGTACATGTGTGTATATCTATATTTATTTATTTATGATATGTATATATAGCTTTTGCACCGCCACCATATGTGACCTTCCCTGCTATATAAATACATAAGCCTTATCTTCTCCCAAAAAACCATACCTTCACCTACTTCACACACTTGGAAGTTGTTCATAAAAATTTAAACCCTACCCTAACTCACTGCATGTTCATGAAAATTCTTCAAGTCCAGCCTTACAAGCTTTGATAATTGCTAGCTAGTGTGTGTCATTCATGCATGCGTAAGGTCGATCATCAGTTACTTTTGAATATTTTACCCCTTCCCACCTGCATAACAATAGATTTTTATAATTAGTTAACAGCTAGACTTCTTTTCCAACAATAATGGATTGAATAATACTAGCTTCTTTCACAAATAAAGTTTCATGTGATTAATTTCCGGTATTACTAAAGTTTAAATTGACCTAATTTACTTGATATTGATTGAGCAATAATATTGTAAACCACATAAAAGGTGTTACTGATTGGATACAAAAAAAAATATTTTAAAAATTAAAATAAACGAAGACAATAAGAAAATTACATGTGAAATCAAAATATATAGGCAGTGTCAAAAGATCAAGAACCGTTAATTATTAATGTTTTCTTATGCGATAATTAGTAGAAATTTCACTCGGTGATCAAATTGCATAAGTTTTTCCATAGCACCCATATACGATATGTTGTTACGGTCCCCTAATCGATTGGTGGGGGAATATTAGCCTGTTGGGTCAGTGGTGCAACACTATACCACTATTGTGACGCCAGTGACCAGAAAATTAGTGATGTAACAGAATCCATTAATATATTTCGAATAGCGGGAAATATTATTTTTACAAGTTTTGATATTTTTTAAGTCTCCCTTATGTGAGAGGAAATTTATAAATATATTAAAAGAATTTATGAAGTAATAAACTCTTAAGTTTGTTGGAAGAAATTTATTTTATCTGCATGCATTAATTCTTACACGTGAAATAAATTCAACCTATATCTTTGAAATTAATGCAAAAGTAGTTCAACTTGGACATGAACCAGCGTCGTATTGAATACTCAACTAGGCACATATTTCGCCCATCTAATAGGGACATACATGGACCTATGAAGGTATTAATTCCGTGGTTTTCTAATTGCACATTGGTATTGTAGTGAATATGGATTTCATCTACACGTATAAAAATAATTAAAAAAAAATTAATCTAGATAAGGCGGACCTTGTGGAAGCTTAGACCTTGGATAGTTTACTGTCAATGCCAGATGTTCTATATTCTCTGGTAACCTTTAGAAAGAGAAAATACAACTTTAAAATAAAATAAAAAAAAGAAGAGAGAGAATTAGTTTCAATCTAAAGAATATAATAATGCTTTGATATATGACTAATTAAAGGATATTAACACTTCATTGTTACACAACCAACCAACCAAGATACAAAGAATATCACTTCGATCAGTGGGACTGTTTTTTAATTACTAGTACTTTTACAATTATTTATTCTCTCTCTCACTCAGAGAATCTGTTCTCTTTCTCATTGTCGAAACTACTCTCAAGTTTTGAATTTCGAAGTTAATAGCAAAATTTGAACATCAACACTGGCAAAAAAATTGGACCATGCACGCTTTAATTTAATGAATCTCACTAGTTTGTTAATGGCCGCAACCCACGCCGATCCTCCCCTTATCCCAAATTAGAGTGGAATAATGTTTATTTACATTAATAAACATACAAGTTATGACATCATAATTTATCACAAAAACAAATATTCTTAGTTGGTACTGTTTATCTAATTAAGTTATGAGTGAAATAGATATAAAAAACAAATGTATTTGGCAAAATAAATATATCAATATCAATGATATTCTTTTTATGCGACCGAGGGAGTATTTACTTTGCACTGCGTACATTTTCTATGGTAACCATTAAACCATGGATTGTTTCACCGCACGATCCGGCCAACTGACCACAGAATGTTTTGAGAATCTGATACTCTTTAGATTTGATTGATATATTCTTTACATGATACAAAAAGTCAGCCGGAATCGCACACGAAATATTTTGAACAAGGGGGGGTTGGTTAACAGAGACTGTAATAAGTAGCGTATAATTATTTTTTGGTTCTTGAGTGAAGGAAACTCATGGAGCACATCAAACACATCCCATGTATATTAATTCGCTTTGCTTTCCACAAAAAATATTTATTTTAACTTTTTAAATTCAGTTTGTAAAGTTTAAAAGCTACAAATTTTGTAATTAATATTATTTTTTATTTACTTTTCAATAGTTACAAGTAATTAAAATCAATTGAATTTATATTAAGCTTTAAAATTTCACAAATTAATTTTAAAACATTAATGTGAGACTATTTTGTGAAGTGGAGGGAGTATTTCATTTAGTCTCAAAATGAGATATTTTTTTAAAGAAAATTACGGCTCTCTTTTTCAGATTAAGGTATATTATAATAATCAAATTAAATTTGAGCTTATGTCAAATACGTGCAATAATATGATATGTTGGTGCACGAAGAAATCTCACCTCATGGAACACAGTTATAAGAAAGTGTTACAATGGCTCTTGTTAGATTAATACTAAGGTGTCAAGTATTTCTACCAGTAAATTGGATAGTACATTCAAATTAAAAAAACCCTTACTTTTGATTTTTTTTTATAAAGTTTTCATAAAATTTTAAATTTAAATTAACATAAATTTATTTTAGTTTTGAAAATAATATTTTTTAATGAATTATATATATGCTTTGAGTAATTTATAATACTCACTATTATATACATTAAAATTAACAAATTCATGTCAAATTTAAAGTTTAGATTTTCGTAAATCGACTTAAAGAAAGGAATATACAAGTGTTTCAATTTATTTTTTTTATTTCAAATGTTTCCACATGTAATTATTATATGTTCCGTTCAAATTCATAATGGGTCTCATGAAATAATTACTCCTTCCATACTGTAATGAATGACTTAAGATATAATTTTTTTTATTCTCACAAAAATGATAATAAGTATATAAAGTAAAAAATAAATATATTATTTAATAAAATTTATTAATATAAAAAAAATTCATCCATTTATGTAATTTTATGAGATCATTGAAGATAAATTTAATTTTTTAATATTTATGTGCAAAATATACGGTTTTGACTCAATACAATATTGTGATTGGACCACCCGTCTATAAATACGCGGTTTTGTTGACCAAGAATAGTAGGAGTATAAATAATATATTAACTTTTAGATAGTATATATTGATATTATATTATAGATCAGATGCAATATTCTAAACAATTAAAGTGAGATTGTCGTTATGCAACAAAATTATGTTACAAATGGACTCTTTTTCTAGAATAAAAGATTTTTTACATAGGGTTAAACATAAGATCGATTTGTGAAAAATATTAAAAGAAATTACAAAAATATCTCTCTTTGAGATATAAAAAGAGTTTTATTCTAATTTTTTCAATCAATTTAAAGTATATTCTAAAATTTAAATAGAAAAGTTTTAGATTTATCCACAAATCTTATCAATTATGTTTATCCGCATAAAAGACAAAAAAATGCGGTTACATTTTTAATTATTAAAATGGATGTAGTGGGACCATACTTATTTATCTTTTTTATGAATAAATTTTGTGAATAAAATTTGTAGATAAGTATAAAAGAACTCATTTAAAAATTCATGTTAGGTTGAATTCAAAAATATTGCAATTTAAATATTAATAAATTAGTATTAATTGAGATGGAATGAGGAGTCAAAGAACTGTGATTAATTAAAAAAAATGTTTAAATATTTATAATTATACTATTTAAAAGTTAATATATTTTTTAGACTCCTAATATTATACTACCTTTATTATTTTTTATTGTTTAAAGAGTGAGATGTATTTCTTTTTATATGTGTAGATTTTTAGAAAGTATTAATAATTTAGTTTTTCATATTATTTTTAAACTAAATATTATATTATTTTTTTAATCTTTTTAATAAATTTTAAAAAAATATTAAAATTTTATATTAACTTTAATAAATTAAATAAAATATTAATTATATTTTTTATTGAAACATCAATTAAGCATGTTCGAAGAGATTATTTAAAAGTATCAAATAAATTATTTTTTGTGGGTCGGGAGGAGAAATAATTATGAATCCCGGCGTAATACAAAGGTCACCCACTGCTCCATAAAGTGAGTAGTCTATATTTTTCGTTTGTGGCGACCTGGAGCCGGTAAGCTTTTCACATATTTCCGTGCACGCCCCCTGACACACACCACTATTCTATTACTGGGGCACTAAAACTTGCATCAGCAGCTCAACCGATGTCAAAGAATTTTGTTATAGATAATGATTTATATAATATTTTTTTATAAAATAATAAATTTTATATTTTAATTATTTTATAAAATTTATTATTTTATAAAACTTTATTATATAAATTATTACGTATAATAAAATTTTAATATCAAAGAAGAGACTAATAATAATCCATGGAATAAATTTACAAACATAAAAATAAACTATAAAAATTAATCACAATATATCTTATTTATTAAAAAGTACAATATTTTGTACATTTTTATATTAAAATCTATATCATATATATATTTTTAATTATTAAAATGATGTTACAATTGATTTTTGTGTACTTAAATTTTTTCTATCCGATAAGTTTATGAGAAATTCTACGTCATTTTCGGAACTGAAAATTGAAATTCAATCCGATTTTGGAATTCTAATTTCTTCACATACGGCCGTTGATTTATTGCTGTATGTACATTCTTATACGTATGCATAGGAATTAGGGTAGGACTGTCATTTGATTTGATTTCATATTTCATTGGTAATTTGATTTTATTTCATAATCGGCCCGACTATTTATTTATTGGGATTTTTCAAACTCAACCGTCTGAAAGAAATAACCATGGTTATATCTTTAACTCTGGTTAAGGGGGCCGCTGATCCCTTTAAATTGGACCCTCCGGATGTTCCACTCCTCTCATCACCACCTTCATTTCGTATTCCTAGACACTGTTGTTTGATGGTCGTCAACTTTATTTTCATTTCCTTTTTTCTCTTAATTTAATTAGTTTTTCTAGCTAGTTCCATCATCATTTCGGTTTCAAGCTCGCAACTTCTGGTAATTAACATCTCTTTTTCCCATCTATTATTTTTATCCGTGTTACGATCATATATATATATATATATATATATATATATATATATATATATATATATATATATATATATTGTCAAGTACTAGCTAGTAAATTAATTATATAATTGTGCAGGAAGATCGAAATGGCAGCTAGCGGGAATGGAAATGTAAGCATGGCCGGAGGAGGAGGAAGAAATGGGCTGGCGAAGATCCAGACGAGGCCGAACGGAATATGCCACGACGATAGTTCGGCGCCGGTGAAGGCTCAGACGATAGATGAGCTTCACTCTCTCCAAAAAAAGAAATCAGCGCCTACTACTCCCTTGAACGGGATTGAAGGTGCTTTTTCTTTTCTTTCGGAAGAAGAACGCCAGAAGCAGCAGCTCCAGTCCATCAGGTACCTATTATCCTTTTCGACTCTTCTCCTTCCCTATGTTAGTTACTTCTTAAATTTGAAGAAAATTGATATTATCACGGAAAAATTAATATTTTTATAATATTATATTCACATAAAAGTGACTCATATTTATTATTTATATGAATAAAATTTTATAAAAATATTAAATTTTCTTGTAAAAATATCAATTCTCTCTATTAATTTATAAATATTATCATATCATTATTATCAATAAAATGAAAGTCAATAATTTTTTTTCAAATAATTATTATTTTACAATTATACCGCTAATTTTAATTTTTATTACAATGATTATTATTTACTCAAATACTACCAATTAACGACATAGACGTGAGAGAAATTATTGAATGTTTATAAGATATTAGTTATAGTATATTCTATTTTTTCATACGAGAGTAAGATCTATATATAATAAAATTCATATAAAATTTAAATTTTTATAAAAAAATAAAATATACTATAATTATGCCATAAGAATATACAGTAATTTCTCATAGCCGTCAAGGGGGATGAACACGACCATACAGAGTGGGGCTATAACGGGCCCAGTTTGCTTTACGTACAAATAGCCTGTTGGAAACATAGTTTATAAATTTGTTTTTAAATTATTGAAAAAAATTAAAAACCATTCAATACACCTATATTTGTTTTATTTTTTAAGAGCACTTTTTAGTTACGTAAATAAAGTATTTATTTATTTTTTTGAAAAGCAATTTTGTAGAGAAATGTACATTTATAAGTGTGGTCGAGACATCTTTCTTTCAACAGCATTTTTTTAATTATATTTTTAATGAATTTTATTCACTAAGATGACATCTTTCTAAATATGTGATTTTTTTGTGATAATGATATATTTATTTAAAATAAAAATAAGAAATGCATCCAGATTTTTTACACAATAGTTACGTTTATTTACAAGAATTATAATTCTAAGGTTATATTTATTTATAAATATTACACTTAAGATAAAATTATTAATTCCATCTTTGCTTTGTTTGTTTTTAAATTTAGACTTGGGACTAGATTAAACATGGTATTAAATAGTTCCTAATATTAAGTCATTTTATAATTTTTGGACTAATAGTTCAAAATTCAAATTTAAAAACAAACAAGACAAAGATGAGATTAATAATTTTATTTCAAATATAATCCTTATAAATAAACATAATTTTAAGATTATAATATATGTCATGAGATTATAATCCTTAGGCTATGTTTGTTTACAAAATATATACTTGGGATTAGACTATTTGTATTAATTTAAAACTATTTTTGACTTTTTTATCCCATAATAAAGGATTAATAGTCCTTTAAATAATTCTTGGACTATTTTTTTTTATCATTCTCAAAGCTATTTATGATGGATTATATAATCCCATGATGAATTTGGGATTAATAGTCCCTGTCATTTTAAGTTATTAAATAATTTTATGGGACTAATATTCTAATATGAAGGGACTAATAATCTTTCATTATAGGATAAAAAAGTCGAAAATAACTTTAAATTAATACAAATAGTCCAATTCTAAGTATGTATTTTACAAACAAACATAGCCTTAGTTCCTTACAAACAAATATTACCAATATGATAAAATTTTATGAAAGAGAATAAAAGTCTATTTTCTTTTTTTGTGAATTCAGAGAAAAGAAAAGTGAAAAGGATAAAAATTTACCAAAGAGAACAAAAGTCCAAAAAGAGAAGGAGAGAATTTAAAAAAAATAATAATAATCTCTAGAAGGTGAACAGATTTGAAAGAAAATTTATCATAACCTTAAATAATAAATATATTAAAATTTCAAAATAATCTTTATAATAATTTTCAAATATAATCATAAAATAATAATATAACCTTTTAAGTTAAAAGTTTCTTTTCTCTCCCTCTCTTTTCTGTCATAATTTTTAATTTTTTTATTTATTAATTTTAAACCAACACACATACACTCACACACACTTGCACAATAAAAATTAAAACCCTAATCGCTTGAATATCAAAAGAAAAGTGTGACCACGGGCCATTTATCATGTGGTCGATATTTTTTTTTATTTTTCAGTTCAGTGATGTTTTAAAATTTTAAAAAATCATTTTTATTTTCAAAATACTTTTACCATGATTGCTAATAATACCCCTTCTGTCAGCTATGAGCTACCTCATCATATCCGTACAACTGAAAAATAAAAAATAATCTTAGTATGAAATACTAATATACTGTATGTATCTTTGTGCTAACTAAATATTCTCTCTGGCTCGTTTTAATTTTTTTTATTTTTAAATATAAATTGTTTTATGTATATTTAATTTTTTTTTTGATTTTTAATTTTTTTTTTAAAAATTGAATAAATAAGAAAAAGAAAAAAAAAGTAATTAATTAATATATAAATAATAATAAAATTTTAAATTAATATTAATTGTTTAATATTAATATTAATAATTTTTTTTAATATATGTAATTATAAATGAAGGAATAGTATTTTTAAACGATGATAAACTAAAAATTACAAATACTCCGACCAGTAATTCATTGGCATCGCTGACGAGAGAAACCGGACCCAAGGTGGTAAAGGGGGACCCAGCCAATAGAAATTCAGAGACCCCAAAGGGGATCTCCTCTCATCACCACCATTTCACTGTCACTCCCCCCACCATCAGTGTCAGCGACAGCTCTCTCAAATTTACACATGTCCTCTACAATCTCTCTCCCGCCGGTAATACTTTCATCTTTTTATTCCTTTCTTTCTTTCTTTTACGGTTTACCTATAAAGTTTGTTGGTGGTTTAATTGGTTGCAGAGCTGTACGAGCAGGCGATTAAGTATGAGAAAGGCTCCTTCATTACGTCCAGTGGAGCGTTGGCCACACTCTCCGGGGCCAAAACTGGCCGATCTCCTAAGGATAAGCGCGTCGTCAGGGATGATTCTACTGAGGATGACCTTTGGTGGGGAAAGTATGTAGACCTTAATTCCTCTCTCTCTCTCTACCTCACGCGCTCACACACGCAATAAACTTATCTTCAGTTTCAAACATGGGTTTATTCCTTTGTACAACAGGGGTTCACCAAACATTGAGATGGACGAGCACACCTTTATGGTGAACAGAGAAAGAGCTGTTGATTATCTCAATTCCTTAGACAAGGTAACTGCCACTAGTATTTCAATTCTTTCTTATTCTACTTTTTCAGTAGCTACATATTTCGTCATAATGTCATAACAAAAACCAAACAACCCAACCAATCGAAGAAGATTAATACAGTAGTACCACCACCATTGACCCACCTCCTCAATTACTAAAGATGGACGAACAAAGTCCAATTCGTGATAATGTCATCCCTTTCTAGGAAACACAAAATTAGAATTTAGATTCTGGAGATAAGATTGCATCGAGTGATGGTATCTTTTTTGTCTTTCTCCTTCATATATTGGCCCCTCAGGTGCAGTTTTGTCCATATTCCGATGATACTTTACTTTATTCTCCTCTTCCACCCCCTATCCCAAGTCACTCTTATGTGTTCTGCCACCTTTTCCCCACTTGGCCTTTTTTGGTAAAATAAATTTACACTGAGCTTGCCTTTATGTTTGTTTGCAAAAAAAATATATTTAGAATTTGACTATTTATCTCATTTTAATAGTATTTTGGACTATTTTATTTCATGACAGAACTATTTTTGGTCATTCGTAAAACATCTCCAACAGATGGATTATCCTATAGACTATATTTAGTCCATATGACATCAACAAATATCTTTTAGTTTTCAATCATTCTAACAGATGGACTATCCCGTGGACTATAATATAAAAAATTTAAAATAATCAATAAATTCAAAAAAACTCCTATCATTCTTTTACTTTCCCATTTAAATATAATTAAATTTATAGTTCATGGACTATTTAGTTCCTAGATTTAGTCTTTTAAGGGTTTCAAATATAGTCCGAGACTATATTTAGTTTATCTGCTGGAAAGGAAAGTTAAATCCTAAACTATATTTAGTCTAGATATTCATTGCTGGAGATGCTCTTAAGGCTACTTATGAGAGTTTATATAATTTCATGATTAATGTAATTTTAAGCTATCAAATGACTTTATGAAATTAATAGTCCCACATTAAGAGACTAATAGTCACTATTCAAATGATTAAATAGTCCGAAATAGTGTTAAATTAAGATAAATAGTTCAATTCCAAAAATATTTTTTACAAACAAACATGGCCTTAATGTATTAAATAAATCAGGCCACAACTGTTTTGTAACTTTAATTTTGCACCTATTAACTTTTGCTAGTCTTAATTGGATTCCGTTAGGTCATCATTTTCTGAAATCCTTATTATTCTGTTATTTTAATTAGAGTTTTCCCCTCAGAAATCAAGCAAAAGACGGTGTAAATTTACTTTAAGAAAAAAGTTTAGCAACTGAGTTTTTTTTTTCCACCTATCATTAAGCCTGAGATTATGCAACGATATTGGGGAATGATTTGTTGGGTTAAGCTGGGAATGTTTACCATCCTTGATCTTTGATACTGGTCATCACAGCCATCTACTGGCTACGAGGGACTACTAGAATAGTATGGAATGGTGATTCCCTAGTTGTTTCAGTAAATCCTTGATGGTCCACTGCAATGGCTGGTAAAGTCAAAATTTGTCAGATAAAATTTATTACAAATAGATACATTCTGAACCAGAATTTTTAAGTTAATTTATAATTCTAGTTCACACCAGCTTGAAGCTCATACGGTGGTCAGTAACCCTTCCCGAATAAAAAAACGACATATCTTAAAATCTTCAAAAAAGAAAAATGAGAAAAAGGGGAATTGAAAATAGAATCGAGAGACTTTGAAGTCAATCCCTTTCTTTTCATGTGTATGCTCCTCTCAATGTTCCATGCTAGTTAATTCATTACATGTACGATAATCCAGTTCATAATCGTGCATTCTCTGTTTTTGTCGTGTCATGTATGTGACACATTTTTCATGATCTGTTGTGGATCTACCCAGCTACCATGGTGAGGTGAGGAGTGGAGACCGTGAATGGTATTGTGTATTTGTTTGACTTATGCCTATAACATAAACTGAAATGTTTCCTAATCAACATCAAATTGATGTATGAGAATGCTCAAATATATTGGATTAAGCTAGAATGATGCAGTGAATAATTTAGCAAAAAAAATAAAAAAAATAAAAAAATGATGCAGTGAAACATATTCTTACAACTATTTTCTGATGGGTTCTGAAGATGAATCAACTCCAATTGTAATAATCAGTTGTGCTAAAGTTGCTTCAATTTTTGTAGTCGTTTGTAGAATGAGAAACCATTTGACTCTAATGGTCTTTATGATGATATTTCAGGTCTTTGTCAATGATCAATTTCTCAACTGGGATCCAGAGAACCAAATCAAAGTCCGGATAGTTTCTGCCAGAGCTTACCATTCCTTGTTCATGCATAACATGTAAGTAAATGGAACAAAAGATTGAACATTTAACATGCAGTACTTGTTTGTGTTTATAGGCTTATAGCCTTGCACCAAGATCTATGGTTCTAAGCCCTGCCAGATAAGTTTCTTTAACGTTGACATAATCTTAATTCTCAAATCTTGAATATCATAATTTGTTGATAAAAAAATTTAGTTGAGGAACTAAGACATGAATGCTTGAAAGTTAAAGGTATACGAAAGCATTATGATGGTGTATTAGTTCATTGTACAATTCCATAACTGGGTGGGTGACAGGTGTATCCGACCCACACCTGAAGAGCTGGAGAATTTCGGTACTCCGGACTTCACTATATATAATGCTGGACAGTTCCCGTGTAACCGTTATACACACTATATGACATCCTCTACTAGCATAGATTTAAACCTTGGTAGAAGAGAAATGGTCATCCTCGGCACTCAGTACGCCGGGGAAATGAAGAAAGGTCTTTTCAGTGTAATGCACTATCTCATGCCTAAGCGTCAAATCCTCTCCCTTCATTCTGGCTGCAATATGGGCAAAGATGGAGATGTTGCCCTCTTCTTTGGATTGTCAGGTAAAGTATCATCGGATCATCGTTCCGATGTGGCTCCATCCCGGCCAACTGATATGTCTTTTCTCTCTCTGTACTACTTGTTTGATTGGGGCAGACGACTATTTTGCTTCTTTATGATGGTGTGCATTGTTTTTTGATGAGTTTCATTTGTTATTTTTAGGTACTGGAAAGACAACTCTGTCTACTGATCACAATCGGTACTTAATTGGAGATGATGAACATTGTTGGAGTGATAATGGCGTGTCAAATATTGAAGGTGGTTGCTATGCTAAGTGTATTGATCTTTCTAGGGAGAAGGAGCCTGATATATGGAATGCTATCAAGTTTGGAGCTGGTACATTCCTAATTCTCTTCTCTTTGCTTTATCAATCTAATCAAGCATTGGAAATTTATTTGAAGAAAACATTCTTTTTCTACTTTAAAAGGTACGAGTACAGAGGAAATTAAATTAAATAAAGAAGTCATGCATTCCAAACTCGTTCTTTTGAAATTTATTAGTTGTAGTTTTTGTATTGGTTGATCTATTAACAGTTTTTATTGTTTCTTTGTGGCAGTGTTGGAAAATGTGGTGTTTGATGAGCATACAAGAGAGGTGGAATATGAAGAGAAATCAGTCACAGGTATTGCAATTATCATTTACTGCAGTGGTTAGATCCCCTCTGTAATGATGACAATGCAGATGAGATCTTCTCATTGTAAAATTTGCTAGCGTTGTTCAGATCTTATTGACTGTCCATTGATTGACTAGGAACAAAGGAAGTAAAGCTTGAATCCTGCAACAGTTATAGCCAACATAATTATGAGAAATAGAAGTATGAAGTGGAATATGTTAGAGTAAACAGTGTTCACTTTTGATGAACTTATTTTGTTATATAAAGAGTGAAACAGTGTTAAAAAAAAGAATTTCTTTGAGATAAATTAGAGCTATAATACATTCAGTCTATAACAAGATGTATCAAAAGCTGATTCTCTCTTTTCTCTTCTCACATATGATGTATTAGAAGTTGTTTCTCTCTTTTATTTTCAATGCAGAGAACACTCGTGCTGCTTACCCTATCGAGTACATTCCAAATGCTAGGATCCCATGTGTTGGTCCACACCCAAAGAATGTCATACTTTTAGCATGTGATGCATTTGGTGTTTTCCCACCTGTGAGCAAGCTAAACATGGCACAGACCATGTACCACTTCATCAGCGGCTACACAGCTCTGGTACGTATCTCACTACGGAAAAACTCAAAAACTACCTACTCCATTACTTTGCATTTGGGTAAAAATTTAGTAATAGCTGACCTATCAAGACCCTCCCAAGATGTTGACTAGTATAACTGTGGAACAAGATTGTTACTAGAGCAAAGATAACTCAAAAACTAAAATTCTACAGCATTATTTAATTAATTGTGTATGATCTAAGTAAAGGTGGCTGGCACTGAGGAAGGTGTGAAGGAACCCCAGGCAACATTCTCAGCCTGCTTTGGTGCAGCTTTTATTATGTTGCATCCTACCAAGTATGCCGCGATGCTCGCTACAAAAATGGAGAAGCATGGAGCGACAGGATGGCTCGTCAACACTGGATGGTCTGGTGGAAGGTATGAAGTGAGAATACAGAGAAAATAATTAGTTTGCGTACAAGTAAATATGTTATCAAAATCATCCATATTTTGTTCATTTTGCAGCTATGGCTCAGGTAGCCGTATGAAGTTGGCATACACCAGAAAAATTATTGATGCAATACACTCTGGCAGCCTTTTGAAGGCAAATTACAAAAACACCGACGTTTTTGGGCTCAAAATCCCAACTGAAGTTGAGGGCGTGCCTTCAGAAATCCTGGATCCCATGAACACTGTTAGTTGGCTGAGCCTTACTATTTTCCCTTTCTTTGCTTTAATACATGTTGCAAATATGTTGTGTAGATGCATTATTATTACAACTGTTGAATGATTTCTGAATGTAGTGGTCCGATAAGAAGGCTTACAAGGAAACACTGCTGAAGCTTGCTGGTCTGTTCAAGAGGAACTTTGAGGTGTTTACCAACCACAAGATTGGCAAGGACAACAAGCTGACGGAGGAAATCCTTGCTGCTGGGCCTATATTCTGAGCTGGTGTGGCGAAAGAAGGGAACTGAACTCTGGTAGAAGTTTGAAATAAGTGATGAAATATAGATAGATGCAATCTTTATGTTGTTCAGTTCAAGCTTATTTAATGTGTAATATTTGTTTCCCTTCCCTCCAAGCACCTTAGAATAGTTTCAATTTCAAAGGAGGGGGAGGAACAAATATGGTGCTCATTCTATTGTTTACAAAGCTTAATAGTAAAAAAAGAGGGTTAGTTTCCCCATTTTATTGGTTTATGAGCACTAGTCTCTCTTTTTCTGCCCATATCAAGCACCGACCTAAAACCCAAAGGGATAATGCTAGGTAATGACTAATGAGACAATTTTTGTCTAGTTCCTGACATTACTCAACCACCCAAAGATTGACAACCTCGGTTTGAAAGATAAAGCATATAGCTTTATAACGGTAGTACTCTTTTTATTCCGAGATATATTTGTAAAATCTTGACTTTTTAAAATATATATATATATATATATATATATATATATATATATATATATATATATATATATATATTTTATCAAATTCATTATCCACAACATTGGTTAGAAATGAAAGCAACACAAAAACTATTCAAGATACTAACAAATACAAATGAAACTTTTATGCGGTTGAGCTGACAGTATCGATAATTATATGTAACAAGATAGTTAGAGATTTTATTTAAATTAATCGAGTCATTTTGGCTGATCATCGAGTTAATTCCGAGTTAGTCTAAAGTTTATTATTCTAATTTTGTTGTATAATTTGTTATATTATTCTACAAATGTACATGTATATATTAAAAAACTATATACAATGATTTAAATATACATACAATTCAATTTTATATTCAATGTATTATTACCATTTATATTATATTGTTTATACTTAAATTATAATATCAAATAATACACATCATAATTTTAAATTGTATTATGGATATTAAGGCTCACTATTTGTCCCCCCTTTCTCCGTTTTTCTGTCTATATCTCCCTCTCTTGACTGAGGTAAAATATTATCTGAAATATGTATCTCATGCTTTCAGTCCGGCTATAAATTTCATGAGCTCTGTTGTTTTGTAAAGCCTTTAAGGCTAAACATTTTCCTAATTATTTAGTGGAATGGATTTTGCATTTTGCATTTGTTGTTAATGACCTGGAGCTCTATCATGTTTAATACTTTCATTACATCCAATAATCCAATAGCAAAGTTAAAGCTTACAATCAAATTTACAACTGTATGATGTTGTATTCACTTGCATTGGTCATGTTATGCAGTTATGGATCCTTCTTTGGGCCTTCCCCGCCTGTTATAGCTCAAAGAGTAATTGAAGAAAGCGAGTCGTTATTAGAGAACCCACATTTGGCAGAAAGGGTTTCTAAATCTAAACTTGGTGTAAGCATCAAAAATTCAAATCCTCCCTCCCTTTCTCACTCGGTGAGATACCATTAGGTTCATCTCCGGTGATCTGTCTCTCCTAGTCTATAGCTTTTCTGAAGGCTTTATTTCTTTACCCCATATGGATACCATATTGTTAAATTATTTTGATGAAGGCGAGGGAAATGAAGTTAATGCTTAATTGCTAAGTTCTTTTTGTTTGGTTGTGCTTAAGGAAGAAGACTTCTTTTTTGTTTACATCCACTAATGCTATTACATTTATGGTCCTATGGATGTTTTTTGTTGCTCATTTGCTTGTCTAAAGTTATTTTTCTTTCAAAACAAGCATCGTAATCATAAACTTTAATTTTTTAAGGCTAATTTGATATAGAATATGTTTATAAAAATAAAATTATAACTAATTAACAGAAGTATCATGTCCGTATCCTAATTGTTTTCTGATATTGTTTGGCTTACTATTACTTCAAATTGAATTGTGCCTGGTGTGTTGTAAAGATATGCAGATATTATATCATCCCTCAACTGGATTACCATATTGAACTTAGTTTATCTGTTGATGACCCAACTTAGCTTTGCAAAACATTAAGGGCCGGCCATGCTTCAGCTCCCATAGGATCCAGGCCTCGAGTGAATGACCATCCCCCTAAAGTCACTAATGCGGAATTGTTTTGAATACAGTAACTAGTTCTTGATTATCCTTTATGTTTGCTTATGTATATCAAGTATGGTTCTTTTGAATGGTTTTGCAGATGAAGACAAAAACGAAAGTCCAAATGCTTAAAAATACTAGGGACTACTCGTTTCTATTATCGGATGATGTCTCCAGCTCCTACATAAGACCCGCCACCTCGAAATGTTGCTGTTTCAAGACCTGGTGTGTTGCTGCTAAAGTAGCTGATCAAAAGGCTTTTTGGTGATGTTAAAGAGGTGAGATTGGCTCAAGTACCACTGAAGAGCAAACAGTTTAGCGGTCAATAGTGGCAAAAAGGTGTTTAATGTCCGTGAAGAGTGGAGAAATATGTCCACAAGCAGGAAGATGCAATCTAAAGTAGGGCCTCACAAATTGGCTTTTGGCATTAAGCCAATGTCCCCAGTGGATCGGAAACAGCACAGTAGCAACAATGGGAGTGGGCCTGGCCGGCCTCAGTCGCGGAAAGGCATACCTTCTAAGGTCCCGCTGACTTCTACAGAGAAGAAGATTATTTCATCAAGTGCAAAGAACAACATGCCTGTTATGCGCAGACCACTTGTTTTGAAATCGCAGTCATCTGTTTCGAAGCAAACTTTGGACCAAAGACACGGGAATTGCAAGAATCTAGCAAGGGGAAATATTTATCAAGACAACCAGTGTCCTGTTGTCACATGTTTGACCATTCTGATGTTTTTTTGGGGTGATATGTTAATTGCATTGTTACTTGGGTTTTAGGAAACTTTCCTCCTGTTCCTCTTGAAAGTGACATGGAGCCATATTTTGACTGTGTAAATAATATTTTTTGTTGTTGTTGTCAAATTAATGTGAATTATTTAATTTTAAAAATAATGAATGATTAAATAAGACTAAATTATAAGATAAAAAAGAATAAAATATAATAATAATTGTCCTTAGCCGGAAGAGCAGATCGGTGAAGTTCAGAAATATTGTTAAAATGTCATCCTTCTAGATGAACATCACAAATTGAAATCTAAAATAATAATGTACCGAGGTAAAGAAAAAATAAAATAAAAAAGAGAAAGTGAGTCAAAGAAGAGAATAAAGAATTAATGGCAAAATTGTAATTAATGTGAAGGATTCCTGCTTCTGTTCAGCTCTCCTATTTTGGTCCCGTATATGACTCATGCTTGACTCAAAGAATTTATTCTCTTTTTAGTAAGGTAAAGGATTATATTTCTTCCTTCTTTCTCAAAATATAAAATTATTACTAAATTTTTAAAATTAATTTAAAATAAGCATAAATTTATTTACTTTTATTTATTTAATATAATTATTAATATTATAAATTATTTAATAATTATAAAATTTATTATTTTATAATTTTAATGAATTTTATCATTATTTTTAAAGTTAAAGTTTCTTTAAGTTTTAATTTAAAACAAAAGGATACAACCTTTGATCCACAAATAAATATAAATACAATTAATGATGCTCCAACCTACGTCCACAGTCTGAATATTTGCAGGCTGCGATTCAACTGTGTTATGCCATTTTCCGTGGAACCGTGTCCTTTCTTCTACCTCTATCCGACCTTGTATCTGTAATGTTTACACCTGTTTGAAAGAAAAAAAGAAAGAAGGATACAGAATTAGCAGAAAAATGGCGGAGGAGCCAATAATGAAACCCTATAAGCTGAAACATACCCTCAAAGGCCACAAGCTCGCAATCTCAAGCGTCAAGTTCTCCGACGACGGCAAGCTCCTCGCCACCTCCTCCGCTGACAAGACCATCCGGACTTGGTCCCCCCTCGACGGCACGCAAATCCAAGAATTCCATGGACACCAGCTAGGCATCTCCGATGTGGCATTCTCCTCCGACACTCGCTACCTCGCATCCGCCTCAGACGACAAGACCGTCCGGATTTGGGACATCTCCACCGGTTCTCTTGTAAAAACCCTAACTGGTCACACGAATTACGTCTTCTGCGTAAACTACAATCCTCAGTCCAACTTGCTCGCCTCCGGTTCATTCGACGAGACCGTTAGGGTTTGGGATGTCAAGACGGGCAAGTGCTTAAAGGTTCTTCCGGCCCATTCTGATCCAGTCACCGCCGTTAATTTTAACCGGGACGGGTCGTTGATCGTGTCCAGCAGTTACGATGGGCTGTGCCGGATTTGGGATGCGTCGACGGGGCATTGTCAAAAGACGCTGATTGATGATGAGAATCCGCCCGTTAGCTTTGTCAAGTTTTCTCCCAACGGGAAGTTTATTCTTGTTGGCACATTGGATAACACATTGGTGAGTTTTCTTTATCTTCCACTTGTTTGATTAAATTCCCTGTGAATTTTACTCCGAAATTGTGAATTGTGCGTTGTTCGAATTAATATTGTTAAAGAAGTCATTTTTAATTTGGGATGCCTTTTTATTCTTTTTTTGAGTGGAAATTGCACAAGATCAATTAGCAAAAAAAAGAAATTGCAAAAGATCATCTTTTTAATCCCCATGTTGCTTGAATTTTGATTTTATGGAGTGGAAATTATTGAGTGACTACATTGGTGTATGATTTCTTAGTTTGGGAACTGCATTTTTGAATTAGCTTTGCTATTTTAATTCTATTTGATTATAAGCCAGAATCTCCTGGTTTTGCTTAAGTTTTGAGCCATAGGTTATTGGATTTTGTAGGGGTTTGCATGTTTACTGGATAAATTGATACTTGGTTTTTAGGATTGTGCCAAAATGCAATGCTAAACTAACAAGACTGAGAACTGGACTTGGAACTACAGTATGTTTTCTTTGACGGTGCTAGAAATCCTATGTGGATATGACATGAACACAGAAAGTTAACGTTGGTATATAACCTAGAAGCATCAGCAGTATGTGAAATGCAAAAAGCAGTTTGAAGAAGCTATTATTAAATGTTTGGGATTTTAAGGGCAGGGGAAAAATAAACTGGTCGGGACAGTTATCTGGATGTAGCTTGAGTGTTAATTTCTTAGAAGTATTCAACTTTAGATTAATTTTTTTTCTTTTTCCGATCGTCTATGTAAAGCAGACAATGAAAATCTATTTCGATGGCATACATATTTGTGCTCAAATATAGGAAGCCAATATCTACAAATGGAATCAATAATTATAGAAGGTGTCAGCTTACAGATCATGCCTTTGCTCATTTATATCCTTCTTTGACATTCTCTGAAACTGTAAACCAAATCATGCTGTCTCCAGGGTTTCTGAATGATAATAATCGATACTTCCCTTAAATAGAGTACGTTTTCAAAGGAAATATGAAGGACTCTTTTTAATTTCTTCTTTGGGAGGGTATTTTTTTGACACTTCCACCTTGTTCCCGTGCAGTGTTTATTTTAACAAATCAATGTTTATTATCTAATTTCACAGTATTTTTCCACTATTATGATACATTACCTAAGACTAGTATTATGTCATTATCGTATTGGTTCTCTCCCTCCTTTTCTTTAAGAGGGGGGGGGGGGGGGGGGGTGGTTTGGTTTGGTGTCGTGAGCGCTAAAAAGAGGTTGTCTTTTATCTTTAAATTAATGAATGCATGGACTACTTGGTTTTATAAGGATCATCAATTGCAGAAAACTATCACAAACAACATATTATAGCCTTGAAGGGCATAGGGAAAAAACATAAAATTCCCAATTTGTTTGACTTCATGCTATGTTCGTAATCCAAAACAAGTATGAAAAAATAATTTTAAAAATTAGATTATTTATTTCAAAAAACTATTTTAGAGAATACTTTCCCACATTGAGGGCATATGGCTGGGGAAAAATGTATAACTCACAAAGTGGTGGCGTCTTTAAGTCTTATTTTGATTAATTGGTTCCACATCAAGTTCCTTTATATTATACATATAACATCTACATGATTTAGGGCCCCATGAAATAACTGTGGTTTAGGTATTCAATTTCACCGACTGTAAAACTAGTAATTACGTGTTTTAACTCTGTTTTGGTGTTTCATATCGTTATATCAGGGCATCTGGTTGGGTTTTGTTTGGGTACCCTGTTATTGTCTTTCAAGTGTTAACTTTTTCCTGTTATGGTCACAAGCATATCTTTTCCTTTAATTACCAATGGTGTTGTATGATGTATCTGTTTTGTTTTCAGAATTCATGCTCTTCTTAGAATCTTCCATATCATATGCTACCTCCATCTGAAATTGAGAGTCCTATTTTGATGCTTATTATATACGATCGAAAAACCTATGTTTTGGTGCTAAGTCAAGATGGTAGGTTAAATGAAATTGAAAATACGCATTGGTGAGTGGTGATGCTTTTCCTGGTTCACTTTTGTAAATGATTGTGTTCGATGTAATCTACTACCGTCTGATATTGATTTCTAATGCTGTGTATGCAGAGGCTGTGGAACTATACGACTGGCAAATTCCTAAAGACTTACACTGGCCATGTTAATTCGAAGTACTGCATTTCGTCTGCCTTTTCCATAACAAATGGGAAATATATTGTTAGTGGTTCTGAGGATAATTGTGTGTACTTATGGGAACTCCAGTCTAGAAAAATTGTTCAAAAATTGGAAGGTCACACCGACCCTGTCATATCAGTGTCATGTCACCCGACGGAGAACATGATTGCTTCCGGTGCACTCGGAAATGACAAGACAGTGAAGATCTGGGCTCAGGACAATTGACTTGTTTGTTTGGTAAAATTTCCGCAAGACATGAAAGCATTTTCTTTTTAGTGTAGAAACATCTGTACTTTTGTGATCCAAGTAATTGGCACATGAAATTCAATTGTCTGTTTTTAGGTTATTGGGTTAAAGAGCATTGCTGTTTGCAACATCAATACAAACGATATTTCAGTTGCCATTGAAGCATGCTTCTTGTGTTTATGAAGAGATGTGGCACTCTTTTATTTTTAACTTTAGGTAAAAAGTAGTTTCTGTAATAATATCTCTGGATCATCTAAAACAGTGCAGTAATAACAATGGAGAAAGGAATTTTGGCTACTTAAATGGAGCTTACGCCAGGGGTCTTAGAGACAACAAAGCTTTATTCGGAGTGTTTCTCTGTTTATGATGATTCTGAGAGCTATTAGAAATATTGCGTGTATTTTGAGAACTAGGGCTTTGAGACGTTGGTTCTCTCCTGTGTGACTTCACCATCTACTCCTATGTCACAGAAAGAGTCCAACTTTCATCCTAGTTAATTTATAAATCCTAAACTTCAAATTGTGAAAGAAATTTATACTAGTTATTGAAATAATAATTTTGTACTTGGTAATTAATACTTTATCTTAAAAAATAATTTACAAACTTAACTATTATATCAATTAAAATCAAATAATTCATATTAATAATGTATTTTAGGATAATAAATTCTTTTTGTGAAATTGAGAGAGTATTACCCTTAAAACATTATTACAGGGGATTGATCGTTTACCACTCGGTAAATATAGACCAAAAACTGAATCACATAACCCTGTGTTGATTCCGTCTTTCACTTCCTATACTCATTGCAAATTACAATTTGTTAGTCCTTATATTATTGTCATAACACTTTGTTAGAGGTAGCGTATCCTTCGTTCCATTGTTTCCAACCTTTCCCATGCTAATTTATTGTAGATTATAAATTAAATTATTATAAATTTGGAAGATTAATTGAAATAATTTTTTTTCTCTCTCTTCTAAGAACTTGTCTATATATCATAGAATTAAAATTTCATATACTGTCTGTCAGCGTGTGCATAAACAGTGTTAGATTCATCATACATTATTAATAAAATAATTATATTAAACATTACTATCTTTATTTTAATAATATATCATGATAACTACACTATCATTGTATCAAATATTAACTCATATGTGCGCCACTGATACCATTAAATCATATCGCCAATAGTTTAGTTATTTATAAGATTTGCGTACTTGCACTGAATAAATTAAGAGATGAATTCATCTGAGGATTTTCTTGAAAAGGATCTCATCACCACCGAAGTGTTTCTGAATAAGTAAGCCATTGGTGGACCATGTTTGTATAAAACTAGTCTGGTGTGAGTGGTGTCTAGGTCTGCCCTTGATTAATTGCAAGAGATGTGCTATCTTCGCTCCAACCGACTGCATGCCTTGACGCATTAGATTATTAAGCTCACAGCCATGAATAATACCCTGAAGTGTAAAATTCGCTACTTGTCATTCGGTCCTAATAATATAATAATATTTAATATGTTTAGGAACTTAATCCTAATCATATATATTAAGCAGTAGTATATCTCCAGCTGTCATAATCACCCAACGCCTTAGTTGGACTACTTTGGAGAAGAATATTATTATTATTATTATTTTGAATTTGGGTAAATATTGGCTTGAGTCCACACCACAGAGTTTCTTTTTTTCTTGTTGAAGAAGGCAAGTCCAAGCTTCCTCCTCCCTCCATTTCTATCTCATTTTTCAGCATAATTGCTAGGGTTTTTAATTTGATTTCCGATTATATAATTAACAAAATCCATGGATATGACATATGCTAGATGTTTTCCTGAGCTGGTAAGTTTAAAAGAACAAGTTTGTGGGCAGTAGCGAAGCCAGAAATATTTTTTAGTAGGTTTAAAATTCTTACTAAGCTATAAATAATTTAGCGGGGGTTCGAAGACATGCCCCCGAACCAATTTTTTATAATACTTTTGTACTTTCAGGTCACACACACACACACACACATATAAAATATAAAATATATACTATATACTACATTACAATGACAATATAATAACTATTAATATATGGTATATACACTATATTGACTCATAATAGATTTTTAATCACAATTGTTCATAAGTAATTAATTATTTTAAAAAATAATATAAATTATATTATTATTTAGTTTAAAAATATTACAGAGAGAGATACATATATTGAGGGAATACGAGTCATTTATGGTTAAAATTTAATTGACAAAGTTATAAAAATTTAATTTGATCCTATATATTAGAAAATTTATAAATTTTGAGTAGGGTCAATTTATATATAATTTTTAAATTTTCTAAAATTTATCATATATTATAAATTAATTATTTTTTCCACAAGTTAACATATGGCTTCGCCCCGTATGATATGCATTCATTTCATATTCCTTAAACTCGGTAAACTTATGAGTTTTTTTTTTATTTCTAATGCATTTCAGTTGATTTTGAATGTTCTCAGACTTGGTTCTCGTCATCCAGTAATTACCATAATTTTTTCTTCTAAAATGTCAGGTTGGAGGGTTCACATTTGAATTAAATGAATACCGTCAGATAAAAAGGGAATATATACCATACCAAATTGTGATGAGATTTGAAATCTTCATTTTACCTCATACTTTGGATGTCATGGCAAAACTTGGTTACTATTCCATTATTCTTAATGCATGAAGACAAGATTAGCGATACCATTAATTATTAATTAGCAATTCGATCGTAATGTAAAGAAAAATGTGTGGGAACACTTTTGTAATTGCGTTTTGGGCAACTTATATGGAGCATCTGTTTGAAACTCAAATCGACATTCAGATAAACAAGCACATTTATTTTTAAAATAAAAAAAAAAAATAAACAAGTATATATATTGATTAACTATATGTGTTTTAAAGCCTAAAGATTTTAATTTAAAAATTGCAAAACCATATTTGTGTTCCATGACATTGTTTACATGCCTCAGGTTTCAATGAGTAAAAAAAATTCTAAACTTCTATAAAATTACAAAAAGTTATAGACTACAAGGTGATTTTTTTTGTTTGTTAATCTCTTTACATTAATTCAGTTGGTGTGTGTGTGGTCGTTTTTCTCTTAATTGTGCCACCATGAAAATTGGCTACCTTCTAATTTTATCATCTCTGCAGGGTATTATGGAAATTAAAAGAGAAATATTCCTTGGCCATATGGTTGTTGGAAGGGTTTTTGACTACTGTGATTTGTATATAACCATAGTTTTCAGTATTTAATAAAATGTTTCCTTAATCTAATTTGCAGGGATATACAGAGATCTTAACTAATTCTTCCTTCTTTACAAGACAATTAACCCTCTACGAGTACGAATCGAAGTCAAATTTTGAGAGCTACTCAGATACCCAACTTTGAATCCTCAGAGCTTACCCCTTGATAATGTGATGAGTACTAATATTGGCATGAGAGCCTGGAAGGCGAAACGCTCAAGGCAGATTATGAGAGCCCTTGCTACTCAAAACAAATGAGAAGTACTTCAAATGTTTCTTCCTCCAATTCAACAAATTTCATCGCTTTTGGGTACCCTAACTCACCACCACTAGAACGACATCAGTTTTAGCAAGTTTAGACCTCCTTAAAAGGTCAAGGGATGAATTAGTTCCTCGATCAAGAAATATTCAATTTTTCTCACAAGATATCTCAAGTTTCGTACAACAAAAACCATGAACCCAAATTTGTAGGAGATCAAAAGGATTGATAGCAGCATAAATAGAGTCCTTTACAAGCTCAAGAGAATGTTACAGCAGAAAGATTGCGTAGAGAGAGGCTGAACAAGTTATTCATAGGTCTTTCAGCTCACATACCAGGCTTAAAGAAGCTACGTACACAGTAAGTTAAATTCCTAATTGATAGCTTATTATACAGTGCTTTTGCATTCATGTTTTATCTTCAGTTTATATCTATGTAGCTATATGATCAATGTTTTAGCAATTAGCAACGCAACCAAAGTAAAAGCATAATGAAATCAAGATAAAATAATCACACGCGAGATCAAATTCATGTGGTTCATTCAATCTTGGAGTATGTGTAAGATCCCATCGGATCCTTATATATGTTCAGGCCTATTAGCCCTCTCCTTTGCAACTAGATAGGTTTAATAATTCTTTTTTTGAATTAAACTGGATCAGATTTCACAAATAACGTGATGAATTTGTAATATATGCACCCAAACAATAGTCAGTACTTCCTAACTATTCTAGCTCACGTTTCAAGAATTTGAAGGGATCATGAGAAAGTGCCATCTATATATCTCAAATTTCTAACAGCCATATGGAGTTTACTCAAAAAAGAAGCTACAACATCTGTGTCGTGTATCTGAATATGATGTTCTCTTGCAGTTGGACAAGGCTTCTATCCTAAAAGATCCCGTTGAATACAAAAAACAACTTCAAGAACGTGAGAAAGTACTCGAGGAAGAGGCATGTAAAGTTGTAAACAATCGAAGGAACCATTTGTTAAAAAGAAGACATTAATGTTATCTGAAGATGATGACACCCATCCCTCCCTTCCAGCACTCTATGATATCAAAGCAAGAGTTTGTGACCAGAACGTACTAATTAGAATACACTGCCAGATACCAAAAGGGATTATAGTACTTAAATTCCTCAATGCATTGGAGAAGCTTCACCTCACTATCATCAATTGCTGTGTCATTCCATTTGATAACAACCTCGACATAACCCCGTTATGTTAGTCTCATTTATAAAATTTATAAATATTTAGGATGTATTTTTCCCCCATATTTATCGTTAAATCAATAAGTTGTTAGTTAATTTTCTTGTGATAACGTGATAATAAAATTATGATAGTAAACTTGAATATCATTCTATATTATTATAAATAAAAAGACGCATTTTATGGAACAATTTATTTTTCATGCAAATAGAACTCTTTTTAATTATTTATTTTCATGTCAAATGTTAATTCTTGATTTGGGTTTTTTCCCGAAAAACTTTGTTTTCACTAAATTGTAATGAGCAATCAATTTAAAGGGATAACATGCCTTGTAACATTACTCCGTCGTAAAGAAACCATCCTCATATAATGATCTTTATGTTCATCCTCATATACCGATGAATGAGCTCGTGGAAGAAGTACGATCAGCTTTTTCAAAGATCGTTTGACATGCACATATATAAACATGTCCTTGTGCTTGTTTGTATAAAAGCGCCATGGGAAACTACCATAAACTCGTGTTAATTTGTTTGACCTTGCAATTGCATTTTGTTATTCTCAATTGAATAAATTGAAAATATATGGTACCCTTTTTCTTTGTATCGGATATCCATGATCTCATAGTCATAATTTGAATATCAATTATTTGAAATATAGCTAATACAAACATGTTCTTTTAAAATTACATTTTGATCTAAAAAATAATTTATTAAATTTATAATCTATTGTAACATATATGTCCTTAATTTTTTTTTTTATATTTCTGTATAAAATTTTATTGTTATGCATTACCTCAATATAATTCTTTTCGTTGAGAATTTTTAACTTTTGAAAGCGAACTTCCCAGTATTGCTCCTCACTGAGTTTCGTCCTCACTATGCATCTTATCATTAGATTCATTACCATTATAATTTTAAATAATAATCTAAGGTTATTCTAGGGAGTCCACTTCACATAATAATTTAAGTTATTATATGAGGTCCTCTTTCCCAAAAATATCATCTTGTTACTTATGAGGAAACGTAACTTTAAATCACTGGGTATATATAGTTTTATAAAATATAATCCTTATATTATTGTTTTGACGTTATCATGTCTATCCAACAGTTACAGAAACAATTCTCCCATACTGTATATATTAACAGCTTTCCACGTTTAAAAAAACTAAAAAAAGCTTTCCACGTTTTCATTGAACATGGAATTAAGTATACATATATAGGGAAATGATCCATAACAAGCGTTTGTTATAGATACTATTCCAGTAAATACATCTTCAACCGTTGAAATAATGATTTTAATGGATAAGATAGAGTTCCACCCGCTATCTAAGATAACGGGTAGGAAAACAAATAAAAAAAAATTCTCAGTCCACCTATCATCTTAGTTGACGGGTGGAGTTTTGTTTTTTGTTTTTTTTTTTTAATCTAAGTTTAACAAAATATAAAAAAATCAAAAAAAAAAAATTCTCACCCGTCATCTTAGTTGACGGGTGGAGTTTTGTTTTGTTTTTATTTTTTTAATATAAGTTTAACAAAAAAAAAAATTTCCCAACCATCATCTTAGTTGATGGGTGGAGTGTTTAGTTTTTTTTTATTTTTAATATAACTTTAACAAAAAAAAATAAAATTCCCACCTGTCATCTTAGTTGGTGGGTGGAGTGTTTAGTTTTTTTTTTTTTAATATAACTTTAACAAAAAAAAAAAATTTCCACCCGTCATCTTAGTTGATGGGTGGAGTGTTGAGTTTTTTTTTTTTTTTTTAATATAACTTTAACAAAAAAAAAAAACCTCAACACTCCACCCGTTAACTAAGATGACGGGTGAGAATTTTTTTTTTTTTGTTAAAGTTATATTAAAAAAAAAAAAAAAAAAACTAAACACTCCACCCGTCAACTAAGATGACGGGTGGGAATTATTTTTTTTGTTAAACTTATATTAAAAAAAAAAAAAAAAAACTCAACACTCCACCCGTCAACTAAGATGACGGGTGAGAATTTTTTTTTTTTAAAATTATATTAAAAAAAAACACTAAACACTCCACCCGTCAACTAAGATGACGGGTGAAATTTTTTTTTTTTTAAATTTATATTAAAAAAAAAAAAAACTAAACACTCCACCCGTCAACTAAGATGACGGTTGAGAATTATTTTTTTGTTAAATTTATATTAAAAAAAAAAAAAAACTCAACATTCCACCCTTCAACTAAGATGACGGGTGGGAATTTTTTTTGTTGTTAAAGTTATATTAAAAAAAAAAAAAAAACTAAACACTCCATCCGTCAAGTTGACGGGTGGGAATATTTTTTTTTTGTTAAAGTTATATTAAAAAAAAAAACTAAACACTCCACCCGTCAACTAAGATGACGGGTGGGAATTTTTTTTTTTTGTTAAACTTATATTAAAAAAATAAAAAAAAATAAAACTCCACCCGTCAACTAAGATGACGGGTGAGAATTTTTTTTTTTTGATTTTGCTAAACTTAGATTAAAAAAAAAAAAAAACAAAAAACAAAACTCCACCCGTCAACTAAGATGACGGGTAGACTAAGAATTTTTTTTTTTCTTACCCGTTATCTTAGATAGTGGGTGAGACTCCATCTTATCCATTAAAATCATTATTTCAACGGTTGAAGATGCATTTGCTGGAATAGTATCAATAGCAAACGCTTGCTATGGATCATTCCCCATATATATATATCATCAAATTAATGAAGACTTAGATTACTAGATTTATAGGATCAGTATATTATTATTTTTATTTAGTAGTACTTCTTAACAAAACATCAATTTGTATTGGGAAAGGGCTTAACCAAATTTGAATCACTAAATTATGTACATATGCTGACATCACCATCCATAAAGGATACGGGGTGTACACTCTAATTGGCACTCCAGTTTGCTGGTGCACGAGTTCTGCCGGATGTCATTAATTTAGCCCGGGTGAATTACTTAGTTAAAACATATGGCTAATGAGTATTGTGTCCCATTTTGTGTGACATGTTCAAAATAATACACAATTTTAAAAAAGAAATCATTTAACCGAAAGTTGTCATGGTATATACATATTTTTATATCTAATATATATTTAACTTTCTCCATGCATGCAATGCTTTAAATCTACTTTTATACATTATTACTATATTACCATTAAAATAAAAATAATGAAATAAATGTTCATTTATTTTTAAAATGTTATTTTTTGGTATTTCACAAGGTCTGCCTTTCCCATCCCACCTAATCCTCCCGAAGATAAGTTACATAAACTTTACCTTCAAATTCTTCCCCTTCCCTTCTAAAAAAACCTAACAAACATGAAATTTAAAAGAAATTTTAATTATTTTTCCTTTCCTTCCCTTCCCTTCTCTTTTCCTCCACATAAAACTTACAAGCATGATATTGTTATTAACCAAACTCAAATAAAATATAATGTTCCTAAATTTGTTATTAACAACATCTCATCAAAATTTTTGTGTATTTATAAATAGAAAGTAAAAACTAAAAATAAGATTGGCATTATGGTGATGGGTTGCACCGCAATGGTCACGAATATTAGGATTTCAAAAATGGAAGATAACCCTTAAAATGATCTAAGGGAGTACGTAGCATCATAAAGGTGAACAAATCGTATATTCCTTTCGTTTAAGTCACCAAATTAAGGAGTAAAATTATATCTATATAAAGGTGGACATTAGTGACAAATCTTATATTCTTTTTCAATAAATAACGTCAAATGTGACCAAGCCACCGTCCATCTTTTTCCTGTTTTCCTACCTCCTTGCCTGTGGTTTGACTCAAATAATGAACCACGTTGTGGTTTCCCAAGTTCCCTTCCGTTGGACTTCAATTCATCATGTACTATATATACCCGCAAAATTATTTAGTTAATTAACCAGTTCATTAATCCAACATCTCCGAGAAGTACGCTCAACTAAACTAAACTAAACTAAACTAATCAATCTTATATCCTTCTAGCTACAGCCTCCGCACCTCTAATCAAAAGCTTAAACTCTCCCTCTCACTCTATATATATATGCCAATGATTCTTAATTTTCAAAAACGAAAAGTTGAATTTACAATTCTTTATAAAAATTAGATTCAGGTAATCTTTTAGACAGATCATTTAATTTGCTTCTATCTAGTCATCAATAAGTTTTGCAGTCTAAGTACGCCTGTTCCCAAAAGTCAAATATATGCAGTTAACATGTGCAGTCACTCTAGGCAATTGTCTACACTGGAATTTTGAATTTTTTTTTTCATTTTAGGTATATTATTTATAGTATTTTTACAAAATTAAGAGATTTAAAATAAAATAAGTTATGTAAAAAAATATAGTTATTTCTGGGCCAACACATAGATTATAAAATAGTTTAATATTCAAAAGTTTATTGAAAAAATGAGACATATTGATTATTTTTTAGTTTATTTATTGATGAAGTCAACATTAATGTTACCGGCCGCATCATAAGTGTTAAAATAGTATTTTTAGTTATAAATTATCATGAAAAACTTATTATGTAATCGGAGATACTTAGGTGAATAATTATTTAGCGACATACACTGAAAAGAAGTATTTGTAATAATCAATATAGAAGATATTATGCATTTATTTAACGATATAAAATCTCAAAAAATATTATTGTGAACATTGTTATCTTATTTTAAATTATGTGTGATTTTGCAAGACTTACAAATATGTTGTAGTAATTTTTTTAATTAATTTGTTTTTCTATAATACTATGGTTTTGAGTTTTTAACGGTAAATAAATAATAAAAATGAAAGTTTTATTCATATTATTACTGAGTTTATAAAAAAAAATGAAAGAAATCTTAAATTGTACATTTAAAATAAACCCTTATATTAGTTCTATTGTGTAATTATAATATAACGAGTACAATAGAGATTATAAAAAAATTGCTTATGTTATTTATTTTTTGTCCAAATTCATTCACTTTTGAAAAGAATACTTTTGAGAAGAATAACTAGGTTTTTAGTCCATTTTTTTCTTTACTATTCAATAAAAAAAGCTCACTAAAATTATAAGTGAAAAAAAAGCTTACTTTTTTTTGTCTATTCTTTTGCTTTTTTGTTCATTTTAATAAATAATTTTGTCTATACTTATGTCAAATCCTGAATCTAACACATCATCCGTGTCTAAGTGATTATTATATATCTGTATCACCAGGTGGAAAAGCTATGATCAGCACATTAGTTTTTGTTTTATTTTTTTATGGACTTATTTATTTTTTCTATTAATTAAAATAACTGCCTAAATTGGAGAGTTGAAGCATGCATTTTGGTCATGGCCAAAGGAGCATTAGTACATTGATCCGCGAGAAAGAAGAAAAATAGGGCATCATTTTATTTCGAATGTATGCAAACTAGGTGCATTAGTACTCGCACTAGTTCCTCCTTGGTGCTTGGTTCTTATAAATTATACTTCAAGTTAATCTCGACTCAATTTGCTCCATAGATTGGCCTTAAGCCCTTAGCACATGCAAGCTAGGTCCTATTAATTAAAGCTTATAAAAATCACGGTAATCTAACACGTTTAGCTTTGATTAACGTACATTAGTTAATTATCGGGGCATTAACTAACTTTCTAGAAACTACGATACGCGTAAATACTGAAAAAAAATAAAAGGACCATGAACTTAATTGCATTAATCTATAACCACAATCATAGTTTCTGCTGGACTATCATTTTCATAATTATTTCGAGTGATTTAATTATTTTATTACCTCTAGTATATTTGACATATCTTTTCATATCAAGCTCCAAGTTTATTTATTTTAGATCAAGTGGGAATGATCCTTATCGCGTCAACGAGCTAGGTAGACAAGACACCTAGACAGAGAGAGACATATAGAAGAAAACGACAAAAAGCTAAAAACACAGGGAATTATATATATAATTTATATGGTACTGAATTAATTGGATATGTATACACCTATAAGAAGAAACTCTCCATAATTATTGATCACTTAGTTGGAGCCATTTGTATTCTTTGAACACAGGTAATTAAGCTTCAATATTAGCTAGGGTTCCTCCTTTGAAACCCTTTCATACTTTCAAAGTTGAAATCCTAAAGTTGTTTATTAATGTCATATATTGTTTTATCGGGATCAATATTTTCATCCATATCTCGGCACAATTAATGGAAACGTCAGTATTAAGATGGAACTCCCAACAGGTAAAACTAATGAAAATTTAATTTTATCATATTGTTTCATATTGATTTATCAATAATATTTTTGACACATCTTGAATATTGCTACTCCAATATTTAATCTTTTTTTTTTTGGGATTAATTTTAATTTACAGGCAACGGCTGATGAGTGCAACATCATGAACCACTTCGAGTTGAACTCGTTTCGATTCGACGCATTGGATGAGTTAACAGCGGAACAATATCTAGTATCTTCACCTGAAGAGGCTTTCACAAAGTCGTCGTTATCTTCCGATTGCTACACCTCTTTCCTTGCAATGGATCAAGAAAACAAGATTAATCATAAGATGACCACTATTGATATTTCTGATCATAGCTTTGAACCACCTACCAAGCAAATCAAAACAGACACTTGGAATTCACAACATGGTGTTCTATTAGCTAAAGATTCTTCTTCACCCTCATCTTCCCACCTAATTTCGTTCGCGAATTTTAGTTCACAGCCCACCGATTCTAGAACATCTTGTGTACATCCAGTCTCCCCCGTGTTGGTGCCCAAGGATGAGCTAGTCACATTCGAAGATTTGAGCCAAACGTATAATTTGGATGATAAAAGCATCGTCTACTCGTCAAAAGGTGGTCAGGGGACTAAGAGGTCTAGTAGTAGTACAATATTGTCTAGAACTCCTTCACATGCTCAAGATCGTGTTATTGCTGAAAGAAAGAGGAGAGAGAGGCTCACCGAGCGCTTCATAGCTCTTTCTGCTATTATTCCTGGACTGAAGAAGGTACATACAACTTAATTAATTATATATATACATACATACACACACTCCAAACATGGTCCTCTCCTTCTCTTCCTTATTGAAAATCAGTTAAGATGGCTCCAATTCTAATTTCTTAATTTGCATTCTAACTAAAAATAGTAAATTATTACTCCTTAATTAGTAGTCATTAAAGTGATATTTTCACAAATTTTTTTGATATTCTCACATATAAAATATCGCTATAAACTTATAGCGACCGTTAAAACCGTTGTTATAAACGTATAACGAGACTTTTCATATGAAAATATCAAAAAATCTTGTGAAAATATAAGTTTCCTTGAAAAATTATATGTATGATTGCAACAGTGTATTGTTTCACTCTAAATTTGATAAAATAGTCTTATTTTAAGATGAAAATTTATATGTTTTTTGAAACTACAATTAACATTTTTCATAACCATATACAGGGACGGAGAGAGTATAAGGGCAGAGGGCCCGGGCTACCCTGAGATTTTGAAATATTTATTTAAGCCTATGAAATTTTGATGTTTTTACTTTAGACCTCCACAAGATCTATAAAAAGATAGACTATAAATTGATACTTTTTTCAAAAAAATATAAGAATATACTTCTATATCAGATATAAGAGTTATTTTTATTGATTTAAGTTAATTTGAAATATAGATAAATTCATAAATTTGTCTCTCTTCTCATTTTTTGGTTATCAATATATGAATATCAAAGTTTACGATTTCACTTCACTCCACTTTATGTACTATAACGTTGCAATGCACAATAAATATAAAAAAAATCTTATTTTAACCAATATATATGTTGAACTAATTAAACTCCGATCATATCTTACAGTTAATTTGCACTTAATTACAGTTGGACAAAGCATCAGTACTGGGAGATGCTATCAAGTACTTGAAACATCTTCAAGAACGTGTAAAATTGCTCGAGGAACAAATCAAGAAGAAGAAACCGGAGGAGTCATTTGTCTCTCTAAATACTTGTGATCAGCTTCCAGACTATGATGACGATCCATCTCCAAGTGATGTCAACTCTAGTGGCTGCTTAAATAAAGCACTTCCAGAAATAGAAGCTAGAGTGTCGGAGAAGAATGTGCTCATTAGAATACACTGTGAGAAACAAAAAGGATTCGTACCCAAAATGCTGAGCGAAATAGAGAAGCTTCATCTCATTGTTATTAATAGTAATGTCTTGCCATTTGGGGATTATGCCCTAGATGTTGCCGTAGTTGCTCAGGTAATTTTAATTACATCCAAGTTTGTATGCAAGTAAATATAATTTCCTAGATAGCTAGTTCATATATGTAGACTAATTATCAAAGGAAATACTATTTGATTGTTGCAGATGGACGATGAATTCTGCTTAACTGTGAAGGATCTTGTGAGAAATCTGCGATCAGCTTTACATTAATTTTCGTAGCATGCCTAGGCATGATCAATTTTATTTAAGCTTGCTCAAAGAATTATCAAAGTTCTCGATGGATCCCAAACGTGCAATAAATCCATGGAGCGAACGACCTTGTTGGCTATAGTTGTTTATTGCTACTACAATGTTAGACCATGTGCCATTAATTAAACTATTAAAGCATATGAGGGTTTCCATAATGCCCTTTCTGATTGGTCATTTCAACATCATGTTTAGCTACTGTGCTGTAAAAATTTCATAGTTACTCCTAAATTTATTTAACGTTTAATTTGATAATGTGATAATTGAATTGTAATGTAAATTTAAAAATATTATATCATTTTATACTTTCAACAAAAACATATAATTCTTTTACTCATAACAAGTTAATAATATGTTTCAAATAAATTCAATACACGTTTCGTTGCATCGATTATGTTTTTAGAGAAAAAAAAACATTAAATATCAACACTTTGTGTATTAATTGACAAAATTTTATCACAAACAATTTGCTTAGAACTGTTCCATAGAAATCTTTTGTCTTTCTACTTCAATTATGTCCTTTTTAAAGATTAAAAAAAAAAACCCCGCCCACACAAATAAAACTTCCTAGATCCTCCACCGAGTAAAGTTGATTGTTTACAATAGATCAAAAATAATATTGTGTTCATTTTCCCTTTTTTTTATGCCTCTAGTTCCTAGCTATATAACAAACTAACTAAAGAGGTTAGAAAAAATAGTTTACTTTATTTCTATTTCATATTAATAAATATTAATTAGAATTTTGAGGAGATAATTGTACTTATTAGATTATTAAGTATTTATTTAAATAATATATATTGAATTATATATTATAGTTTATTTTGATTAATTATTAAGCTAAAATTTTGAATAGAGTGTATATTTATTTAGTTATGATTATAAGAAAATAATTATCTTAGTTTTATTTAAGTTTGTAATGGAATTATATATTAGTATTTATAGTGACAAAATGCACTTGAAATTCTAATCCGATTAGAATGAAGCACGAAACTAAAGTTCTAATAGGTTTTAATTTAGTTATGACAATTAGTTAGTAATGAATTCACTATAATTTTTTAACTAATTTTACAATTATTATGTTTTTAAAAAAAAATTATACATATTATTAACACAATTAATCGTGTGATTTGGTATAATTTCAAGTTTTAATAAATTTAGGCAATATATATTGTAATGTGTTGTATTGTCTTAATTAATTATATAAAATTGTGATAACAAATTTTGTAATTAAATTGGTAAAATCAAAAATAAAAATTTCTTAAAAGTTATTTTTCCTATTTTTTTTGATAGAACAAAGAAATTAACAAAGGAAATAAAAGAGAAAAGAAGAAGAAGACAAGACCATGACGACATGCATGAGCAATATTGTCACAATTTACTTAAACGGCATGTGAATAATGTGATTGACGCAGAGATACTCCGGCCAGTAGTTACGGAACATACCTGATGACCAAAAGAATGGGAGCTACAGCAACGCGGGAGAAACCATCTTTGACCATATATTATACTATTTCTTTCGTTTAAGAATAAAAGGTATTATTATTATTTTAAATAATTTTAAATTAAACGTTTAGTTATTTTAAATAATTTATTTTTTATAATAATTTAACTATAATATTTTTAATATTAATTATCATATTTTTATTTTTTATATATATTTATTGAATATCACTAGTTATTTACACAAAATTATATAATTAATTAAGAATTTAAATATAAATAATTTTATCCACTTTTTTGACACGCACAAAAAATTAACCAAAATTTTTATCGTACGTATTAAGTTACAAATGCTCCATTTTGGAGTCTTGAGCAATTTAGACAAATTAAGAAAGGGGAAACGCGCTTCCATTTGAATACGTGAATATTTTCACACGTGCAGTGAGAGGTACTTAATATTTTAAGCGGGTTGGTGGTACGTACAACTCTTCTTTGTCTGTATATAAAGAGAAGTGGGGAGAAATTATTCTTGTGGCCATCTGAAGATCTAATCTGCGAAAACAAGCTAGCTTGTGCTAATTACTCCACCCCGGCCATTTGAAGGTAATAAATATTCAAGCTTCCATTAAAACTCTCTTCTACTAATCCCACTGTAGCCGGCCCATAAGGTTTCTTGGAATATTTTTCCATCTTTATATATATATTTCCCAAAACCATCTGGTTTTAATTTAATACTGGAGATTTTACTTTGCTCAATTTTTAAAATTTCAAGCACATGGAAATTTTTCTTTTTTAAAGCCTTGGAATTCATCAAGAAACCGATAATTTTATAGATTGTGCTCTAATTTGATTTTCACTTCCTAAGCTTTTAATCAGTTGGCCAAAAAAATCACTTGAATTCACCTCTTCTAAAATTTTAATTTCCTCTTTAGATATATAGCAACCTAGATAGCTTACTTAAAATTTCAGTCTCATCTAATTGTGTGTTGCACTAATTATGTTCATGCTTATTTGCAGTAATCCTGCAGGATAATCCCGCTTAAAGTTGAGCATAAGCTACAAGAATAAGTACTAATTAATGGATATCTCATCAGCATTATGGTTATCGGAACTGGTAAGAATTTTGTTTTGTCACTTAATTAATTAGCTTAATTAAAAGTGATATAGATACACAAACCGATCCAAGGAAATAATTAAAACTGGATTCAATCAATAACACTTAATTCTGATGATTCAATTAATATGTAGGAAATGGATGATCCATTTGTGAGCCATCAAATCCTAGACGATCATGATACGTTTACGTTTGAGTCAACTATTTCTTCCGAGAGCTACTCAGCTTATCCATCTTTCAGTACTCCAAAAAGCATCCCAATTATAGACTCTTTTCAATCTGTAATTGATCAAAAGCCAGGTGCCAAAATGCTCAAGACCAACAACTGGAACTCTTGTAGTACCCCTAAGAAGACAATTCCAAAGCAGTCTTCCACTTCTTCCTCGGCCATCATATCTTTTGGCAAGCCAAATTCAGATTCAAATGAGTTGTATGGAAATCCCAACTGCAATATTATCAAGCCTAAGAAAGAGATCATGGCTCCATATTATGGGGATGAAGACTTCTCATATTCATTTTCACACGGGGATGATGTATTAGGGTTTTCTGATGGGAACAAAAGGGTTTCCACCATGACCAGAACCCCATTACAGGCTCAAGATCACGTTCTTGCTGAAAGAAAACGACGGGAGAGGCTAACCCAGCGCTTTATTGCTTTGTCTGCCCTCATTCCTGATCTAAAGAAGGTACCACTAACTAACCATTTTTCTTTTGTTATTGTCTCCATTTAGGGTAGCTAGATCAAATAATTATTTATGTTATGTTTGTTAATAGATTTTCACCAAAACCTACTTAAACAAATTAGGGTAATGTTTCACGAAAAAGTAACAGAAATCAAAAGACAATATAGAGAAAATTATTAGGTCACTAGCTAGGTAGATGAACAACACAGAAAATGTTATAAGTTTTGCAATATCTTTAGATATTTAATTGCGAAAGATGACAAGATTAGATTTCTGAAGTTTGATGTTTATATATTTGCAGATGGACAAGGCTTCTGTGCTTGGAGATGCAACTAAATATATAAAAGAGCTGCAAGAACGCGTGAAGACGCTTGAGGAAAAGGCTGGCGATAAAGATAGATCAGAGGCGGTTGTGTCAGTGAAGAGATCTAGGATCCATGTTGATGAAGAATCCTCATCATCAGATGAGAACTTTGATTGCAGCCCAAATGAGTCCAATATTCCAGAGATTGAAGTACGAATTTCGGAGAGGAATGTGCTCTTTACAGTCCACGGCAAGAAAATTCCAGGATTCACAGTGAGAATGTTAAGCGAGATAGAGAAGCTTCATATGACTATCATCAGTAGTAGTGTCATGCCATTTGCTAACAGTTCTCTCCATATCACCATCATTGCTCAGGTATTTTAACTAATTATATTCATCATCTTTAATCAATTCTATATATATATGTGAAAATTAATTAAGTAATAGCAGTAGTATTAGGTATATACGAAAAGAGCTTAGTTATTTTCCAATTATAATGATGTCATTGTCACATCATTATGTACGTATGAAAATTAACTATGATCATACACTAAAATTTATGCGAATTCAGTAACTAATTAAATTTTTGCATTTAAGTTCCATTCCATTTAATTAATATCTATGCTTTCCACGCGCAGATGGACGCAGAATTCTGCATGAGTGCGAATGATCTGGTGAAAAGCTTGCAGTTTTCTACTCGAACTCACTTGCAGTCATCCTAATTATAAAGTCACTAATTTCTACAAGGATATATATAGCACTACTGTTCTTGTTTTTTTTTTTTCTTTCTCCCTTCTCTACGACACGTATTTAGAAGCTTGGGAAGCTAAATAAGCATACATTCAACCTTCCACTTCAATTTTCCATCAGACTTTTTTTCCGGACCTCCTGAAGAAACAAATTTCTGTACCTTGTAATCTCTCCTTTAGTATTTGGAGTTCTGGACCGAGGGTTTAATTCTTTTCCAGATTGAAGCTTCTTTGTTTTTTTTGCCATGGGTTTTTGTTTGTATCTGTTTTTGCGTGGTTGACCACGTTCAAACCCATGTGCTATAAATGGTCTTTTTTTACTGATATTACTTGGAGGAGACAAAAATAGCTACGCACTTCTTGTTTTTTGGACTCGAGGGCTTTGTCCTCGGAGTCTTTATGTTTCGATATATATATATATTAGCATGTGATTCTCTTTACCCCAATAATGTAATCCTCGAAATAAGATATTTAGTTTGATTTACGTTGTACACAAAGCTGTTGGTCATATTTTACTCGATTGACAGCTAAACATAACGAGGCATCTTTAACTTTTTTTGCTGAAGGAGTCTTACCATCAGATCCAACTCAGTAAGATCCCACCCTGGTAACAATTAATCGTGTGTGACATCACCTGCAGATTGTGAGATACCCTCTCTCTCTCACAGAAAAAGTTTTATTTACAAAATTTTTAAAAGTATATTTTTAGTCTGTGTTTACTCTTATGTTTCGTTTGAATTGAAAGAATGAAATAAATAAAAGAATATAATGATTTTAAGTATATATATTTGATTGTTGGTGGAAATAAGTGATTTGTTATAATGACAAAATTATAATACACCTTTATTCTATTAGAATTATTTTATCCCACCCATCTCACATAGAGTAAAAATCAAAGGAATAAAATAAATTTTCATTCTATTAGAATAATTTATTCTCTAAAATGATCATCTAATATACTATTTTTCATTCTATTTTTTTATTTATTTCATTCTCTCAACTAAATGTAGCATTAAATTATAAAAAAAAATTAGTTTATTGGGGATTGATGAAATTGTGATCAAGAGAAAAGGGACACATTTTTTGAACAAAAAAAGTTGATATATATATATATCTTTTTATGGAATGAATTGAAGACGGGTGAAAAACTAGCTAAGCTTGATCTTATATCAGATTTGAATCCGATAATTTTAATATAATGTTTATTTAATGTTGTAAATCAAACAGAGTTATTCGCAAACAAAATTAAATTCAGCTCGATTACTCTAAACTCATTTTGACTTGGCTCAAATTTGTTTAGTGAGCCGAGATTGAATAAAATTATTGTTAGTGAAAAAGACGAAATCAAGTTATGTCTTGTACAGTTGAACATATGCATCCTAGATCTTTCTCTCTCGACCCTCTCCGGCCAGCGGCTATCCAAATTCCTCGATTTGCCTTGTTTATCTTGAATGATGAAATCAAACACTAAGCTGATAAAGTTTTGTTTTCAATTAAGTGAATCCAAATTGACTGTATATATTATATATGCACCGGATATTAGAGTAATTAAAGTTTTAGTGGGTAGATGAAAGACCCTAAACAAGAATTCCTCTACCTATATACCCCATCTCTTTTGGTTTCTTAATGTGAAAAGTTGAAGAAAGCAAATCAGAAATTTATCTTTCTTAATTAGCAACAAAAAACAAAAAAAACAAAATAAATTTATCTTTCTTGTACTTTGACTCGGGCTATTATGTGTATATATTTTGCTTCTAGAAGGAGTGGTACATATTTTAGTCAAGCTTACACATGATACACGAGTTAAAGATTATTAAATGCTTAACTTCTAATTTTCATAGACCGACAACGTAGACATTGAGTTTTCATATGAACAGAATATTGCTAATTATATGACAAACTTTATTTTTTTTCTCCTTAGGGTTACAGTTTCATTATGATCGAAGAAGATCACTATTTGAGAATTATCAACCTTTACCTATAACAATAATCTACAAACCATGGATGATAGAAAGGTTACGTTATAGATAAGAACTCACCACAAAATAAAAGGAATGATATCTTGAATTAAATTTTAAATAACTGTGGATTGAAAGAAAAATAAAAATAAAAAGAAATAATGATAAGTATAAGTTAGGTCTTGGAGGCAGATGTGATGTAAACATTTCAGCTAAACCAAGAAGTAAATATTCAAAAAATATGCAGTGAAATAATAATAAAGAAATAGATGGAACATGAAAGCCAACTTGAAATTTTCTTTTTTCTTTTTATTTTGCTAAGCACCGACTTGAATTATTGAAAGATGCTAGCTATCAATTGGAAGTTTTCTACTGTGGCAAAGGAGATAAAGAAATGAAAAAAATAAAAAAATAACTAGTACTTCTCAATCATATATATAAATGGAACTCTGTTTTTTTCCATTTTCTTTTCTTTCATTTTACCCTTCTCTTTTTCTTTTAACAATGCATTGGAAAAGAAAAAGAGATTGGTGTGAGAATTTATTGAAAACGTCCTACCATTGTTAAAAAAAGTATTAATGCTCGAACAAACAAATTATATATGGAAGTCAACCGAATTGAAACAACTGCGTACAGCTATATATCTATTATCTGCTTATGGACTGACTTTTGAGGATTACTTTCCAATGCTACAAAAGTCGAACGATTATTGTCAAAGCTAGCTAGACAGACCCTTTCTTGTTTTTTGAAGTTTGGTAGTAAAGCCTTAGTTTCCCGTCGTCTTGTGAATTTTGTGACGCAATAGTCTCGCTATGAGAAGGTCGGTGAATTGTTTCTTTTCTTTTTTTGTCATCTGAAAGGAAGGACCCATAATAACCAAGTTCTCACAAGGTTGACTATAATTGCTGCATTCTTGAAGGATCAATTTAATTATAGGGCCATTAAGTCCCCTCCATATTAACAATTTGTTCTTAATTTTCTAACTCATTTAGCTGTTACATAATTGTTTTGAAAATTAATTTGAGACGTTTCAAACTTAAAATTGAGATGTTTTAATAAAAATCATGTAATAATACATCTTATAATAAGTAATCTTTTTAAGTTGACAGAGTAATCTATCCTAATTATTAACTAAAAACATTGAAAAATGGAAATTAATATATAATTAATTATGGTCGATGACATTGTGTGCACTTGAAAAGGAACCACTTGTTTGACCCCGTATTCTTGACGGTTGAATATTGCTCTCACATGTGTGTGTGTGTGTGTGTATACATACATATTAGCCACAAGTGGTGAGTTTGATCCAGTTCCTAAAGCAAATTTGATTTGAGGGGTAATTAATTAGTTGTAATTAGAGGATCTTGTCTTGTGGCCACATTGACTCTCTCCTTTGTTTTGGGTCTTTAGCCAAGCCTAAATTGGCTTTGGCACCATAGTTTTGACGAGTGAAAAGGGATGAGTAATTTCCAAATGCAAAAGTGAGGAATTATTTGACCGTGGGTAAGAGGGAAGGGAGGTACGTTCAAACTTTGTTGGCCTTACCGAAACATGTTTTGCATAATATTGAAAATGTCCCATGAAGGTCCATCTACAGAGTTCTGAACCACAAATAAAGAGAAAAAGAAAATCCACCATATATTTTGTTTTTTGTTTTTTATTATGGAAGAATATGACACTAAATATTAGGCCTTGTAATTTGGCACTGGGTAAGTTAAAGGGAAAGTTCTCACAAAAACGAAAAAAATAAAAGAAAATTATAAACTAAAGAAGGGTACAATAATTTTCAGCAGTTCATAAACCTGAGTTAATAAAACAGGTTACTAGACTTGTTCACAGGCTATTTAATTCAATTTGGATACAAGTCAAACAAGTTTTTTTGGGTTTTTTTTATTGGTAACTACCACCCGGTCGTTGTGTTTATAAATTATTTGGGATAAAATATAAATTTTAAAAAATTTTAAAAAAATAAAACCAAAATATTAATATAATAATATAACTAAACCTACATAGCTAAAAGGAAGAAAAAAATAATATGACACAATCAAATGCGTATAAACTTGTTCACAGGCTATATAATTAATGATAAATTTATAAACACAATACTAAATACTACATTTATCATTTTCATTAAATAGTATTGTATGGTACGGATTTTAATACCACACAACACCATTTAATAATAAGAATAAATATAATATCCAAATATTATGTCCGATTATTGTGTTTTTATACTTATCCTTTAATTAAATTTAGATACAAGTCAGACAAATTTTTTTGGGTTTTTTTATTGGTAACAGCGAAACAACAAAAGCGACAAGCGCTATATATTCCTAACTAGGCCCATAAAAGGCCCGTGTAACTAGGCCTATGTTACAAGGCTTAGCGGTCACCACCTAAATACTTAAGTATCCAAAAGTATGTCAAATAGGCCCAAGCGAAACCAGCTATGTCATACTCACGACGGTATCCATTTAACGATCAGCAACTGCCATGTACTTTCTGTTGTTTTATGTTGTACTAGCTCTTAAACCTGTGCAAGGCACAAATTTATTAGACATAAATTAGTTATTTTAATTTTTATTATTGTATATTTTTATTTAATAAAATAAAAATATGCTTCAAAGCTTTTTTTACATTCTCAGGCCTGACTATATTTTTTGATTGATATTACAGGTTAAGAATTAAATTTTTATAAAACAACAACATATTACAATTTAACTTTATCTTGTATTAAGTCCATACAACATATATACATGAAAAAAAGGAAAATAAATAGAAAGAATAAACTACCATTTTAGATACTTGACACTTTTGAGTGAGTTCAATATGAAACCCGCAAGCAATATTTGCTTACACTACACGCTCCATAAGAAATTAATGCACGCCCATCAACTAACAGTCATGTTATTGATCATTTTTTGTGATATTTAAGCAGACTAAGATGTAACTAAAAATTTCCTTGTCAATGCAAGAGATAAAACAACTTGAAATATCCAAATTACGTCCCTCTAACATAGTTATAGAATTCTTGGAATTCATAAAATTTAACCACATTTTGGTTGTTTCAGATGTAACAATTTATAATTCTTAAATTACAACTTCCTGGTTATTTATTATTTTGCACAAAAATCTTAATACATTATAAAATTTCAAATATGTATCCTTATATATAATATCCATTTCTAAGACCATTTGGAATATGAAAGATTTTAATAATATTAATATTAATTTTTTATTTCACAATATTAATATTTCATTTTAAATGTTATTAATATCTATAAACAATTATTACAAATAGGTTATTTTATGTTATTCATGTAAAGGATCAACTTTTTATTTGTATTTTAAATGCGGATTGTTATAAAGAAAAAATATTTGTGCAACTCTTGATAAAAAGGATATACCAATTATATATAGTTGTTATTACTGTAATTAATGTATGTTGTTATAGGACAATAATTAAATTAATATTAGGATACACATATTATAACTTGAGAGAAATCATTATAGGAGAATTGTAACATATGGATAAAATGATTGCATATTTAATAGACATATTGTAATCGAATGGAATGAATCAATATAGGAAATTTGTTACATATGGATAAAATGAGAGTATTAATTTTCGTTCAAAAAAAATTATTACGGCCAATAATATCTACCATTAAAATTTATTACGATTCAAAAAAATATTAAATTAACAATTTTTCTTATTTTTCCTCTTTATATATAGTATTAGATTTGTATATTCATCACAGTACATGAGTTTCCATAAA